>CM070030.1:4418460-4740960 GCA_036247105.1 Cirrhinus mrigala
TAATGTACTATGAGGCGTTAATGTTTGCTCAGTTTTAAATGAAATCGCTTATAAAATAATCCGTTAGAAATAAACATCAGCATGTTGATGTTGTGCAGCTGTAGCTGGTGCTTTCAAATCCAAGATTGGTGTATTGATTGCCAAAACATTTTAGCATAAAATCCATAGATAATATTCACAAAGGGCATATTCTTCTCTTGAAATATAATCGAATCATAATGTCTTTAAAGATTTGTACTTTGGATGTCCTGGAGTTATGAAACTCTCACATGGATACTAAATATCTTGTAGGTCATCAAAGCAAATGACATCAACAGAGGCAAATATTCAGGAGCTGGCATATGATTTTGTTGGTATTGACTGTAATTGATTTAGAGGCATGTGA
Organism: Cirrhinus mrigala; assembly: GCA_036247105.1. NCBI lineage: Eukaryota > Metazoa > Chordata > Actinopteri > Cypriniformes > Cyprinidae > Cirrhinus > Cirrhinus mrigala. The sequence continues at coordinate 4,418,846 of CM070030.1, forward strand.
GCGTCCTGTTCTCATCACATGATAGATCAGACATCTTAGGTTAGCAGAAGATTGTAATGATATTTTCCTGAGAAGCAAGTGCTAACATGTCTAGCTGTTCGGATTCTTTCCTTACCCTTTTTTCTGATGTGCAAATGTATGATTTGACACAAGTATTGCTTTTGGATAGTAGTGTGGATACTCACACATTGAAAGCTAATCAGATTCATTCAGGTATTACCTTTAGGAAAACTTTAGATCTACTTACTCTTCATTAATTATGTTTTTGGACCAATCACTGTTCTAACATACCATACTGATTAGTTACTCTCATGCATTTCTGTGATATGCAGATTTAGTATGGATGTTGCTATAAAAAACCAAGGAATACAAGTGTCCTTCACTTTCTGGAAAATCTAGCTAATTGGTAAAGTATCTGTGCTTTGGAACATAGTTTGGTTCAGACTAGTTATTAGGTGGACAAAAATGCCTCTTATGTTCCAAATACCAGCCTCGACCACCTTAAGCTGGTATTACCAGCTGGTTGGAATCCAACTACCATCTTAAAGGGACAGTTCACCCAAAAATGAAAGTTAGGTCATTACTCGCCCTCATGTTGTTCCAAAAACGCTATAGCTTTATTTTTATGTGGAACAAAAAAAGAAGCTATTTTAAAATAAATAGTTTAATTTAAATTCATTATTTAATTTAATTTACCATTTTTTTTATTTAATGTTGCATTTATTTATTTTCATTATTATTATTATTAACAGCAGCATTTATTTTATTTTATTTTATTTTATTTTATTTTATTATTTTATTTTATTTTATTTTATTTTATTTTATTTTATTTTATTTTATTTTATTTTATTTTATTTTATGGAGGTCATTAGTAACCAAAACTGTTTGGTTACTAATATTCCTCAAAATTTCTCCTGTTCTGTTTCACAGAAGGTATATATTTTTACAAAAAAATAAACAATGACTGAATATTTATTTGTGGGAGAACTTTCCTTTTAAGATGGATTTCAGGCGTGATTCACTTTTGTCTTTGGAGTTAGATCTAATCATTTATTTTTTTTAGTGATTAGTGACTTATTTTTGTTTAGTCAATAAGAAATTAAATTTCTTCATGCGTAGCTATAATATCACTTTAGATGACTTGCAATGTAGTGTGCAAGTCATATGGACTACTTTTATGGTACTTTTGCATCCTTTTTGAAGCTTGAAAAAAAAAATTTGCAAAAAAAGTCGCTTTTTTTATTCCTTTGAAGACAAAGTTCATTTTTGCGTGAACTGTTCCTTTTAAAAGCAATATAATGGACTTTTTGATATTGTAAACTTCCTTTCAGGCTACTAAGAGACAAATATTCCTGTCTTTTTCTTCAGGTCAGGCTCGTTCTATCACACACTAACCAGAGCAAACAGGCCTTCAACCAGCTTTCTAATTGAATTTGTTTCGTTTACAGGAGCTGCTGCGTTAGTGTGAAGTCAGCAGGTTGCAGAGAGAGAGAGAGAGAGAGACTAACAAAGATAATGTACTTCCTTTGTAACCTTGTCAGATCTGTCCTCGAGCCACGGTGGTGGTAGTCTTGTGAGGGAGAGACCTGATGTGACGTGGGGCATCAAAAGTTCAGTGAACATGTGACTAAAGAACAGAGAGTTAAGAATGATTTTGAATTACATGTTCTTGCAAATTGCATTAGAAGCAGGTTCTGTCACAAGTTTTCCTGACGACTGCAAGAAATTAGCCAGGAATGTTTTATGGATGACCTCAAATCAGATAGATGAACTAAAGGCCACGTTGTCTATAAACATATTTGCTACATAATCTGCCATTGTTATGCACAAAAAGTCATAATATTTATTTGAACTTCCAGAAAACCGCAAGATATGTGAACACCTGTATGGCATCATAGGGGGTCCTGAGGGCCAAAGCTGTTCGATTGTTAGGTGTGTCATGGTGAACACCTGGAATAGTGCTTCCATGAGTCAGATCATGGAAAGATAAAACCACACAGCATGAAAGAGACAAGTGTTTTCCCAAAACCTTTCTATAGGGTGAGTGGTCACACCAGGCCTCTACTTGTACTCAGTCATTTTTCCGTATACGTACACTTTAAAAAATGTATAGTACCTTTGTCATTTTTACCCTTTAAAAATATATGTATTTCATAAATTGTTAAATCTGTCTCTCTGTTATTAAATAGCACATTTTCACAAATTTAATATGTTTAAGTGCTGTCAAATCGATTAATCACGATTAATCGCATCCAAAATGAATGTGTATTCATATTTATGTGATTTATATTATACATAAATATATAAATATATATTACATGTATTTCTTAAATATATATATGTGTTTGTGTTTGGAGGCAATTAATTGTGATTAATCGATTTGACAGCACTATATATATCTCTCTTTGTAATGTCATGAAATAGCACATTTTCACATATTTAATTGTATCACTGCTGTCAAATCAATTAATCCAAATGAATCACATCCAAAATAAGTTTTTGCTTACTTAATATATGTGTGTACTGTGTATAAGTACATATAAATACACTCACACACGTATATAATTAAGAAAAATGTGTGTGTGTATATAAATATATTACATATGTTTCTTTAATATATACATGTATGTGTGTATGTATATATACTTATATTTGGTGTGATTAATCGTGATTTATCGATTTGACAGCACATAGACACACACCTAGTTATAAATAATTTCTATATTTAATAATCTAGATTTGCTTAACAAAATTTCATTGTCACTTTAATGTATTACTTGCAGTTTCTTTATATTTGTTTTTGAAACGTATATATATATATATATATATATATATATATATATATATATATATATATATATATGTTTCTGTGTGTGTGTGTGTTTATATTATACATAAGTATAAATATATATTACATATATATTTAAAATATATACTTGTATGTGTGTGTATTTATATATACTTATATTTGGTGCAATTAATCGTGATTAATTAATTTGACAGCACTTATATATATATAATATTTACTTTAAAAATATGTATGTGTGTGTGTGTGTGTATATATATATATACGCACACACACAGTTATGAATCATTTCTATATATAGTAATATAGTTTTTTGGGGTTTTTTTTACAAAATGCCATTGTTAATTCAAAGTATTGCAGTTTTTCTAATTGTTTTTTTTAATTATATATATGTGTGTGTGTGTGTGTTTGTATTATACATAAATATAAATAGATATTACATATATTTCTAAAATATATATATGTGTATGTGTGTGTATTTATATATACTTATATTTGGTGCGAGTAATTGCGATTAATCGATTTGACAGCACTTAAATATATATACAATATTTATTTTAAAAACTGTGTGCATATATATATATATATATATATATATATATATACACACACACACACACACCCCTATATATACTACACTAACTTTAACCAGTTTGTCAGCAAAAAAATAAATAAATAAATAAAAAAAAATAAAAATCCATTTCAGAGGCAGAGTAAATTGTCTGTTGTAATGTATATCATACTATATAAACGTTGAATAGCACATTTTCCTAACAAATAAAAGAAAAAATCTTTGGAATCATGCTTATTAGTCACTATAAGACCAGAAATGTTTGTTAAATAAGCAAATTGCATCAGTTTTGATTTTGTATCTATTTTAGGTGATTGCTGCCAAGGAGTTAGGAGCCATTTACTTCAGTTCAAAATTAGATTCAGAAGCTGAACATTTGAAAGCCCGCTGGTTTGCGCAAGTCTTGTGAGTTCCCACTGTGTACTGTGAGGTTGCTGAGTAATAATCCAGTAAAGGACTTTCACATGTGTGAGAGCCAGTCTGGCTTTGCCATAGTGGCCCCTTCAGAGACCCAGAGTCTTCAAAGAAATTGGCAGCAAAGTGAGATCAACATAGGGAGGAGGTGCAACATTTGGGATTTGTTTGGGAGCCGAACAGGTTCGCGAGGACAGGTTGATGTGGCCACAAAACCACTGACTTTAAAATGAGGGCATTTCATTGATATGCACAACAAAAACCTGCGTCGTTCCCACATCTTCTGACCACTTAATTTCCATGACTTTACAAGTCCTGACTAACTTTGAATCCGGAATATAAATAGCATCTCCACTAGCTTGACTTTTAAATTAATGATAGTAGTTCATACAACTTGCTCTTTCCGTTTTCCTTCACAGTAAACTGCAAACACATTTGCAGCATGAAATACTTAAACTGCACTTTGATGAACTCCCACAATGCAAGTTAACTGTGGGAATGAGTCAAAGCATATTAAAACCAGCTCTTTCCATCATGCATGACCATGCTTAACTGTAATTTCTAAACTTTAACAGTTAATTCAGATAAAAAATCAGCATGCTTTAGCAAAAGGACAGCACTTTTTATGAGATTTCAGTAAGAAACATTCCCGTTGATGTGCCGTTAAGTCCCTTGTCATTTGCATACCATTACAGACACTATGTAAATGTAAACATTGGGCTAATTGTTATTCGATTCAAGTGTTTATAGCCTAAAGTGATAGTTCACCCAAAAATCAAAATGTTGTTTTGGACCCCATTCACTTTAATCGTTTTGTTCTTCTGTCCACAGATAAAGAAACCCTTACAGATTTGGAATGACATGAGGGTGAGTAAATTATAATTTAATTTTCATTTTTGCACAAACTATCCCAATAGTATGGATCCCAAACAGATACGGACTGTCAATGAGTTATTCAAAAAGTGTAAATTTTATTTTTTGTACAAAATCATACCATTCATTTACACTTTGCAATACAAAGTACAATCATATCAGTGTCATATACATTCAAATAAACAATTACATGGCAAAATCTCCAAAGTTCCTGATGAAAAAAGGCACATGGCAAAGTATTGCATGTCTGAGTGCTGGTTCTCTGCTGTTGTGTTATGACAGCACAACAGTTTAAATACTTTTAATTCAAGAAATGTCATTTTGCACTTGTTCCCTGTTTAAAAACATGGCATTAATTATTCCTTTGGTCTCAAGCTCATTGGTGTGCCACCATTTACGGTGTGAAATGTCTGACCGATTACCTCTCCAAAAAGAAAAAAGTGACCGTTACCCATTTAACATTCAGTCACAGGCATTAAATTATTGCTTAGAGAGGCCACACATTTAAAACCTCCCAAATAGTACATATCCGTAAACAAATGTACAGTACACATCAACCCGACCCAGACAGGGCAAATACTGTTGAAATGAAAGGCACATGACGGGCGCACAAATCTGCGTTTACACACAAAAAATGAATTAAGACCACCAGGGATCCAGTAAACAGTCTTTGTGTTTGTTGCCGTTTCCTTTCTGAGGGTGTCGAAGGTTCTCCAGGAACCAAAGTTGAAGTGAAAAGGCTGTTTTGGGTCAGCTTTACTTGTAAGCGTGTAGCGTCTTGGTTGGAATCTGATCTTTGAATGACTCCACAAACACTTTATTCATTCAGACCCAAGGGCGGTGTGTTTTTAAATCGCTTTTGGGATGCTTTGTATCCAGTTCATCACGAGTATACTGACAGGAAGAGCAAATCCGAGATCAGAGTTCATGATCGGAGGCACTTAGTGAATGTGTGTTTGTGTGATTGTCTCAGTGTGCAATGCAACAGCCAGATTCCTCATGTTTGTGCAGCAGCGACATGCGAGAGAAAGTTTTGGAGCAGTTCTTGCACTGGTATTTCTTCACGTCCGAGTGGGTTTGCAGGTGAGCCCGGAGGTTGGACCGGTCTGCGAATGCACGACTGCAGTGGGGGCATGAAAAGGGCTTCTCACCTAATGAACACAAAAGCAACGTCAGTTCACATGCTACAGCACTTCTGCATCATGCAATGCAACGTCTAAGCATGCATTTAAATAAAAAATCTGCACTGCATGATCTTCTCACCTGTATGCGTCCTAATGTGTCCCTGCAGCAACCACGGTCTGGAGAAAGCTTTCCCGCACATTTTGCAAACGCACGGCAGCGTGTGTGTCCTTATGTGCATCTTTAGGGCCCCTAGGCTCACGTATTCCTTCTCGCAGTACTTGCAGCTGAACGATTTCCTGGTCTGTGCGTCGCAGTGCAGCTGCTTGTGTTTCATGAGTCCGGAATACGTGCTGTAGGACTTGTTGCACAAACTGCACTGAAACTTCTCAGCGTCTGACAGTTTGGTCGACTGTATCCGCTCGTCTTCATCGCTCCTGGGGCTCTCCGATCCGCTGTGGTCTTTATTAGAGGACGTGTCGGAGAGGGACGACGGGTATCCGGAGATGGGGGACAGGTCGCTGGGCAGGGGGGACAGGGGCAGGTTGCTGGTAGTCCATACTGTTATGGGGTTGTACGACACCGGGCTTAACACTTCAGGCTGAGGTATAACAGGCACCGGGAGGGCTTTTAAGACATATGGAGAAATAAACACTGCAATAAAAGGGGAAATGCAATCATATTAGTTCACTGGGATCAGTATTTGGGTACTTGACATGGTATTTTCTTAAATCTGAAAGTATGCATTTTCCATCTTTTAAAGTTATGCATGCAGCTTTTATGTACATTTCTTGAGAAAACTGAGTGTTTACACTTATAAAAAAATTCAAGATATGCTTTCCCTAGAGCATTCATGCACCAACTACACATTTAACTAACTTTACATGTAGTTACATTCAGATAATACTTTTACAACACTGATATCAAGTTATCATTTGCCAAAAAACAATCCTAAAGCATGTGTACTCGATTTTAAAATGAGAAACTTTGGAAACAATCCTAAAAGTGATTAAGTAAGAGTCCAATAACATCCAAATGGATGAAATGGAACAGCTATTTTGTCAGTTTTAAGGTTATTCGGTAGGAACTCTTTCCATTAGAATCCTTTTGATTGGTTGCCAATTATTCCGTTTTACTCCGTGTACAAAATATCACGAAAACATAGCTTAATTCAATACGCGTTACTTTTTAATACGTTCCAACTCAAAGTGTCATAACTTTAACAAAAAGTTGCAAAACACTAAAAAAGTTGACCTAACTTTAACTTTTCTCTGTTACGAGTTAGAATCATCAAGTTTATTACCTGTTGGACTCTCCAGTTCACTATAATTCGGTTTCTTTGCTGCATTGAAATGCTTCTTTACTAGGAATGAACGAGGCATCCTGGAATACGTATAAAGTTGACTGGCAGATATAATGGTCCTCTCTTCTCTTTTATAAAGTCAAATCACTGGTAATCCTTATTGCTCGGTCCGGCAGGGCTTCATCTTCTAGCGCAGAGCTGCTCTAACACTCCAGCACCTCAGTGCAAAAAACAAGTAAATACTTCCAATCAGGTGCAAAGGGTGGAGCCGAGCGTTCGAAGCGTGCATATTCATGAGCTCCAGCCCAATCGAAATAGAGGCGTGGTTTTAGGGGCGGGGCCAGACGCGAATAAGGAAAGGAAGACAGGTGTTCACGCTAGCGATGCGTATGGAGGTGAAATAATGTTCAGACTTGTCACAGATGGCCAAAGCACACAGATTGTTGGAATGCCATTATACCTGAATGTTTAAAGCAGGGTTACCCATTAAAAAATGAAAATGTAGAGCTTGTTTACTCTTGGTCCTGATTGGTTTGTGAATATTAAATACAAAAACAACGTTATAGTCTTTTGGGTTGGTTTAGTGGCGTTTAATTTTAGGCTAATTTTGTTACCTCTCGCTAGTAATGTTTAAATATATTTTATGTCAGTTTTCCAACAGATTTCCAGATCCAACAGTGTAAAAATATGTTTTCAAAAATGCTAATTTCATTTAAGTTAAGCTGTGCATTTAGAGTTAAAGTTGGAGATTTACTAAAATCCATCATAAACGTTCAAGATAGAGCATGTCTAGTTTAATCGCAGTTCACTACCGCCCTCTTGCGTTCACTCGACTAGCTCTAGTTTAGCATGATTAATAAGCTACCTCTGACTTGTGAAAAAGGTTAATTAGATCTTGCATGATTATTTTTGTTTCTATGTATAGACAATGAAAAGGGCTTGACAATTAAATTAAGGCTAAAAATATGTTAAACATATAGGCTACATAAAAATGTCAGCACGCTCTTTCTTGTATTATACATAGGCTACGTGTTTATGAAGATATATGACGCGATGGATCATAAAATCAAAAAACCATTTGATAAGAGCAATCAAAAGTTCAAAAAGTGCTGTTTTTATTTCTTATTTTTATTCTTGAGTACCCTGTCAAACTTTGCATTTAAATAAAACAAATGCTATTCTGTTTTATAATTAGTTGTCTAATGCACTATATTTTTAAGTGTGGTTTGAGTGTCCAATTACTTGGAGTCACTGTATATTCATTGAGTTGTTAACTGCATTTGTATGCTGATAGTACCCATTAGCACCTCTTTACATTTAGCCTAGTACATTTTAAAAGCGATTCTTAATTGGAGAGCTGCTTAGATGGGTATTTCAGTGTAAACAGGACAAAGAGTGTTTTAAAGTTAGTGATGATAGGTTATAATTGCTCGGTAGACCTTCGTCAGGGCAGCGCAGCGCCATATTTAATATTTGACGTGAATGAAAACAAACGAGGCTGTGAGGGATAAAAATACAATGCGCGAGACGTTCTTCCGAAGAAAAAAAAACTTTTGGTAGACAAATTCATAAATCAGTTTTTAAAGTTGAGCTGTGAAAACTACGTGAGGACTTACCTGACATTGTAAAGAACGCTCACAACCTCAGTGTTAAATTCAATATGGCGTCTAATAACCTCATTAAAGTTTATAGTCAGACAACTTTGACCAAAGAGACCAATATTTGGCACAGAGTGACTGAAAACGGTACACAAAATGATATTTGTATTAATTTTCTGTTCAAGAAGCGTCAACAAGAAAGTGAATAACAGGCAAAATCAATAACCATCAAATGAAGATAAAAGATAACATCAAATCATTGCTGTGAATATAAAGGAAGCACCTCTCAATAGGGCCTCTTGTCTTGAGTAATTAAAACAGGCACACGCTAAGCAGATTTTCTACCTCTTCTGCGGGAGTTTTTAATTGTAAGTCAGATTTCTTATCTGCCAAAACTAATTACAGAAATGGAGGTAGTATCCTTTGTTCATAGCGCCGTAAAAGCAAGGGCGTTCATTTCTCTGTTCTCAATGACAAAAAAATTCTGAGTCTGTGTGTTTGCCTTTGTTTTATTGCAGTAAAACATACAGTATAAAAACATACCATTGCATTTTAATTATTTATAAACAGTTGCATATAATTTGCAGTTATGTCAATCAGTCTTGACAACTGTTTACATTGTTGACTCCAATCACACAGGGCCCGATAAATGTATGCATGAACAGAGACCGGATTGTGTTTGCTGAGAGAGGGGAAATAAATGTGAGCACAGCACAATCGGGCTCCTTCACAACCTCTGGTTCAGGAGATCATAGTAACGGCCTTTGTAGATAAAGTGCAATGGGAATAGTTATCCAGCGGTATGTCTGATGACTCAGTGTGTGTTTTATATTCATGTTAATCTGCTGTGCAGACTGTATAAGCAAGTCATGGTGGCAGAAGCTTTTATCTAAAGCGACTTACAGTAGTTATTACAGAGACAGTCCCTCCGGAGCAACCTGAGGTTAAGTGCCTTGCTCAAAGGCACAAAGGTGATCGCTCATGGATAACCTATTGTGGGAGTCAAAATTGTAACCTTTTCAATATCAGCCTGGATCTTTAACCACTACACCCTGCATTCTAAAAAATCAATAGAAAACCTAGCAGAAAGAAAGAGGGTGCTATTACTTTTGAAACAAAGTTAATATACTTATCCTTTTTAAAATTTCCATTTGCATGTCAGTGCTAGATAAAAAATGCAGACAAACAAGACAACCACAGCAGACAGAGAACATGCTGACTGCATGTATTACTGACTACTACTAAATAGTAACATGCTTAATTTTTGGAGTCTTTTGTAGTATAACTATAGCGTCCCTGCGTGAACTCATTGCTAACACTGAATTATCCACGGTAATGTATAATGTTGTGTAGAAAAATCGTGTTATGTAAAGCTTTGAGGGGAATGTTCTCGTACAGCTCGTGGGTTTCTCTGCCTCCTTCACCAAATAATACCGCATTGAGAATCACGCACACGATGGAGCCTTAAAGTGCCACCCTCTCTTACGTTTGTGCACCGCGTCTTTTTCCCCTCAGCTTTGATTTTCAGTTATAAATATTCTGCTAATGCATTCAGATTAAAACAGACAGATGTTAAGCGTCGGTGAACAATGAAGGAATGAAAGGGGAGAGGAGAGAGGGACGTAAAAGGCGCTTGTGATTAGCATAGGCACGTTCGGTTCACATAGCGAGTCGGTTCGTTCGGGCGGTTCGTTTTAAATGAACCGGTTCAAAATACGAAACCACAAATTCGATTGAGCCATCGCTCGCTAATATATTTAATATTTAATTTAAAGAAAGATAAACGCTGGGGTGCTGTTTATAGCCTTTATGTGATTAAGGTAGCATATATCATTGTTTTGTGCGGAATTCACCTCAGTTGATTCAGATTGACTCAGGTTCTTCCTGCATTATAAACTACAGTACATAATGTACACTATTGCTACATTCTACACAGTATACTGTATAGTAAGGAGTATTAATGAGAATTGTAGTCATCTGCACTATCAGTCAAAGGTTTTTTTTAACAGCAAGATTTAAAAAAAAGTGTTTTAAAAATGCTTTAAAAAAAGTCTCTTCTGCTTACCAAGCCTGCATTTATATAATCCAAAGTACAGCAAAACCAGTAAAATTGTGAAATATTTTACTATTTAAAAGAACTGCTTTCTATTTGAATATATTTTAAAATCTAATTTATTTCTGTGATCAAATCTAAATTTTCAGCATCATTACTCAAGTCTTCAGTGTCACATGATCCTTCGGAAATCATTCTAATATGCTGATTTTCTGTTCAAGAAACATTGTTTATTAGTAGTATTAATAATAATATTTTCATAGTTGAGAATATTTTCTTTTTTAGATTATTTGATGAATAGGAAGATCCAAAAATCAGCATTTATCTGAAATAAAAGATGTTTGTAACATTATATACTATACCATTCAAAAGCTTGAAATCAGTTTTTTTTTTTTGGAAAGAAATGATATAAAGCGAGGATCAATACCTTTATTTAGCAAGGATGCTTTAAATTGATCAAAATTGATGGTAAAGACATTTATAATGTTACAAAAGATTTCTATTTCAGATTTCTGTTCTTCTAAACTTTCTATTCATCAAAGAAACCTGAAAAAAACTTTACTCAGCTGTTTTCAACATAATAATAATAAAAAATTTGAGTAGCAAATCAGAATATTAGAATGTTTTCTGAAGGATCATCTGACTGAAGTAATGATGCTAAAAATTCTGCTTTAAAATCACATGAATAAATTACATTTTAAAATATATTAAAATAGAACGCAGTTATTTTAAATAGTAAAAATATTTCAAAATTGTACTGTTTTGCTGTACTTTGGATCAAATAAATGCAGGCTTGCTGAGCAGAAGAGGCTTCTTTAAAAAAAAAAAAAAACCCAAAAAAAACTATACTATACTATACTAAAACTATAACTAATAATGTGCATGAATGGTAAAAGTGACCCAGTTTGTCTGCATTCACCCTATAAGGCACTGCAGTGTACACTGTGTCCTAGTGCACTCAATTTTCACTATTGATTTTTAGTGTGAGAAATGAACTGTAAGTAATATCATTGGTTTTTACTCGCGACCAGACTGTTTGACCAGACAACCAAAATTTGAGAATTTTTTTTTACACAAAATTAGATTAAAAAAGAACTACGTCACATACTAGCCTAAAATATGCCACATAATTAGGTCATGTGTGTAGCATGCTATTCGAAATACTTAAAACGGAAGACAGTATGCAGGTTATATAGCGCAGAAGTTGGGTGAATCGGCTCGTTCGAATCATTCGAAAGAATCAGTTCAGCGAACGGTTCGTTCGCGAATCGGACATCGCTACTTGTGGTTTCCAGCCGGTCATTATTATTGCTCAGGATGCCTAGCGACAGCAGAAGATATGTAGATGGAAAGCTGCATGGCTCGGATTGCGGAGGATGCTGGAGAACAAGACGACAGATGCGTCTCGCCTGTTGTGGGAATATAAACTAAGAGCAAGTTTAAAGGACTCGCTTTGGAGGATTTTGCCAAGCGGTTGCGGATGGAGACTGTGCATTAGTGGTCGTTATGATCCGAAGGCTGATCACTCGTTTTCACATAGACAGTGATGACAAATGCAAGAGGGATGGAAGAATTGTGAACTTGAATGAGTGGAACCAATTGCAAATTACCACCTGTTAGTTGAATATCAGGTAAGCGTTTATAACTAGCAGTACTTGGATTTCCATCTAATGCAATACAAGAGATGCACATATTTTATTTGACCCGTTGAAGCTTTTATGACAAGTGTTTCTAACCAAATTAGTCACCATTCAAACAGATCTAATTATGGAGAGGACAACCGAGGGAGTGCAATTGAGAAATCTCACTGAACACCCATCCGAATGATCTAAAATGATGCTTTGTTGGTTAAACTTGAGAACACAAATGAGTGTATGAAGCCTTTGATGCTGCATTAGAGATGCTGGAGCACAGAACAGCCTGCTTATGCACATTTTGCTGTGTCAGATCTTCCATTCACATCAGGTGCAATAAAGCAACATACCTCCTTGTTCCCATCCTCGTGCTAAACATTGTCTGTCAAATTGTTCTTGGGCTGGCAGCCCTTCAAAGATGAGTCTTTAGGGACGCCCATCATTTTTAATTAAGGGTTTGCATGCCCTCAAGCACCCAATTTGTCCTGAGTTTAATGTGATTGAATAATTCATTTAAATAAACATGTAAATATGATGTAGCTTGTTAATATCTGGCATGCAAACATCTGCCAAGGAGATTTTTTTTTTTTTTTTTAAAACAATATGCCGAAAGCACCGTAGACATACAACTGACTTGACTTAGCACCACAAGTGTCCAAGTGTCAGACGGTCAGCTGTCATCTTTTTCGTTGCGACCCATCTGTTTTTGTATTGCATGTGTTCACATTCATATCCATTATATCAATTACACATTTCTCTCGCTCTGCTAAGCAAGTAACTAGAAGGAAGAGTCGCCTGCATTCTTAAACATGAACAGGCCAGCATTATCATAATGTTTTGCCAGTGTGATCTACGACAGATTGCTCATTACGCACATACACCCTATAGTGCTTCATTAACACGAAACACTGTTTAAATATAGTGATAATGGTCCGCCAGTGCCGAGGGAGGAGTGACTGTGCTATGTGCGTTGTTGATTCAACCTGAATGTGACCTGCAGACAGCTGGTGAATATCTTGTGGCTTTCCCTTGCCTAAAAGATGTCTTTCTTAAGGCTGTCTTGTGTTTCATAGCTTGCTATAGTGCAAACAAAAGGAAAATTCTCAGGTGATCAACCGAAGCAGAAAAATATATGCAGACAGGTAATTAGGGAGTTGAGTTTTTGTCTTGAGCTTTTTTGCACAGAAGATGAGATAGTTTATGCATTCATACACATTATTTCAGAGATGATTAAGGTTATTTTCTATTGAGAGACCTTCATACCTTTAGTGTTTGAAGTATCTGTTAAAGACAAAAATTAAGGTTCTTTATTGGCATTATTGGAATATTTACATTCCACAAAGGCTTCTATATATATAGTGTAAAAAAGTCAAATGTAATCAAAAATAGTTATTTAGAGTACCGAGAATGGTTTTTCTATAGCATTGACTAGGAAAACCCTTTTGAAAACTTTATTTTTTAAGGAAAATGACCGTTTGCTGAAATTTTACTCAGCCTCAGGCTGTCTAAGATGTAGATGAGTTTGTTTTCTAATAAGATTTGGAGAAATGTAGCATTGCATCATTTGCTCACCTTTGCAGTGAATGGGTGCCGTCAGAATGAGAGTCCAAACAGCTGATTAAAAACCTCACAATAATCCCAGTTCATCAATTAACATCTTGTGAAGTGAAAAGCTGTGTGTTTGTAAAAAACAAATCTATCATTAAGGCATTTTAACTTTAAATCGTTGCTTCTGGCCAAAATACCAATTTGTTTAGAACTGTTTTGGACTGTTTTTGCTTGTAATGCTTGTTATGAAACCTTTCTTTTTCAAGGAAAATTATTGTTTTCTGAAATTTTACTCACCCTCAGGCCATCCAACATGTAGATGAGTTTGCTTCCTCATAAACTTTGGAGAAATGTAGCATTACATGACTTGCTCACCAATGGATCCTTTGCAGTGAATGGGTGCCGTCAGAATGAGAATCCAAACAGCTGATAAGAACCTCACAATAATCCACAAATAATCTCCAGTCCATCGATTAACATAATGTGAAGCAAAAAGCTGTGTGTTTGTAAGAAACAAATCTATCATTAAGGCATTTTAACTTTAAATCATCGGTTCTGACCAAATTACCAATTTGTTTAAAACGATTTTGGACTGTTTTTGCTTGTAAACTGTGCTTGATCTGTGCGTAACCCCTTTTGAAACCTTTCTTTTTTAAGGGAAATGATAATTTACTGAAATTTTACTCTGGATCAGGCCATCCAACATGTAGATAAGTTTGTTTCCTCATCAGATTTGGAGAAATGTAGTATTACATCACTTGTTCACCAATAGATCATCTGCAGTGAATGGGTGCCATCAGATTGAGAGTCCAAACAGTTGATAAAAAGCTCACAATAATCCACAAATAATCTCAAGTCCATCAATTAACATCTTGTGAAGCAAAAAGCTGCGTTTTTGTAAGAAACAAATCTATCATTAAGGCATTTTAACTTAAAATCGTTGCTTCTGACCAAAATACCAATTTGTTTAGAACTGTTTTGGACTGTTTTTGCTTGTAATGCTTGTTATGAAACCTTTCTTTTTTAAGGAAAATGATAATTTGCTGAAATTTTACTCTGGATCAGGCCATCCAACATGTAGATAAGTTTGTTTCCTCATCAGATTTGGAGAAATGTAGTATTACATCACTTGTTCACCAACAGATCATCTGCAATGAATGGGTGCCGTCAGAATGAGAGTCCAAACAGCTGATAAAAACCTCACAATAATTCACAAGTAATCCAGCACTACTCCAGTCCATCAGTTAATGTCTTGTGAAGCCAAAAGCTGCGTTTTTGTAAGAAACAAATCCACCATTTTAACTTAAAATTGTTGCTTCTGACCAAAATACCAATTTGTTTAAAACTTTTTGGCCTATTTTTGTTTGTAATCTGTGCTTGATTTGTGCATAACCCCATTTGAAACCAAATCCACCATTAAATCATTGCTTCTAGCCAAAATACCAATTGACCAGAACTGTTTTGGACTGTTTTTGCTTGTAAACAGTGTTTCATCTGTGCATATTTCTCTCTTTAATTAAGATGAGACTACTTTATCACTGGAGACTTTATCACTCCTCATGCATGTAGCTGTTTCAGCCCACTAGCGAATCACCCCAAGACCCCCATTGCATTGTAAGTGTCAGGACGGCACCAGTCAAATCTTTGCTCATGCCTGCAGTGCACAGTTTATCGTTTTGTCACACTTGCAATCGCAGCGATAGCAGCATTCAAGGTTACCCAGCATACCCTGAATAGTAACAGACAAGTGCTCTTTTGATCCATTAGGCAGCGGAAGCATCCAGCAGACATTTCTCATAAAATGTGATGGGACAGATGGTGAGGCTTTTGCAACAGCAGCGGTTTCTATGGAACAAGCTTAAAACAATGAAAATGATGGGGTGCGTATAAGAGCGATATGATGATAATGGTGCGCTTTGATGCTGGCGCTCTCCGGGGCTAAATTATAAATAGTGTGTGTACTCTAAAGCAACACCGCCATTAGAAATTTTAATGCATGAAATATAACAATAGGTATGTCAGTCAAAAATGTCTTGCAAGTACGTTATTGTGAATTTATGCAACATGGTTAAAAGTGCATCCATAATAACATGGGTTACTGATAGCTCAACATTTCTGCAGTGACTTGGAACAGCAACTGTGCATCTAATAAAAAGCCTTCTCAGAAGAGTGGAAGCTGTTATATCAGCAAAAACCAGATCATTTCACTATTAATGTGAATGGTCTTGAACGTTAATGTTCATAAAGCACATGTAAGTGTGAAGTTTGATGCGCACACTTTTGGCCATGTGGTATAGGGAAAACTGGAGCAGAAGTCTCTTTATCAACCCATTAATCAGTCAAATTGTGCATATTTTTAGAAAATGCCCATATGATGCACATGTGAAGAAAAAAAAAAAAAAAAAAATATATATATATATATATATATGCATGACAGTAAATTTTCCGGATTGCATGTAAAATGCATTTTTTTACCAATATTAATTAATATTAATATGAATCTTTTTCAACCCATTAATTGGACAAATATTAATAATAATATTTGCATAATATGTGCATATTTTTAGAAAATGCCTGTTTAAGTGATGCACATATGAAAAAAAAAAGAAAAAAAAAACTTTTTTTTGTATGACAGTAAATTTCCCGGATTGCATGTAAAATGCATTTTTTTACCAATATTAATTAATATTAATATGAATCTTTTTCAACCCATTAATTGGACAAATATTAATAACAATATTTGCATAATATGTCCATATTTTTAGAAAATGCCTGTTTAAGTGATGCACATATGAAAAAAAAAAGAAAAAAAAATCTTTTTTGTATGACAGTAAACTTTCCAGATTGCATGTAAAATGCATTTTTTAAAACCAATTTTAATAATTAATATTAATATTAATCGTTTTCAACCCATTAATCAGACAAACTGTGCATATTTTTAGAAAATGCCTGTTTAAGTGATGCACATGAAAAAAAAAAAAAAAAAAAAATGTATATATATATATATATATATATATATACATTTTTTTCTTTCTTTTTTTTTCTTTTTTTTGCATGATAGTAAATATTTCCAGATTGCACGTAAAATGCAATGTTTTTACCAATATTAATAATTAATATTAATACAAATACTAATGCAAAATATTGATAATCATTTTATTACATTCATATATTCTAAATATTAAACAATTTTCTGGCTAGTTTATGAACACGTGAATGATGTGCATTAAAATAAGATAATTATTAGTAATAAATAATAAGATAATTATTAAAACTAACAACAATCAGTACTTTTTGTAATTAATATTAACAGGTACAACCTTGGTTTTAATAACGTATTTGTAAATTTTGAAATTAACAAACTAAGATAAGATAAGATAAATGCTTTAGAAGTATTGCTCATTGCTAGTTCACATTAACTAACAAAATAAACCTTATTGCAAAGTGTGAAGACCTTAAATTGGTATATGCATATATAATATAAAATCTATAATACATTATAAATATATATTCTAAAAAATATTTTCTATTAAAATGACAATTTCATATACTTTTTAAAAAACATTTATATTAAAAAATATATAATAAAAGAAATGGTCTACACTGTCATTGAGTCATGAAGTGTGTAAGCATGTGTGTTTCTTTATTTAGATGCAGGTTGTCATGAACCATATGGTTGTTTCAGAAAGTGTAGTGTGTTTGCATGCATGCAAGGATGGTCAAAGTCGAAAGTGAACAATAGCTTCAAGCAGTCGTGCTCATTCATTCTTGTCAAGCGCACAATAATAAGCTCAGCCTTTTGTTGCCAGATGATCCTTGTTTCTTGGCTTATACTTCATGTTTTGCAGGTTCGACTGCTTGGTTTCTAGAACAGACCCCATTTTGTCACGCTGTGTGGACGTTTAGTTGGTTTCTGACCCTTAAATTTTATTGGCTTGAAAATGGGTGTTTCCACAAACACAGTACCGCCCTCTGGAATGCCTCAAAATGATGCAGCACCTTTAGAGACGTGATTGGTTTGGGAATGAGGTGCCGTTCGCTGTTTCCACCGTCATTAAGCTCAGTGCTGTCCGTGTGGGGTTTCAGTGCATTGGCATTGAGCGGCCAGGTGGTGAGAATATAAAGTAATGGCTCATGAATAATAAACTCACTTTGCTTTCTCATTCACACTTGCACTGATGCTAAGTTCCAGCGTCTCTGAGCAGCTGAGGGTTAAGTACAGCATTCAAGGGCAGCATGGCAGTTTTTAGCAACAAGCGTCATTGAGTTTATTCAGCCTCTGTGCAGTGGACCTGAGATGTGAACTACTTATTTCTATCTTGTGTTTCTGAATTTCTTTACCTGTCACGTTCACAATGGTTGGCATTTGTAGCTTACAGTATATTAATATGTAACTATATTTCCAGTATATTTACAATTTATGGTTTGATCAGTGATTTACAAAACCTGAAGCAAAAACAAACAAACAAAAAATAGAAATAGAAATTATGTATCCATTTTTTTATTGAATCAGTTGCTGAATGATTCAATGACTTACTGATAAAGATTCACTGATTCATTGATTTACTTTGTCAAGTGTTTGGAACATGGTTATTATTGTTAAGTAAAACTAAAATTGAAACTATTAAAAACATTTTTTGATAACTGAAATAAAACTAAAATATAATGTGCATGTTAGATTAAAAAAAAACTTGAACTACATGAAAATTAGAAATGTTGCAATGGCAACTAACTGAAAAAACAATAAATAAAAATAAAGCTGAACTAAGGCTAATAAATGAAACCTAAATAAACTTAAATATTACTATTTTTAATAAAAGTAAAAAAATAAAAATGACAAAAGCATGTGACAACATTGCTAAACATTAAACTAAAATCAAAAGGAAAACTGCGTATTCAAAATAAAAACTATAATAGTATAAATAAAACTAAAATAACACTGGTTAAGTAAATGAATCATTGGTTAAATGAATGCATCATCGATTCACTCCTAAAGGCTTGTTTGACTCACTTGTTCCGTTCCTGTATGAATCGACATCAGTTGAATGAATTCGGTTCATTGATTCGCTCGCAAAGACGCGTTTTGCTCCTGAATGAATCAGTGTTTTGAACGAATCGCTTGAATGAATGATAACTGATTCACTCATAAGGACAAGCAGACAAAAGCACATAACAACATTATTAAACATTGAACTAAAATTAAAATAAAAAATGCGTATTCAAAATAAAAAACTATAATAGCATAAGTAATACTAAAATAACACTGGTTAAGTAAATGAATCATCGACTCAATCATAAAGGCTTATTTGACTCACTTGTTTCATTCCTGTATGAATCGACAACGGTGGAATGATTTCGTTTGAATGAATCAGTGTTTTGAATGAATCGCTTGAATGAATGATAAATGACTCACTCATGAGGACAGTCAGACAGAAGCACATAACAACATTATTAAACATTAAACAAAAATTAAAATTAAAACTGTATTCAAAATAAAAACTATAATAGTATAAGTAATACTAAAATAACGCTGGTTAAGTAAATGAATCATTGGTTAAGTAAATGAATCATCGACTCTTTCATACACATGTTTGACTCACTTGATTTGTTCCTGTATGAATTGTCATCGGTTGAATGAATTCGGTTCATTGATTCGCTCGTAAAGATGCGTTTTGTTGCTAAAGGAATCGCTCGAATGAATGATTCAAAAGACTCACTCATAAGGACAGTCACTTGTTGCCACCTAGTGGCGCAAATATGTAACAAAAAGGAGTCGCTGAAAACGTCGAACACAGACCATCGGAGTGACAAAACAGGTGCTGTTGGACTGCTGGACTGTAAACATTTGTTTTATCATCCATAAGATCGGTAAGTGTTTATTACTACAGACGTGGTCATGTTTGTTTACATTGGTAGAGCCTAGATTACTCGTGTAGCTCAAAGAACGATCACATATTGAAAAAAAAAACCCCACAATGTTACACGATATTCACGTTTAAAAAACATAGTACTTTTGCTTTTGTACTTTTGTGTTTCTATCCATCTTATTTTTCCGTAAGGGAAACGTAAGGGTACGGCCATTTTATCTGGCTTCCGGTCTCAACTGTGTCCAGCTATTGGACAAAACAGCTGGTTTTGCTGCTTGATATTGCAAATTGGTTTGTCTTACCATATTTTTTTAATGTGTTATCTTAATTATGAACACACTGGTTTGCAGTGCACATATTTACCGTTTACTGCATGTTGTTATTCTTCTGGTTATTTCCCTGTAGTGGCTAATGAACCGGAAGTCTCGCCCACACGCTTATTTTCGCGTTGAAGAATAAGGTGGATAAGTCTTCAAATTCTCAATTCTTTGTCAGTTGTTGCATCCGCAACAAAATTAGGTCCATGCATATAAATATTTATCTTGATTGTCATCAGAAACGCGAGTTATCCGCCTCAGCGGTGCTCATCATGTTTACTAATGTGTGCCAGTTAGTCTCATGTCAACACAGCTAATTTATTCTGTTTTTAATGGGCTGGTCTCGCTGACAATTGAGGAGAGAGACTGCTAACTCATAAACAAACCAAACTTGGTCTTGGTCTTGAATAAACGATACGGCTCGGTCTGACAGCGGCAGTAATTACCCATCTTTGTTGGTGTAATGAGTCTCATGTGTCCATTAGGTTTCTTCTGGCACCTCCTCGGTACTTTCAAGCACTGCTTCGCCAAAAGTCATCCGTCACGAGAGAGAGGTCAGGGCTTGAGTCTATAAATCTGCCATTTGCTAATTTACCGAGCCTCATTCGCATTGTTGCCTCTGTGTCGATGGGTTTTGGTGAGTTGATGTAGACCAGCGGGTCTCGCCGGTGTATTAACTAATGAGGGCTGAACAGACACCCGCCCAGCGGGCAGGACAAGGTTGCTTTTGGCAATGAGATGTCAGAGGAGGATAATGTGAAAGGATGAAGCTGGGATGAAACTTTAATCAAGCATAACGTCGTGTCCAGGCTCTCTGCGGTGACCTTTGCATTGCTCGCCCTAAGCCTGTTCAACAGAGCAACGGTGTTGCGAAAGCTGAGAAACACTTGATCAGGCCTAACAGATCTGAGTCAGTGTGACATTTCTATTTGGTCGTTACTTCAAGCTTTGAAGTTGAAGATGAGATCCTCAAATATGTGTTTATGTTTTTTGCAAATCTTGCAGTGGTGGAATGTTACATTGTATTCAGTCTCAGATGTTTCTTTTAAATTTCTTGCGAAAGACACAAATGGGACAAGTTTATTATATTAGTAAATATTATAAGTATTATTATACATTGTAAAAAATATTTTAAAATATTATATTGTATTACTCTATTTTTAAACTCTATTTATTATTTATTAATTTAACTTAATTGTAATTGCAGGTACACTACCAGTCAAAAGTTTTTGAACAGTAAGATTTTTAATGTTTTTAAAACTGTTGTTCTCTTGTGCTCACCAAGCCTGCATTTATTTTTTATTTTTTTTTATTTATTTATTTTATCCAAAGTACAGCAAAAACAGTAAATTTCGATTCAGTTCTATTTGAATATATTTTAAAATGCTGATTTTTTTTAGCATCATTACTCCAGTCTTCATTGTCACGTGATTCTTTAAAAATCATCCTAATATGCTGATTTGCTTGATTTGTTCAAGCAACATTTATTATTATTATTATTATCAATATTTAAAACAGTTGAGTACATTTTTTTCAGGATTCTTTGATGAATAGAAAGATCCAAAGATCAGCATTTGTCTGAAATAAAAAGCTTTTGTAACATTATACACTCTACCATTCAAAAGCTTGGAGTCAAATAATTTTTTTTCATAGAAATTTACACTTTTATTTCGCAAGGATGGTTTAAATTGATCAAAAGTGAGGATAAAAACATTTATAATGTTACAAATGATTTCTATTTCAGATAAGTTTTGTTTTTCTGAACTTTTTATTCATCAAAGAAACCTGAAAAAATTCTACTCAGCTTTTTTCAGCAGAATAATAATAATTATAATAATAATAATACATGTCTTTTTGAGCAGCAAATCAGAATATTAAAATGATTTCTGAAGGATCATGTGACTGTATTGATGCTAAAAATTCAGCTTTGAAATCACAGGAATAAATTACATTTTAAAATATATTCAAATAGAAAGCAGTTATTTTAAATTGTATATTATGAATTTTAAATATTTCAAAATGTTACTGTTTTTGCTGTACTTTATATCAAATAAATGCAAGCTTGGGGAGCAGAAGAGACTTCTTTAAAAAAAAACATTAAAATCTTTAAATTAAAGAAGAAATGTAAAAAACTTGGTAGTGTATTTTGGCAAATCTGAGCACAATTTGAGATGTTGTTGGGGTCTTTTGCTCAAGAAAAAAATGGAAATGCGTAAAAATGCACAAAATCTGCTCATAACAGTATCTGTTTGAAACAAAAAAAATCATATATATTTATAGGAAATTAACAAATGAGAGATGATACAGTAAGTACTGTCATAAAATGAATGTTTATATTCCAGTTTAAATAATTTTGTCTTTGTAGACGTAATTGGTGAAAAATTATCTTAATTTATTATTAAATGATAAATGTAAAGTCATAAATGTTAGTAGTATATTGGACAGTTTTTAAAATATATAAAGTATATTTTATTATTGAGATTTGTTTAATTTAACCTAATCTGAGCACAGTTTGAGACACTATTGGGTGTGCATTGAAAATGCATGAAATTTGCTCATAAAAGTCTCTGATTGCTCTCTAGTTAATCTCTAGAACAAATTGAGATATTAAAGAAATCAAATTTGTATTTTCCTAGTAATGATATATACCATGCAACAGACTGATTACCATATGAATGCACCATGTTACATAATAGTTCAAAGAATAACATGGATCATGTCCAAAAAAAATGGTAGTATTTCTATGATTGAATGCTTTTGTTTAGATGCTTTTGTTTAGAAGTGCAGGGAATAAAACAATGCATTGCTTGTGCTTCTGTGAGACGGTGCAACTTCAAACAGACTCTTCTAATAGTGCTTATAAGCTTCGGATAATTTACTGTATTGGTTGCTTGCCGAAATGAAGCAATCTAGCAATATAATTTAGCCAATATAAGCTCATTTTATGCATAATATCGAATAGAAAATGACCGTGCTATTTCAACAAACACTACGGTTGAAAATCACTTTGTAGCGTGACACAGCAGTGTGGTTTTGCCTCGTTTCCAGGCAGTGGAAATGCCCAGTGCCCAGAGCGGTGTGAGTGTGTTTGCTCTCTCCATGTCTTGGCCGTGAAATACACAGATAAAATGTGGTTTTCTGGCTTACATCTCATGGGAGCGTGTTCGCTCACCTGCTTGAGAGAAACCCAGAGAAAAACATCGACCTTGATAGGGCATTAGCGTCACAGACAGCAGCGTGGCGAGCCAACCGTTTGACTTCGTGTTTTGGAGTGTATGCGGGTGTTCGTGGGAAGATTACATTCATCCCTAAAGGAAACATTAACTGCATATGGTTAGTTTCAGCAGCACCTCATGCCAGCAAGGTTTATATCACATGCAGCATGTTTTTATGTGAAGTTGCATTTATCAAATACCAGCGCTTGATGCTTACAATTTTTCCAAGGAGCATGTGTTAAGTTGAAAAATTAGTAGTGCATTAAAAACGGCAATGAAAATGAATCAAATAATGTTTTTCTTTAAGTAAAGGAATGCAAAGAGACATTTCCATGCAAAATTATTTAATTTATTAGAATACAAAAAAGTACACAAGGTTTTTAAATATTTCTGCTTCCAACTGTGTTTAGTAATTATATGTAATAAATATTAATACTGTATAAACTATACTGCAATAAAATGCACAGGACTCTTATTTTGAAATGTTTGTGCTTTGCTTGTTCTTATTCACAAACCATATAAACACCATAAAGTAAACATTATCAAAATTTATTAATAATCATAGATTGTAAGTTGGCCATAAATGTGAGGTATTCATTGATTTGAAACCTGTAGTGCTCACATTTATTTAATTAAATCATAGACTTTTGTTGTCTAATAATTAGAAATTACATTAGGCTGTATTGCGATTCCTGTTTTTCCATCCCCAAAATTTTTCCTGAAATGATAATTGAACTTTTTATGACCTTAAATTTCATAAAACATATTTTTTAAACTGAAAGTACTATTCAGACCAAGAATGATAATTATAGTAGTGGAGTACCAATGCACAGTATATATCAAAACTGCAGTTTAGTTGTCTGCCGCTTTAAATGCTTGAGCTCTGTAAAGTCAGGTGGAATCTGATTGGCTATCAGTGTTTTTATCGTTCGTGGATAAAATCATTCTGAAACAATATTGTTTCTCTGTGACGTTGACTTCCCTAATCTCATAGAATTAGAGCGATAAATAAATTATTATAATAGTTGTCATTTTATATAGGTGTGAATAAGCCTTAAGGGGATAGTTCTCCCAAAAATGAAAATTCTGTCTTCATTTTCTCGTCCTGAAGTTGTTCCAAACCTGTATGAGTTTCTTTTTGAACACAAAATAAGATATTTTGGAAAATGTTGGTAAGAAAAAGTTGACGGTACCCATTGACTTACATAATATCTTTTCCATACAACTGAAGTCAATGGAGACCAACAACTGTTTGGTTATCAACATTCTGTAAAATATCTTCTTTTATGTTACACAAACGAAAAAAAATCTCAAACAGGTTTGGGGGGTGAGCAAATGATTATATAATTTACATTTTTGGGTAACCTATCCCTTTAAAGGGATATGGTTGACCCAAAAATGAACATTTTGTAATCATTAACTCACTTTCAATTTGTTCCAAACCTGTATGAATTTCTTTCTTCTGCCGAACACAAAAGAAAATATTTTTTGAGAATATTGGTAACCAAACAGTTGACGGTACCCATTGACATCCATAGTACGGAAAAAAATACTATGGAAGTCAGTGGGTATATAAAGGCATAGTTCACCCAAAAATTTTAATTATATCTTCATTTACTCACCACCAAACCGGTTTGAGGTTTTTTTTTTTTCATTTGTGTGACATAAGAAGATATTTTTAAGAATGTTGGTAACCAAACAGTTGACGGTACCCATTAACTTCCATTGTATGGAAAAAAAAAATACTATGGAAGTCAATGGCTACCGTCAACTGTTTAATTACCAACATTCTTCAGAATATCTTTAGTGTTCAACAGCAGAAAGAAACTCATGCAGGTTTGAAACAACATGTGGGTGAATAAATGATAACAAAATTTTCATTTTTGGGTGAACTATATCACTTTAAAGGGATAGTTCACACAAAAATGTAAATTATACCTTCATTTACTCACCCCCAAATCTTGTTTGAGTTTTCGTTTGTGTAACATAAGAAGATATTTATGAGAATGTTGGTAACCAAACAGATGGTACCCATTGATGGAGTATGGAAGTCAATGGGTACCGTCAACTGTTTAGTTACCAACACTCTTCAGATTATCTTCTTTTGTGTTTAAAAGCAGAAAGAAACTCATACAGGTTTGGAACAACATGAGAATGAGTAAATGGTGACAAAATTTTAATTCTTGGGTGAACTATATCCTTTTAAAAGGATAGTACACCCAAAAATGAAAATTTTGCAATCATTTACTCATTCTCAGTTTGTTGCAACCATGTATGAATTTCTTTCTTCTGCTGAACACAAGAGAAGGTATTTTGAATAATATTGGTAACCAAACAGTTGACGGTACCCATTGACTTCTATAGTATAGAAAAAAATATTATGGAAGTCAATGGCTACCAGCAACTGTTTGGTTACCAACATTTTCCAGAACATCTTTTTTTTTTTTTGTTTGTTTTCAACAGAAAAAAGAAACTCATACAGGGCAACGTGTGGGTGAGTAAATGATAACAGAATTTAAATTTTTGGGTGGACTAAACTTTAAAGGGATAGTTCACCCCAAAATTTGAATTGTATCTTCATTTACTCACCTCCAAACCTGAGTTTGTTTGTTTTTTTTTCTGTTTGTGTAACATAGAAGAAGATATTTTTGAGAATGTTGGTATTCAAACAGTTGACCTTACCGACTGACTTCCATCGTATGGAAAAAATACTATGGAAGTCAATGGGTACCGTCAACTGTTCAGTAACCAACATTCTTCAGAATGTCTTCTTTTGTGTTCAAAAGCAGAAAGAAACTCATACAGGTTTGAAACAACATGTGGGTGAGTAAATAATGACAAATTTTTCATTTTTGGGTGAACTATCTCTTTAAGGACTCGCTCTGGCTTTCACGCACATACATTTTACAGTGCAAATCTATTTATAGTCGCAAATGTGAGTGAAACACTCGCACTGGTGAGCGCTGAATACAGTTCCACGGTTATTGCCAGAGCGTTTCTCTGTAATTTAGCCTGGATCTTAGTTGCTCGGTACAAAATTGAAACACTTTGAGCTGCTGTTGCACCAAGGTCTCGCGGAAATGAATAGCTTTTGTGGCGGCCCAGACGGTCTAGCTATTATGATGGTGATAAGTACATGAGTTCCCAGTCCACTGTGACCGGTGCAGACCACAATAAACCGTTTTACAGCAATAGCCAAGTTATAGTTACAATTGCGGCGTTTTATCAAAGAAAAGGTTGAAGATGTCAGCCGGGGAAAAACGCAGAAGGTTAGTCGGCCAGGATAGTTCGCTATTGGATGAAGACATGCCGAGATATTCTCTTGCCCACATTTAGAGTTAATAAACATGTCCCTGTCATTGTAATGACACACACACATATATGAAGCAAAATTGTATCAGTCAGCCGTGCATAATGCAGATTTAACGATGACAAATAATGGTTTTATTTTAGACGTTTCAGATGGGTTGTGAAATTAAATGTGTGAAGTAGAGCTCAGCATGTAGTAACGTGCACAGAACGGCCATGGATGAATTAGCCTCAGGATGCGGGATCACATTGCATTATGTTCTGTTGAAATAAACCTCTGCAAACTCCAAAACTGAGTTAATGCAATAGGCAATTTACAAAACATACGTCTTGTTGCTTTTTTTGGAGCTTATCCGCAGCTACTAAACCGAATGCTTTCAAATGTAATAGTTTAATGCTTCTGCTATTCCTGCAGATAATGCTCTTAAACTAGCAAACTGTCTCTGAGCTGAATAGTTTGGAAGCAGTCGTGCGCTAACATTATGAATCTGAAGGCTGGTCGTGTTGTTGGAAACCCGGCGTTTTAATTTGACCATATTGACTGTGTGCTTTGTGTCTTCAGAATCTCTCTGGCAGGGAACGAGGAAGAAAAAGATGAGGTTTACAATGGAAGAGATGTAAATTGCTTTAGATTGTTTTGCTCTCAATGTTGGCCACTAAATGCAATTACCATGATTCAATATTTCTTTTCAAAGTCCTGAAGAAAAGATAAAACCATTACAACTGGGGGATTGATGCGTTCTCTAGAAAGCAGCAATGCATTACTAACCAAGTATTTTCGGATTTGTTAGATTTCACATACAGAGAATGTCTCGTAGAGCAGCTGTTTTAAACCGCTTCAAACACTGGAAATGTTTTTTATCCATTTTATTTTTTCCCAAATTCCATTTTATTTGTTCCAAAGTTCTTTTTTTCCATTTTAAATTTTCAGGATTCCATTTTTTCCATTAAAATTTTTCTAGACTTTTTTTATCCAGTTTATTTTTTTCCTAAATTCCATTTAATTTTTTTTCCAATTAATTGAAATCATGGATTTGTTAGTTTTCACATACAGTGGCCAAAATGTCTCGTAGAGCAGCTGTTTTAAACTGTTTCAAACACTGAAAATGTTTTTTTTTTTTTTTTATCCAGTTTATTTTTTTCTTAAATTCCATTTTATTTTTTTTCCAAGGTTCTGTTTTTTCCAGTTGAATTTTTCTGGATTCCATTTTTTTCCATTTTAATTTTTTAGACTCTGTTTTAATGGTTAAATTAAATTGAAATATTAATAAAACACATGTCCAAGTAGGTAATTAAAATTATGGATTTGTTAGTTTTCACATACCAAGATTGAAATGTCTCGTAGAGCAGTTGTTTTAAACTGCTTCAAACACTGAAAATGTATTTTTTTTTTAATCCATTTTATTTTTCCAAAGTTCTGTTTTAATTTTTAATTAATTTTAATTAATTGAAATCATGGACTTGTTAGTGTTCACATACAGAGGCCAAAATGTCTTGTAGAGCAGCTGGGTTATTACAAGTTTAACAAAAATTAAGTTTTTTAGGCCCTATGAATTTTTTATTTATTTTTTGTCAAATTCAGTTTTGTTTTTACCAAGTTCCATTTTCCATTCATTTTCTGGATTCCATTTTAATGGTTTCATGAAATTTTTCTAATCAAATGCATCTCTGAATAATTGATTTAATTAAAAACTAATGTATTATTGGTTTAGTAATATATTTCTGTCGCAGTTTCTTTAAGTTAAACCAAACTTTTATTTTGACGGGTTGCTTTGAAGAGTTTCTTTTTGTATATATGACGATAGTTTTTGTCTCAAGAAATGGTAAAATGAAAGAATCATTTCATGATTTATTTGTATGTTTGTATTGGCTTGTTTTTAGTGTTTGTATTGTGTAATGTAATATAAAACACTATAACAATATTGTGTTGAGACTGATATAAATTTAGTCTTTATATTAATATATTTATATTATATTTAGATTAATATTAATCAGTCAATCAACTCATGAATGCATTTCCAAATACGTTAATATTAATTATTTCAATTGTTTAATCAATCCATGCTAGCTGGGTGAATTTGTGCCAGAATAATTAGATTGAATGCAAAGCCTTTAGAAGGAACAAAAAACAGGCATTTTCTTTGTCATTTAAGTGAAATAGTTCACCTAAAAATACAACTTTGACCATAATTTATTCTTTTGAAACCGTTTCAATAGCTTCCTTCCATGTAGCACAAAAGGAGTTATTCACAGCAGAATTTCCAGGTTGCTCTTTACTGTACAATGAAGGTGAATAGTTACCACGGCTATCAATATTTTCAATGAATAACTTACATTTTACAAAGGCAAAGGTTTCATATGGCTTTAAAGCAGTTATAATATACCGTAACATTCTGTTAAACATCTTCTTTAATGTTTCACAGCAGAAATAAATGACACGAAGCGGAGTAAATGATGACAGAACTTAATTTTTGGGTGTTTTTTATTGGTTGAAGCCTATTAATTATTTTTTTATTTGCATTTTCCACCATTTGAAACCAGACCAATCCATGTACATTTTAAAAAACAGCTTGACGGATCTCTCTGAATGAAACAGAATGCCTGGGTCTTGATTTTATCCTGTTTTTAGCGTCTTGAAAGTGCAACATTCATGGTGGGACATTTAAAAAATGACACTCTGCAGCAGCAGGAGATGAAATTAAAGAAACGACTTTTTAGAGAAGCTTTTACAGTGCAAACGTTGAAAGCGCAGCACGCTGCCTGCATGCTAATTCGAGTTTGGAGGCCAAAAAGAGCAGAAATATATCAAAGAAAAAAATCTGGATCAACCTTGCTATTCAAATCATTGTACCTTACTAATTCCTCGTTTTACTCCAGCAGCTCTAGGACTCTGGCTGGGCCTGAGGGCCAAAACCTGGATAACCTGGAATAAAGAAAGGAAGAAAAGAAAAACATCAGCCCTTAACCAGCATCTGCAAAGACTCCCCTGCTTCCTTCCCCATGGCTTGACCTCCATGCTGTGCTGTGCTGAAGATCTTTCCCTGGAGGTAAGCCGAAAATACCCAGGCCTCTAGCTGGAGCTTGACAAATCGACTCATTTGCTGACTAGCTGATCTTAAAGGAGTACTTCATGGAAAAAACGAACGTTCTGTCATCGGTTACTCACCGTTGTGTCACTACAAACAGGCATGACTTTCGTTCTTCTGAGTTTTGAGTGCTACGGTTTGCTCTTTATGGGATTTTTATGGTGCTTTTTCGTCCTTATTGAAGCTTGACAGCCACTATAACCATTCGTTGGGTGAAAAAAAGCAGCGTCAGCATCTCCTCACAGACAAGCTTGTATGGAATGATTTTGAATTTGGAATTTGGAATGATTTTGAATTTTGAGTGAACAGTTCCTTTAAGAACATCTTCGCCTAATTAAGTTAACTTAAATGCGATTTAAACTTCTTTTTCTTCTTCTTCTTCTGAGACCAAATTTTAAAGCTATAACCACCAAACTCGGGCCAGACCTTTAGACTGGTCTGACTCGAGTTGCTATATCTTTTCTATCTGATCCGGCTTACGGTTTTCGAAAACCAGACTATCAAAACCACCTAAAATCCCATAGACTTTCTTTGAGGGGGTGAAAACTTTTACACAAAGAGACATACAGTACGGGTGCATCTAAGCTGTTTATTGCTATAGCAGATCTTAACAACTCCCTACTTAAAAAAACAGCTAAAACCAGCCTAAGCTGAATGGCTGCTTTGGTTGGTCTCCCATGCTGGTTTTAAAGTGGTTTAAAGTAGTTTTGGCCACTTTTTAGCTGGTCAGGCTGGTCTTAGCTGGCCAAGCTGGCAGACCTGCTAAAAGACCCGCCAAAGTTAAACCAGCTAAGACTAGACAACCAGCCTAGGCTGGTTTTAGCTGGTTTTTAGCTGGTTTTTACTGAATCAACTGGTTTTAGCTGGTTTAAACATGTTAATCATGTTAGTAACTTGATAATAATGTTAACAACATGCTATTAACTTGATAATCATGCTAGCAACATGCTAATAACATGGTAATCATGCTAGAAACGCACTAGCAACATGTTATTAACTTACTAATCATGCTAACAACTGCTTGTAACTTGCTAATCATGCTAGTAACATGCTACTACCTTGCTAACCATGTTAGAAACATGCTAGTAACATGCTAATCATGCTAGAAACATGTTAGCAACATGTTATTCATGCTAACAGCATGGTAGTAATATGCTAATTATGTTAAAAACATGTTAGCAACAAGATAATCATGTTAGCAACATGCTTATCATGCTAACAACATGCTAGGGACTTGTTAATCATGCTAACAACATTCTAGTAATTTGCTAATCATGCTAATCATGCTAGTAACTTGCTAATCATGCTAACAACATGCTAATAACTGGCAAATCATGCTAACAGCATGCTAGTAACTTGATAATCATGCTAATAACATGCTACTAACTTGTTAAGCATGTTAGAAACATGCTAGCAACATGCTAGTAACTTGCTAATCATGCTAGCAACATATTAGCAACTTGCTTATCATGCTAGCAACGTGCTATGGACTTCCTAATCATGCTAGCAACATTCTAGTAATTTGCTAATTGTGCTAACAATATGTTAACAACATGCTAATCATGCTACTAACTTGTTAATCATGCTAACAAAATGATAGTAACAAGCTAATAATGTTAGAACCATGCTAGTAACATGTTAATCATGCTAGAAACATGTTAGCAACATGCTAATCAGGCTATTAACATGCTAGTAACTTGCTAATCATGCTAACAATATGTTAACAACATGCTAATCATGCTACTAACATGTTAATCATGCTAACAAAATGCTAGTAACATGCTAATCATGTTAGAAACATCCTAGTAACATGCTAATCACGCTAACAACATGCTAGCAACAAGCTAATAATGTTAAAAACATGCTAGTAACATGTTAATCATACTAGAAACATGTTAGCAACATGCTAATCAGGCTGTTAACATGCTAGTAACTTGCTAATAATGCTAATAACTTGCTAATCATGCTAACAACATTGTGATCAGCCTATAAAAATGCAAGCAATTAGCTAATAATGCTAAAACATGCTAACAACATGTTAAATCATGTTAGCAATGTGCTAAATCATGATAGCAACATCAACTTTAATACTTTTACAACTGCTTCAAACTTTTAGGCTAGGCTTTCTCAAGCCAACTCAAAAGTTTGTTCTCAAACTTTACTCATCTAGTTAAATTTGCTGTCATGTTACTAGAAAATGTATTAGGCTCTATTTCTTGTACTGCTCCAGAGAGGAAAGCTGTTTAGTCTACGCACATTGCAATGCAGACAGCGTCAGGAATTGTTAGCGACATCTCCCAGAAGGCTTAAGAAATTGTTGTGAGACACCCTAAAGATGAGGTGCCTGTATTAAAATAATGTTGCAGATGAAAAAAAAGGAAAATGCCATACTGCACTGGCCTGTTAACATGCAAATCACATCTCATTTTCACAGAACGGCAAAGCGAGTGAGTCAGTGTGAAACTGTATGAGCTGAATGCCAGGCATGATACTGAGAGAAAGCAAAGCATAGAAGCAACACATAGTAAATTATGTAGTCACGGTGAAGAACACCCAACTACATTTCTATTTTTGGTCGCGAGCCACGGCAAATGCAATTTAATGAGCTCTGAATGTATACGAATGACCTTGGTATTGATTTTTAGCTGTGTTGCGCATGGTGTTGTTTTTATTAAAGCAGTACTGTAACAATAATACATGGTAATAGTCTTATAAAATGCAAAGTGTTGGTGTTTTAAGACGTGATCTCATGATGTTGGGTTATAGAAAAAAATATCTAATTATATTTTGCATTAACAAAGCTAAACGCATAGGTTTTGTGACTTTATTTTCATCACAGTTAAGCATAGGTTCCCATTCTTTTTGTTCTGATGTGAGAAAATTTTAACTTAAATTTTTTTTTAATTATTTAAATAATTTAGTTAGAGTAATACGTATGTAATGAGAATCACAATTAAAAATAATAAAAATTACAAAATAAATTAATTTAAAAGTCTGCTATGAGAATTTATGTGCTTTATAATGTCAAAATGCAAGATATAAAATTTTTGGCTAAGTGAAATATTAACTTGTTTTGTGACATTGCTATGACTTTATTAAGGTGCTAAAGGATTATTATTTGTGTTATTTTTTAAGCAAACTTTCTGTATCTAGTTTTATGTTATAGTGTGACTTTTATCATTGTTTGTGATGTAATGTTTTTTTTATATTAGTTTCTATTATGAAAAAGTGCTTTAGTGAATGCCTTAGGCCAGTAGGAAAGGTTTATTGAATTAATAAAAAATTTATAAATTAAAAAAGAAAAAGTTCTACATTCTAAACTATTCTTAACAAAGTAAACTAAAAAATTTTTAAAACATTTACTTTAATAATCGAATGAGAATCACCATTAAAAATAATAATAATTACAAAATAAATTTAATTGAAATGTATAAATGCGAATTTTGGGAGAAATGTGCTTCATAATGTCACAAAGCAAAATATCCTAAAATATTTTGAGGTGAAAAATGACTTAAACATGTTTTTGACATTGGTATAGCTTTACTAAAATGTTTAATATTTGTGTTATTTTTAAAGCAAACTTTTTGTATCTAGTTTTGTGTTTTAGTGCCTTTTATCATTGTTTGTTGATGTAAATTTTCTTATTAGTTTCTATTGACAAAAAGTGCTTCAGTGACTGTCTTAGGCCATGAAAGCTTCATCAAATTAATAAAAATGTATAATTAAAAAAAAAAATCTACATTTTAATAAACTATTTTTATCAAGGTACTTGATTAAAAATTATTTAAATCATTTACTTTAATAATCGAATGAGAATCAACAGTTAAAAATAAGAAGAATTACAAAATAAATTACGTTAAAATGTTTGAATGTGATTTTAGGGAGAAATGTGCCTTATAATGTCACAAAGCAAAATATCCAAAAAAATTTTAAGGTGAAAAATGACTTTTTTTTTTGACATTGTTATGGCTTTATTAAAGTGCTAAAAGTTTCATATTTGTCATTTTTAAAGCAAACATTCTGTACATAGTTTTGTTTTAGTGTCTTTTATCAATGTTTGTGATGTAAATGACTTGTAAATGACTTAAACATGTTTTTGACACTGGTTTAGCTTTATTAAAGCGCTAAAAGTTTAATATTTGTGTCATTTTTAAAGCAAACTTTTTGTATCTAGTTTTATGTTTTAGTGCCTTTTATCATCGTTTGTTGTTGTAATTTTTCTTGATTTAAAGTTTCTATTGACAAAAAGTGCTTTAGTGACTGTCTTAGGCCATGAAAGCTTCATCAAATTAATAAAAATGTATAATTAAAAAAAAAAAATCTACATTTTAATAAACTATTTTTATCAAGGTACTTGATTAAATCACCATTAAAAATAATAAGAATTACAAAATAAATGAAAAAATGAAAATGTCTGAATGCGAATTTAGGGAGAAATGTGCTTCATAATGTCACAAAGCAAAATATCCTACTTTTTTTTTTAAGTGAAAAATGACAAACATGTTTTTGACATTGTTATGGCTTTATTTAAGTGCTAACAGTTTCATATTTGTCTCATTTTTAAAGCAAACTTTCCGTATATAGTTTTATATATTATATTTCATATTATATATTTTTTTCTTTTTTCTTTTTGTTTACTTTCTTTTGCCAAAAAGTATTTTAGTGACTGCCTTAGGTCACTATGAAAGATTCGTCAAATTATTAAAAATGTATGATTTAAAAAGAAAATTCTACATTCTAATAAATTATTCTTATCAAAGTAAATGGTTAAAAATTATTTAAATCATTTACTATAATAATCGAATGAGAACCACCATTAAAAATAATAAGAATTGCAAAATTAAGTGAAATTAAAATATCTGAATGCGAATGTGCTTCACAATGCCACAAAGCAAAATATCCTAAAATTTTTGAGGCGAAAAATGACTTAAACTTGTTTTGTAACCATTTTATGGTTTTATTAGAGTAATAAAAGTTTAATATTTGTGTGTAAACTAATTTTCTCTGCTAGCATAATGTTTTATCTTGCACAGTGTTTTTTGTCATTGTTTGTGACATGCTATGTTAGTTTATTAGATTCTATAGCCAAAAAGTGCTTTAGTGACTGCCTTAGGCCTCTATGAGAGCTTCATTGAATCAATAAAAAGATAATGAATATTTTTAAAATGTTCTACATTATAATAAACTATTGAGCGGCCTTCTGCATTTATTCCTCGGCTGCATCTTTGATAGATGACAATGAGAGTGATTTCATTAGCCACACGTTAAACTTATTGGCTTTTCTCGGCCCGTATGAAGGAAGCTGCAGATGGCACGCGAGTGGAAAGACCTGTAGACCTCATAGAGATGTTTATTAGGGAACACTCGTTCTTGCCACGCCGATGAATTATTCATAAAGCCGCTGTCTGTAGGCCTTGTGTATTCTGCCAGGACTTTCTTAGCTGGAATCGATCCGTGGTGGAAATTCTGAGCGATCCGCGACGTCTCCTCCGGCTCAGAGGTTTTAAAGGGCCATGTAGCTCATTTTGACAGATGGGACTCAAGAGGTACTCACCATCGCTGCTTTGGAGACACATATCCTCTCCGTTATGAGCCTCAGATTGCTATTTCCTCTTAAGTGCACTCCATGTGAGGACAAGGTTCATCACTGAGGCGGCTTTTTGTCAATTTCTGATATATAATGGGGAATTTGGAATCCGAGGGCTCGCCAATATATTTCGCTTATGAAGGTATCTTATGGCACATGCCACTTCTGGTGAAATCCTCCAACATTTTAGCATTCAAGCACTCTTAGAGCTAAAACACGCTGATTAAAGTGGGGAAAAATAGTCGGGTTGCCCTTGCGTTCGACAAAATATAGTGAAAACCATAGAAGCTTGTTTCTGCCACAAGATTAAAAAAAATACAAATATAAAATGGTAATTGCAACATTTTATCCCACAATTCTGACTTTTCCCCTTGTATTTCTGAGATATGAATGTGCAATTCTGAGGAAAAAAAGTGAAAAAAAAGAATTGTGAGATATAAAATAAGAAGTGTGAGGAAAAAAGTCAAAACTGTGAGATTAAAAAAATCACAATGACCTTTTTGTTTATTACAGAGCTACAAAAATGTAATTTATATAGACTCAGAATTTTGAAAAAATACATAGGCATTGTGTGATACAGACTTGCATTTTTGATTACAAAAGTCAGAATTGTAAGATAAATTGTGAGATAAAAAGTTGCCATTACTTTTTTTATTTTTTATTATGTGGTAGAAACAAAAAAAAAAACAATTGTGAGATATAAACTCAGAATTGCAAGATATAAACTTGCAACTGCGAGAAAAAAAGTCAGAATCATAAGATAAAAAGTCACAATTACTTTTTTAATTTTTTAGTCTGTGGCAGAAACAAAAATGATAGAATTGAGATGTAAATTCTGATTTATATCTGATGTTAACTCAGAATTGTGACATAAAAACTATGAATCACATGACAAATCTTGCGATTCTGATTAGAAAAGTCAGAATTAAAAGATATAAATTTGTAATTGTGAGCTAAAAATTTGCAAGTACCTTTTTTTTATATATATTTTATATTTTTTATTATGTAGCAGAAACAGAAACAAAATGCATTTGCGAGATATAAACTCCAGAATTGCAAAATACAAAGAAAAAAGAGAAAAAAGTCTGAATTGTTAGATAAAAAGTTGCAATTGCCTTTTTAATTTTTTAGTTTGTGGCAGAAACAAAAACAATAGAATTGTAAGATGTAAACTGATTTAAGATATAATAACTCAGAATTGTGACATACAGAAACGGTATAGACATGCAGTTATGATTGAAAAAAATCAGAATTGTGAGATATAAATTTGTAAGGAAAAAAAGTCTGAATTGAGAGAAGAAAAGTCCACAATTACCTTTTTTATCTTTTCCGTGCGGAAACAGAAATGCAATTACGAGATATAACCTCGCAATTACCTTTTTAATTTTTCAGTCTGACAGAAACAAAAACTATAAAATTGTAAGATGTGAACTGATTTAAGAGAACTCAGAATTGTGACATAACAATTCAAAATTGCGTGATATAAATGTGCAATTCTAATTAGAAAAGTCAAAATTGTGAGATATAAATTTGTAATTGCAAGAAAAAAAATCTGAATTGTGAGATGAAAAGTCTACAATTACCTTTTTTATTTTTTTCCGTGCAGAAACAAAAAATGCAATAGCGCGATATAAACTCAGAATTCTGAGAAAATAATTTAGAATACCGAGAATGAAATTAGAATTTTTTAGATAAAAATTCTAAGAAGAAATGTTGGAAATGCAAGTTTAAACTTTTTAAAGAATAAAAGTCATAATTGTGAGATAAAACGGAGCAATTACCTTTTTGCGAGATAAAAAATATGAATTCTGAGAAAATATAAACTCAGAATGGCAAGACATGAACTTGCAATTGTGAGATAAATATTTGCAATTACCTTTAACTATTTATTTTACTTGCAGGAACAAAAACAATAGAATTGTGAGACGTAAACTCTGATTTAAGAGATATTAACTTGAGAATTGTAATAAAACTTAGATTTGCATGATATAAACTTGCAATTCTGATTAGAGAAGTCTGTTATTCCATGTCAGAAACAAAAAAAAAATGTAATTGTGAGATATAAACTGAGAATTCTGAGAAAACAAGTCAGAATAGCGAGATATAAACTCAGAATTGTGAAATATAACCTCAGATTTTTTTAAATGGAATTCTGAGAAGAAAAGTCGGAATTGCAACTTGCAATTGCAAGAATAAAAGGTATAATTGTAAGATAAAAAAGTCACAATTACCTTTTTTATTTTTTATTATGTGGTGGAAATGAAAAAAATACAATTGCAGATATATAATAATATATATAATAAGTCAGAATTGCAAGATACAAACTTGCAATTGCAAAAAAAAAGTCAGAATTGTAAGATAAAATGTTGCACTTACCTTTTTAATTTGTTTTACTTTGTGGCAGAAACACAAACAATTGAATTATGAGATGTAAACGCCAAGATTAATTCACATTTGAGACATATAAACTCACAATTGCAGTTCTGATCCGAAAAGTCAGAATTGGAAGATATAAATTTGTAAGTGCAAGAAAAATGTCGGAATTGTGAGATGAAAAGTCAGAATTACCTTTTTTATTATTTTTATTTTAAAAAGTGATTCCAAGATAGAAAATGAGAATTTTGAGATTATTAGTCAGAATTGCGAGATACTAATTCAGAGTTGTGAAATATAAACTTTAAGATAAAACTCGCAATTCTGAGAAGAAAAGTTAGATATAAACTTGTAATCGCAAGAATATAAGTTATAATTGTGAGATAAAAAAATCACAATTACCTTTTTTATTTTTTTACTCCATTTATGAAACACAAACAATGGAATTGTGAGATGTAAACAAAAAAATGCAATTGCAGTTCCCTCGGAATTCTGAGAAAATAAGTCAGGATTGCAAGATAAAAACTTGCAATTGCAAGAAAAAGTCAGAATTGTGAGATAAAAAGTCGCACATACCTTTTACATTTTTTTTTACTCACTGGCAGAAACACAAACAATAGAATTGTGAAATGTAAACTCCAATATTAACTCTTATTAAACTCTTATCAATATTGTGACATAAAAACTTGCAGTTCTGATTGGAAAAGTCAGAATTAGAAGATATAAATTTGTATTAGCAAGAAAAAAGTCAGAATCGTGAGATAAAAGTCGCAATTAACTTTTTTATTTTTTATTGAAAAAAACGCTATAGATATAAACAGAATTTTGTAAAAATTTGTCAGAAGTGTAAGATATTAACTCAGAATTGTTAAAATTCACTGTCAGAAAAAAGGCATAGTTCTGTTGCTGGGTAAAAGGTACTTTTAAAGTACTAATATGTACATTTAAGGTACCAATATGTACTTTCAAAGTGCTAAAATGTACAAATATGTACTTTTAAAGTACTAATATGTACCTTTAAGGTACCAATATGTACTTTCAAAGTACTAAAATAGTACTAAAGTACAAAAAAGTACTAAAAAAGTACTAATATGTACTGTTTACAAAGATGTACCTTTTCACTATTGTACTGCCCCAGCGACAGAACTGTAACTTTTTTCCTGAGAGTGTATAAACTTTGAGATATAAAGTCGCAATTCTGAGAAGAAATGTCAGAATTACAAGATATAAACTTGCGTTTGCGAGAAAAAAAAAGCCAGAATTGTAACACAAAAATCGAATACCTTTTTTATTTTATAATATGTGGCAGAAAAAAAGCTGAATTCTGAGAAAGTAAGTCAGAATTGTGAGATAAAAAGTCTTAATTACATTTTAAACTTTTTATCCCATTGCAAAAACAAGCTTTTACAGAAAACTGCCAGACAGAGCTGTAATCCCTGCATATTTGCCCCGCTGAGTGGTTTCAGACTGTGCAAATTATGCGATTGTTCTGATTAAATGTGCTCGGCTGGTTGTGATTTTAATTTGAGCTACTCTGGGAGATGAAACGCAGAAGTGATTCCTCCGCGAGACAATCTTCAGGACGGATTTAATTCTAGTACTTCTAGTACACAAGCAGCATTTTAATGCTAAACGACAGGAGCGCTGTGGTCAGCCACTGCTGTGTGATTCCTTTTGCAATATGAATTATTAAGACGTTTATAAAGCAGCACTGGAATAACACAGCAGGAAATGCCTCCAGTGATTTATTTATCCTGTACAAATAAGTTTCATTGTGTACCAGAAAATCTGTTGCTGGGTGAATGTTACAAACAGCATGTCTGAGTCATATTTCATCCCAAAATCAAATATATATTTTTTTATAATCTTTTTTTTCTGAGATTTGCCGTCTGTGTCCATTAGAATCATATTTACATTTAGTCACTGAGCAGACGCCATTATTATTATGATTCAATAATTATGTCGAGCTTCGCTGTGGTTTGACATTCATCTTACATCTTCATAACAAAGATATTATTATCACTTGTTGGTTTAATAACATTAACACCAGCTCTGACCACAGGGTTTGTTTGAATGCCATATTCTTATTGCACAATGAAGCGTTCAAGCAGACCGTGTACAGCAAACCAGAAATTGCAGTACATGTTCAAAGACCATCCCAAACAGGCTGATATATTGTTTGACAATAACTCTCACTGAATTATTTAGTAGGCCTCCGAGCAACTTGAAATGCCACATTTGCATTCGTATTCAGAAGTGGTTATTGCTTTCCGGTTGGTTAATCTGCTCTGCCATCCACATGTTAGTGACAAAATAAAAACGTAACGCTTTTAGGAGTTTCAGAAGAAGCTTTTTACACCAAATATCAAAGCGCACCCTCTTTGGCTTTGCATGTCCAGATGCTACTGTTATTTGTCAAAACAAATTTGCTGTGAAGAGTTTTGATTAAATTTCTGCACATCTAAGTGCGCTTTCATGCAAGGCGAAGTTGTGTATTTCTCCCGCACTAAGCAGTGATTAATTTCGAATGCATTTTCATTTATCTATAATGAATTTTTCTTTGATTTGCAACATATGCAAGTTTCACTGCAAACAGCATTTATCATTTGAAGGTCAATAACGTTTAGTTTTCGCGAATGCAACGAGTCCTAATTACATGATTGGTTTTGTTTTTCATGCTCTCCAAGGGTTGTTTCTCTGACCTTAGCACATGGATTTCAAGACTTCAAATGAAGAGGTAAGCATTGCTTTGTTATTGTACATAAAGTAGATAAAGTAGTGTTCCCATATGCCTTGTAACACATCTGTTTCAGCAGTATTTGTTGAACAAAAACTCTATTCAAATAAATGCTCGCTGAAGTCGTGGAGGGAGGCAGGAGCACATCGATCAAATAAATGGATTTGTTGACTTTCCACTGGGGAACAAAGATGTTAGGTCAAAACCGATTGCTTTAATTCCCCTGTCTGCAGACTAGGAAAGAGTTATTTAACAGACAACAAATTTACAGTTTCTTTCTCTGAAATGCTTTTAATTTTCTGATGACAATAAGGACTTAATGTTAGGATGACGATCTGTCACAGAAAGTAAAAAGCCACATGCCATCTAGCTATAAATACAAAATACAGTTGTGACATTTGTACAATACATTGTATGGGTCAAAATGATCTGTTTTTCTTTTATGCCAAAAATCATTATGATATTAAGTAAAGATCATGGTCCATGAAGATATTTTGTAAATTTCCCACTGTAAATATATCAAAACTTACTTTCTGATTAGTAATATGCATTGCTAAGAACTTCATTTGGACAACTTTAAAGGGGATTTTCTCAATATTTTGATTTTCTTGCACCATCAGATTCTAGATTTTCAAATAGTTGTATCTCGGCCAAATATTGTCCTATCCTAACAAACCATACATCAATGGGAAGCTTATTTATTGAGCTTTAGATAATATGTCAGTCTCAGTTTCAAAAAACTGACCCTTATGACTGGTTTTGTGGTCCACGGTCACAGTTAAACTCTGTGAAGATATGTGTTAATGATTGACTGAATAATCAATATTTGGCTGTTTTGAGAGTGTCCTTTGCCGTCATTAATCTGAATCCTTTGCTGTTTTATGTTTTGATGAATATATCTATTAGATGGCTCTTGATTTTGATTGGTCAACAGCACCTTCCAGTGGTCAAATATTTCCTTACCATTATTATTGTTCATGAAAGAAATACATTATATCTAATTTTTGTTATGCATTATACAATAAGCAATTATAAACATGTTTTAATCTCATTTGTACGTATTAACTAGTGTAACTCTTAAAAGAGTCGTTCACACAAACATGAAAATCTGCTGAAAATGTACTCACCCTCAGGCCATCCAAGATGTAGATGAGTTTGTTTTTTCATCAGAACAGATTTGGAGAAATATAACAATACATCACTTGCTCACCAATGGATCCTCTGCAGTGAATGGGTGCCGTCAGAATGAGAGTCTAAACTAGAGACGCACCGATCGACTGACCAGCGACCAGAGTTGGCTTGTTTTCTGGCCGGTCAGTTTGCCGATTCCGAGTCAGTCCGTTTTGACTTCACACTTACAGCAACTGATAATGTATTTGTGTCGTGCCAGATGAGGCTTGCGCAGCCTGATTGAGTATGTGAGAGAGACTCAGAAATCAAACAAGCACTCATGGAAAGTTATAGATGCATACTGCGGTACAAAATAAAGATATTTATAATATATGATTTAGGTAAGCAACATTACACAACGTTTCCCCAAATATCAACACAAATGATTTTATACAGTAGTAGTTTAATAAACAAGAAGTTAAAATTAAGTGACTTACATGTTAGACAATATTGACTGTTTTTGCTCAATTTCGCTGACAAAAACACAGCAGAACTGCTGCATGTCTCAGAGCAACACAGCGGTTTATTTAACAGACAACAAATTTACAGTTTCTTTCTCTGAAATGCTTTTAATTTTCTGATGACAATAAGGACCTAATGTTAGGATGACAATCTGTCACAGAAAGTAAAAAGCCACATGCCATCTAGCTATAAATACAACTGTGAGCCTGGACCAAAAAAACAGTCATAAGTAGCACGGGTACATTTGTACAATACATTGTATGGGTCAAAATGTTTTTTCTGTTTTTCTTTTATGCGAAAAATCATTATGATATTAAGTAAAGATCATGGTCCATGAAGATATTTTGTAAATTCCTACTGTAAATATATCAAAACTTACTTTCTGATTAGTAATATGCATTGCTAAGAACTTCATTTGCACAACTTTAAAGCCGATTTTCTCAATATTTTGATTTTCTTGCACCATCAGATTCTAGATTTTCAAATAGTTGTATCTTCGCCAAATATTGTCCTATCCTAACAAACCATACATCATGCAGCAGAACTGCTGCATGTCTCAGAGCAACACAGCGGTTTTTCGTTACTGAGTGAATCCACATTTTTGAATGAATCAAGTGAGTCAATGATTCAGAAACCTATTCTTTTTTTTCTAAAAGACAGTCACTTGCCTCGTTTTTGAATAAATCTGCTGTTTGAATGAATCGGTTGAACGAATGACTAAATGACCCACACATTTGCCACCACCTACTGGTGGTTTGGTTTCATATTTAAAAGTATCATTGTATTTTCCCCAACATTTCTTAATTGTAAGTTTATAAAAATATTTAAAGCATTAATCTTATAAAATGATCTATGCATTTGAAATTTTGCTGTGTAAATGCATTTATAGAGATTATCTGTAACTTAGTGCAGATTGGGTGAATTTTAATGTTATGTATTTTATTTATTTTTTTATTTTTTTGCATTGGGAAAAAAGAGTTTTTAGTTTGTGTATGCTGTCAATTATAGTTCTTAGAAAGAAAACCGGAATCGACCAAGAAAATTTCAATCGGTGCATCTCTAGCCTAAACAGCTGATAAAAACATCACTATAATCCACAAGTAATTTAACACCACTCCAGTTCGTCAATTAATGTCTTATGAAGTAAAAAAGCTGTATGTTTGTGTGAAACAAATCCATCTTTATGACATTTTAAAACTTTAGTCCGTTGCTTTTGGCCAAAATACGAGTCCATAATCCATAATAATGCTTCTTCCAGTGGAAAAAGTCCATTTCCTGTTATCCTCTCACATCAAATCCACCCACATATTTGATTAGAACTGTTTTGTCTTGTAAACAGTGCTTGATCAGTGCAAATTTCTCTCCTGATTCACTGGAGAAAGCAATATTATGGATAGAAGAGTGCTATTTTAGCTGGAAGCAACAGTTTGAAGTTAAAAAGCATCATTATGATGGATTTGTTTATTGCAACACAGTTTTTCAGTTCATAAACCCTAAGGGTGAGTAAATTTTCAGCAGTTTTCATTTTTGGGTAAACTATTTCTAATATTTCAAGGGAGGACCCGGTTCATCTCAACGTTGCAAACTTACGCTTTCATTTCTAGAAACGCATCTGGTTACATCTTCCATCTCAGTTATGGTTTACAGTGAAAACGACCTCAGAAGACTATTAAAGAGACATTGGATGCAAAATTCACTTTTACGTGGTGTTTGCATTTAAATACAATTGATAAAAATCTCTTCACTACTTTTTTAACCCTGAAAAACCTGCACAGTCTCAATTATCAAGCCGTTTTGATTTTCTGAGCAGTATGATGTCATATTGCTCAAGCCCCGCCCACAACAGCTAACAGACTGTCCCGTATTAGCATATCCCCGCCCACAGCCAGATGTACTGATTAGTTTTGTTTTTAACAGTAACGCACCACAGAATACACAATGAACGGAAGAGAGGGGCGGGGTGAACAGCGCTCATTATCATTTAAAGAGACATGCACCGAAACGGCTCACTGTAAACATGTTTTTGACAAGGTAAAAAATCTCATGAAGACCTTAAGGAATCATATATACCAACTTGTGGAAAATAGCCATCTGATGTCCCCTGTAAATATTACTGTAGCAGTGTTTGTTTTGTTTCTAGATCAACTGTTTTGTACAATGCAAAAGCTTTAATATCATATTAGAAAGCAAGATCAACTCAAATCAATATTTAAGTCCATTCATTTATTTATTTAGTGGTCTTGATAACCCTGTCTGGATTTATTTTGCAATAACGACCGGCTGTCTGTACTTTATATCCCAT
The DNA here is from genome assembly GCA_036247105.1 of Cirrhinus mrigala. Lineage (NCBI taxonomy): Eukaryota > Metazoa > Chordata > Actinopteri > Cypriniformes > Cyprinidae > Cirrhinus > Cirrhinus mrigala. Next base: position 4,463,193 of record CM070030.1, read on the forward strand.
ATATCAGCGTCTATCGGCTACTGAGGAATATTGATCGTCCACTAATCTGGATGTTCCTCCCAATTCGTTAAAATTCAAGACATTCGATGGGCCCTGCATTATATTAATGCAGTTTGGGATGGGATGCAAGGCTACTATGAATACAGAGAGCACAAATTTAATAGCTTTTGGGCTCAGAATCGGGGACGCAGAAAAGCGCTTATGTGTGGAAGATTAATGAGCGCTCAGAGGAGGATAAGTCTTAGTGTATATAGACAGAAGTAGTTCTGTTTATTTACAAACACGGCTGTGCTTTTAAACATGATGTGCGAAATCTAACGTGTCGCTTTTTTCCCTTACAATTTCTGATTACATTTGTAAAGGGTGTTTTTCAGAGCTTTGCTGAAACATCAAAATGAGAATCATATTGGCAGCGCTTCTTCTCAATGTGAATTAATGCAATCTTCCTATACTAACTAGAGTAATTTCACTTCTGGAATAGCCATGGTCTGTCTGAACATGTTTTGACTGAAAATCTCAAGGGTACACTAAAAATGGCTGACACTTGATTGCTATGGCAACAGAATCAAGCATGTGTCCTAGCAACTGAAGTTATGGAATAAATTTCATTCTGGTATAAAGTATTTGACTGACTTTGCAAGAAGGTGCAATGATGCAGATGCCAGACTCGACAAAATGCAGGTCTCTTCCTGTTTTACGAGCAACTGCTTACCAACCAATTTGGTCATCATTGGAACGAGTCTTACAACACAACTGGGCCCTGAGGAGTTTATTTTATTTATTTATTTATTTTTAGAGTGCTGACAGGCAGAAAGGCCAAAATATACAGAGAGTCAGTTTTATGCAACATTTCAAAGCAGGAAGCTTTAATGAAATAATAATGAAAGCAGCATGATGCTGGCCAAAATATTTCAGTGTGAAATTATTAAATATGTATTGACAAAAATTCTTGAATAAGCTATCTAGGGATGCAGGCTCTTTTCACTGTAAGTTTCACTGTAAGTTTCTCCTGAATTTGTAATGATTAGATCATTTTATGAAGGCTAAATGTACCTCTGATGGACCAAACATTATTCAAAGTTTGTCAAGATTAGGGCTAGGTTAAAAAAAAAAAAAAAAAAAAGATTTTTTTTTTTTTAAATTTTATTACAATTAACTTTTTTATTTTTATTATTATGATTTAGGATACATAAAATACTAGCTATGAAAGGAGACCAGTGCTATTTTAGTGTCATTTAGATATGATATTTTTATACATATTTTTAATCAGTTTTTATTTTTATATTTTCAGTTGTAATTTTAATTTTAAAGTTTTAGCATTTCTGTCATTTTAGTATTTTTCAAAAAGAATTCTTTGTTTGTAAAGTTTTTTTTTTTTTATGTTTTTTTTATTAATTTTTATACTTTAGTTTTAGTTATTGGAGTTCATCAAGTTAAACTAAATTAAAATAAAAATGTTTTATATTTTATTTCAATTAACTTTTTCAAATTATTATTATTATTATTATTATTATTATTATTATTATTAGTTAATTTTAAAGTTTTAGCATTTTTTTTCCCTTTTTTTAAAAGTTTTTTTTATTAATTTTTGTACTTTAGTTTTAGGTATTGGAGTTCATCAAGTTAAACTAAATTAAAATAAAAAGGTTTTTATATTTTATTTCAGTTAACTTTTTTAAATTATTATTATTATTTAGGATACATAAAATACTAGCTATGAAAGGAGACCACTGCTATATTAGAATAATTTAGATATTATATTTTTATTCATATTTTCAATCAGTTTTTATTTTTATATTTTCGGTTTTAACTTTAATTTTAGTTAAAGTTTTAGCAGTTTTATTGTATGTTTTTGTCATTTTAGTATTTTTTTTTTTTTTTTTTTTTATAATTTTTTGCCTATAAAGTTTTTATTAATTTTTCTACTTTAGTTTTAGAAAGGAGACCAGTGCTATTTTAGTATAATTTAGATATTTTTATTCAAATTTCCAATCAGTTTTTATTTTTATATTTTCAGTATTTAAAGTTTGAGTAATTTTGTTGCATGTTTTTTCTCATTTTATTATTTTTGTGTCTAAAATTTTTTATTCATTTTTATACTTATTTTTATACTTATTTTAGTACATCAAGTTAAACTATATCAAAATGAAAAGTTTTTTTATATTTTATTTTAATTATTTTTTTTTATTTTTATTATTATTTCAAGTAATGAAAATGTTTTTTTATTGTTTTATTTTTACTTCAGTTTTATTTACAACTATAATAAATGAGACGTAGGCCATTTAATTAAAGCCAAAATTGCTCAAAGATGTATTAAACACAATGCATCATTTGAGACGTTCTGAAAATGTTCAGAACTTTCAAAAAATGATTGAATTCTCCTCTCTTGCATGTATATCCACTTTTGGATGTTATACACTAAATTGGACACTAAACCAATGACGGTGCAAAAAGTGTTTTAGGAGAGACTATTTTCTTCAAGTCCGCAGGGCCGAAAGCTGGAATACTTGAAGAAACTCCCATTAATGAAGTGTTATTTAAAAACTGTTAAAGCGCTGCCATTTAAGTTCGCCCTATCTGCTGTACTTTAAATGATTACTGTGGGGCAAGAACGTTTCATTGCTCAAAATTACATCTTGCGAGGCAGCTAAAATGCTCATAGTGCCTTATAGCTACATGACTCTTATGTATTTTTTCTCAAACATTTATCTACATAAGTAAAGGCCTCGTGGTAAATACTGAATAAATATGCAGCCGATAAGCCGCATTTAAGCCTCTGACAGGCAGTCTGTCAAGTTGCGATGTATTCAAGAGCATCTGGACTTCATTATCCATTTGTTGGAGACATTTTGACACATATTCAAAAAGCTTCATCAGTCATTATGACATTGTGTGGTGTGAAGATGTTTAATCCACCATCAGATAGCTGATGAAGCCACTTGGATGAGAGGAGAGGCAAAACATCTTCCACAAATGAATAACCAAGTCCAGATGGCCTCGCAATAATTTCTTTCCCTGATATTCTGCAGTGACTTTGAATTTTCAGTCGTAGCCCTGCCAGGCAAACGTGACTCGGCAAACACGAGCCCTCGCTATTTATCGTGCGATCAATTTCACGGCTAATTAACTTCATGTTGTCAAGTGAGGATTACAGATGTTTGTGTGACTTTGGCTGTTTCAGACAAAGACTGGGATTTATTTGCTTCAAGATGGTAGCGAGGAGCCTTTCAATATCCGTCTGCACCTGGCCAAAGATATTCTCACCATTCAAGAGCAAGACGTCATATGTGTGTCTGGAGAACCGTTCTACTCGAGTGTGAGTTCAGCAATTCTCATTATAAACCAGATTGATTCAATCGTGGAAAATACAAAGCTGTGACGTGAAACAGCTGTTCAACGCATTCTGTTGTTGTTTACATGTCAGGGACTGTGTCTTATATACTGGAAGAAAGTGTTTCGTCAGGAACCTTCAACATGTTCTTAATGTGATAACATGACATGAACAGCTTTTATTCAGGTCAAAATGTAATTTAAAATGGCTAAATCACCTGACTACTACATAAATGGGTTTTTAGAGTATGAAGACAAAAAAAGAAACAATTTTTCATTAAAATGTTATTTTGTTAAGTACATAGTACTAACATTTTTGGTCTTGTTGTGCAAGATGCATTCCTACTTATTATTAGAAGTAATAAATCATAGAAAAAGTAATAAATAATAATTATAATTATATATATATATACATACACTACCGTTCAAAAGTTTGGGGTCAGTAAGACTTGTAATAGTCTTTAAAGTAGTCTCTTATGCTCATCAAGGCTGCATTTATTTGATTAAAAATATAGAAAAAAAAACCCAGTAATATTGCAAAATGTTTTTACAATATAAAATAATGTTTTTTATTTTAACATACTTTAAAATAGAATTTATTCCTGTGATGAAAAGCTGAATTTTTATCAGCTGTTACTCCAGTCTTAAGTGTCACATGATCCTTCAGAAATCATTCTAATATGCGGATTTATTATTAGAATGATCAACGTTGGATAATATCAACAGTTGTGCTGCCAAATATTTTTTGGAACCTGTAATTTTTTTTTTCAGGATTCTTTCATGAATAACAAGTTTAAAAAGTACAGTGTTTATTCAAAATATAAATGTTTTATAACAATGTAAATTATTTATTATTAACTTTTAATAAACTTTTAATTATTAACTTAATACATCCTTGGTGAATAAAAGTTTTAATTTCTTAAAAAAAAAAAAAAAAAAAAGAAACAATAAAAATGTACTGACCCCAAACTTTTGAACGGTAGTGTATATTTATTAATTTCTGTTTTCTATTTTGTCATTTTTAATCTCGCTATAAGTTATATAGAAATAATGAAAAATATATAAACGCATATCATTATACATTCAAATCAATAAATATATATAATCTAAAATTGATATATATATATATATATATATATATATATATATATATATATATATATATATATATATTAGGGCTGTCAAACGATTAATCGCGATTAATCACATACAAAATAAAAGTTTGAGTTTGCCTAATATATGTGTGTGTACTGTGTGTAATAATAATGTATATATAAATACAAACACATTCATGTATATATTTAAGAGAAACATGTTATTTATGTACAAAATATTTTTAATTGTATATAATATAAATTATATAAAAATTATAATAAATATATATACTTGTAAATATTTCTTAAATATATACATGAATGTGTTTGTATTTATATATACATAATAATTACACACAGTACACACACAAATATTAGGCAAACTCAAACTTTTATTTTGTATGCGATTAATCACGATTAATCATTTGACAGCCCTAATATATATATATATATATATATATATATAGTAAAATAGTTTTTATGTAGAATTTTGATAGGTAAATACATGTACACTTACTAATATAAAGAATAAGAATGTCTCATATTCATATATATATATATATATATATATATATATATATACAAACACACACACAATATATAAGCAAAAAGACATTCGAGTCTTAATTACATGCATTTGCAAAATTCATAATATTGTACACATACATCATTTTCTATTTCAAGATGACTTTGCTAATTACAGCTGTGAGTTTTATTGATGTTCATTTCATTGAAATATTTTTGTGCCGCTGAGGACATAAATCCGTAGCCCGAGGCGTTACCTCAAAATATCTTGCCGCGAGAAATGAACAACTCTGCCTTTTTTGCGACTGAGTCATTATTCAGCTGGAATGTGTCATCTCACATGTAGGAATGTGCTTTGAATGATTTCATATTTAATCCGGTTAACCTGTGCCCCTTTGTTTCAACGTCATTGTCTGAAACAGAATGAAACTGCCAAGTATGTGTTTCACAGGCATTCGTGGCAGAATATTTTGACCATTGTGTTGCATCTATCATTGTCATTACAGCAGACAGCCGCTTTAGCGCTGGTTTAAACAGACAGATCATGTTCACTGCCCTTTAATTAAGTTACTGGAATTGTTGGCATGGTGCCGTTTTTCCTCTGGGGAAATCTACATGAAAAGCAGGCAATTAAAATTAATTAAGGAGCTTCTCAGTTTCATGAACTAAATTGAAATGAAAAGTAAACTACCTGTCTTTTTCAACACGCAGACACGGTGTGGCATGAAAGTGACAAGTTTTCTTTGATTTCTTACAGGAAAGAACAGTAACGATCCGGCGGCAGACAATCGGAGGATTTGGTTTGAGCATCAAGGTGATTGCGCAGTCTCTCGCTGCTTTCACTCAGCTCTCACATTTTTTGCAAGACTTTGAAAGTCTTTGTGTTATCATTTTTTCATAGGGCGGTGCCGAACACAAGATCCCTGTTGTTATATCTAAAATATCAAAAGAACAGAAGGGTAGGCTGTTTATTTACTCTCTTTCCTCTCCCACTCAAAATAACAAGTTGTTTATTGGTTTATACTTTTGTCTTTTCTTTCGTTTGCAGCTGAACTTTCCGGACTTTTGTTTATTGGAGATGGAATTCTCCAGGTATGCACAAATACGTAAACGGGGTCATAAGATTAAGATAATTTCTGTGTTAGGGACCCTTTAAAACTCCCACAGTGTCTTAATGTAATTCAGTTTCAGTCAGCAGATGTTTAGGGAGCGTCTGTCTTTTGATGAGAATTTGAGTTGTCCTTTTGGAGCAGTGTTATTCCAATTACATATTCAATCTGAATTATGTATGTATTTTTATGAACATGAAGGGCATGTTTTAGATGTGGGAATTCTTTGTAATATCCATAGTATTCTCATAACGATTAGCAAAATATTATGTTTTTATCCTTAGTATAGTGGAAGCTTCAGATAGCCTGTGGTAAATGTGCTTGCAACGAGCAATTTTAAATGATTAAAATATTTATAGATTATATTACTGATTTTTTTTTTTTGAAGAAATTAATACTTTTATTCAGCGAGGATGCATTAAATTGGTCAAAAGTGGCAGTAAAAACATTTTCAATGTTACAAAAGAACTTTCTTTGCATGAAAATACTGACAAAATGTATTACGCAAATATTAAGTGTTAATAAATGATATTCATTTTAAATATAACTCCACAGAAAACAACTGTTTTCATCATTGGTTATGTTTCTTGAGCAGCAAATCAGCGTATTACAATAATTTCTGAAGGATTATGTGACACTGAAGACTGGAGTAATGATGCTGAAAATCAGCTTTGCATGACAGAAATAAATTACATTTTAAAATATATTAACATAGAAAGCAGTTATTTTAAATTGTAATAATATTTCATAATATTACTATTTTTATTGCATTTTTGATCAAATAAATGCAGCCTTGGCTTCAGCATAGAGGCAAGAGGCTTCTTTTAAAAACATACATGGTATACAGTACCGTGCGAAAGTATTCATACCCCTTCATTTCTTTTCATGTATTGCTATGTTGCAGCTTTATGTTAAACTGCTTTAAATTACCTTTTTTCCACATCAGTCTACACTCCATACACCATAATGACAAAGCACAGAACGTGTTTGTTGCAACTTTGCAAATTTATTAGAAATAAAACACTGAAATTATTCAATTGCAAAAGTATTCATACCCTTTTCTGGGACACTTGAAATTTAGCTCAGGAGCATTCATATCGCTTGTAGATGTTACTACACTTCGAGTGGAGTTAAACTTTGGCAAATTCATTTGAATGAGTATGATTTAGAAAGGTCTAACAGCTGAAAATGCATATCGGAGCAAAAACCAAAATAACTGCCTGTAGAGCTCAGAAACAGGCTTCCGTCAAGGCACAGATTTGGGGAATAGTTCAGAAAAAAATTCTGCTGCATTGAAGACAGAAGCATGTAGACTCCATTATGCATAATGGAAGAAGCTTGGAACAGCTAGTACTTTTCCTAGAGGTGGCCTCCTGGCCAAACTGAGCAGTTGATGGAGAAGGGGCTTGGTTATACTGGTGATCAAGAAGCTGATGGTCACTCTAGTTGAGCTCCATGATCATATATGCAGATGGAAGAAACTTACAGAAGGACAAACATCACTGCCACACTCCACCGATCTGGGCTTTATGGCGGTGTGGCCAAATTCAATCCTCTCCTCAGTGCAGACACATTAAAACCCACTTGGAATTTGCAAAAAAAGCACCTAAAGGACTGTGAAAAACAAGATTCTCTGGTCTGTTGAACCTCTATTCCAAGCATCATGTTTGAAGGAAACCAAGCATTGCTTATCATCTGCAGAGTAGCATCCCAAAAGTAAAGTGTGCTGGTAGCAGCCTCATACTGTTGGGCTGTTTTTAGGCGTCAGGGACTGAGGGTCTCGTAAATAGAAGGAAAGCTCAATGCATGATTAATATTGAGTTTGCCTTAATGAAAGCCCAGTCCAGAACATTCAGAACCTCAAAACAGGCAGAAGGTCCACCTTTCAACAGGACAATGACCTTAAGCACACAGCAAGAGTGGCTTATAAACTTTGTGACTTTGAGTGGCCCAGCCTCAGCCTTGGCTTGAACCCAATCAAATATTTATGGAGAAACCTGAAAATGTCTGCCAGCCTCCATCCAAGCTGACAGAGCTTGAGAGGTGAAGTGGTGAGTTGGAGAATGGCAGATAATTGCCAAATGCGGATGTGCAAATTTGGTCGCATCATATCCATAAAGACTTGAGGCTGTAAAAGTGTTTCAACTAAGTACTGAGTTAAGGGTATGAATACTTATGCAATGTACTAATTTCAGTGTTTTGTTTTTAAGCAGTTTGCAAAGTCACAAATCAGTTTTTTTTTTTGCTTTGTCATTATGGTGTATGGAGTGTAAAGTGATGTGGGGAAAAGTAATTTAAAGCAGTTTAACATAAGGCTGCAACATAAAACGTAAAAAAAATGAAGGGGTGTGAATACTTTTGCAAGGCACTGTAAACTTTTGAACAGCAGTTTATATCAAAATCTATTCATAACTCCAACTTATGTTTTTTTCTTTTATTAATGATCTCATTAGATAAACGGCATTAATGTGAGGAGTTATCGTCATGAAGAAGTGGTATGTTTCATCTTTTTTGGGTAATAATTGTGTTTAATCAGTGCTGTATTTATAAAGCAATGAACGGGATTGTATTCTAAATCCCTGTCTTTAGTCTTTTAACAGAAGTGTGTCAGTAATTTTGACTCACCCTTTAAAAGCCTGATTAATTATAACAAAATGAGTGGCACCTCCATTCTAATAAATGAATAAGCAAGCATGTTTTCGGCTCTCAGGTGCAGGTTCTGCGAAACGCAGGTGAGGAAGTGACTCTGACCGTGTCTTTCCTGAAGAGGACACCTGCGTTTCTTAAACTGCCGCTGTGTGAGGACTGCTCATGTACGTCTGTGTTTGGACACCCTATATTCAACGGTTAATATAGAGCCTACAGTGTCAAGTCTTTTAAAGTGAAATTTACAATGAAATAGCATTGTTTTTTACCTGTTTGCTTAATTTTTTTTAGGTGTACCAAGTGACCAGAGCAGTGGAACATCGTCCCCATTGTGTGACAGCGGCCTACATCTGAACTACCATCCCAACAACACGGTAAATGTCTAAAATCTGTCTAATTACAGTCAAATGTACATACACCTTGCAGAATCTGCAAAATGGTAATTATTTTACCAAAATAAGAGAGATTGTACAAAATGCATGTTACTTTTTATTTAGTACTGACCTAAATAAGATATTTCACATAAAAGACATTTACAATAGTCCACAATAGAAAATAATAGTTAAATTTATAAAAATGACACCGTTCAAAAGTTTACATACACTTGATTCTTAATACTGTGTTGTTACCTGAATGATCCACAGCAGTGCTCTTTTTTGTTTAGTGATAATTGTTCATGAGTCCCTGAACAGTTAAACTGCCTGCTGTTCTGCAGAAAAATCCTTCAGGGTCCACATTTGAATCCTTCAGGGTGCTTTTGAACCCTTTCCAAAAATGACTGTATGATTTTGAGATCCATCTTTTCACACTAAGGACAACTGAGGAAGTCATATGCAACCATTACAGAAGGTTCAAATGCTCACTGATGCTCCAGAAGGAAAAACGATGCATTAAGAGCTGGGGGGTGAAAACTTTTGAACAGAATAAAGATGTGTGCATTTTTCTTATTATTTCATCTAAATATCATATTTTTCAGTTAGTACTGCCCTTCAGAAGCTATAGAAGATACTTGCATGTTTCCCAGAAGACAAAACAAGTTAAATTTACCCTGATCTTCAAATTCCAAAAGTTTTCACCCCCCAGCTCTCAATGCATCGTGTTTCCTTCTGGAGCATCAGTGAGCGTTTGAACCTTCTGTAATGGTTGCATATGACTTCCTCAGTTGTCCTTAGTATGAAAAGATGGATCTCAAAATCATACAGTCATTGTTGGAAAGGGTTTAAATAAACAAAAATGCTAAAAATCCCAAATAGGATTTTTCAGAACAGCAGGCAGTTTAACTGTTCAGGACAAACAAGGGACTCATGAACAACTATCACTAAACAAAAAAACACAGCTGTGGATCATTCAGGTAACAAAACAGTATTAAGAATCAAGTGTATGTAAACTATTATTCTCTCTTGTGGGCTATATGTAAGTGTCTTTTATGTGAAATATTGTATTCAGGTCAGTACTAAATAAAAAATAACATGCATTTTGTATGATCCCTCTTATTTTGGTAAAATAATCAACATTTTGCAGATTCTGCAAGGTGTATGTAAACTTTTGACCTCAATCTTTATCTGTAATCTCTGTGTTTGTGGCAGGACACATTGTCTTGCTCGTCTTGGCCGATGTCTCCAGGGTTGCGCTGGGAGAAGAGATGGGTGGATCTTCGACTCATCCCCCTCTTGCATGCGCGTCTGTCCCAGTACGTCCCAGGTACTGACATTTGCAGGTGAGCCAAGCAGGAACCACACAAAAAATGTCTGTTTTGTTTGCTTATATTTTGTTTCTGGCTTCGATAGTTCTTACAGTGCATAATGTGATGTATTTTGCTCTTGCTTTCATCTGGTAATTCTGTTTGTATTCTAGTCACACAGGATTTTCCTTGATTAGTGTTTTAGGGGTTATATTAATTCACAGCCATTCCCAAATGAACCACATTAGACCTTTAATACCAAATGCAAACTTTGATGAGGTTAAGCTATTTGAAATGAGACCTTTTTGCAGATCAAGTGGAACGTAATTGAAAACTCCTAAATTGGATTGAATTAAATCAATCTGTTTTTTTAAATTGCTTTGAATTGAAAAAAGGAGAATTAGACATTAGTTAGCTACTTTTTGCATTTTGTGAAATGTCTCTCAAGTGTGCGTATTTTTAATTTCTCCAGGCAAAATGCCTTTCAAGTCATCGCTGTGGATGGGGTGTGCAGCGGGGTAATTCAGTGCCCCAGTACTGACGAATGCATCGACTGGCTGCAAGCAATAGCTTCAAACATTTCTGCCCTCACCAAGCACAATGTAAGTACGAATGCAGTTTCAGCATGGTAAAAGTGTGGCAATTTAACAACCAGTCATTTCCTATACAAATGGTGATTGCTTAGATTTTAAATACAGATGCAGTGTAATCTTTATGTATTATAATGTGACTAACCAATAGAGGAGCCAAAAAATCTGAAATCACACTGAAACTGTGAGATTTGTTTTTATGGAAGCCCTTTTTTGTCATTCAGTTTTTTCTCGCAAATGCACGTTATAAAGTCAGAATTGCAATTCTGAGAAAAAAAGTCATAATTGCGAGATAAAAAGTCGCAAAGACCTTTTTTATTTTTTATTCAGTGGCGGAAATGGGCTTCCATACGTTTCTATTCAAACTGGAAAAATTAGAAGTTTCAGATTTTGAAGAAATTTGGAAGAAGTTACGCAAAATCAATTGATTATGTTTAATGTTGCCATTCAGAAAGTTTTTGAAAGAAGTTTCTTATGGTCACCAAGGCTGCATATATTTCATAAAAAAATACAGTAAATATTAATACAAATAAACAGCAATATTGTGAAATGTTATTACATATTAAAATGGCTGTTTTGTATTTTAGTATATTTTAAAATGTAATTTATTTCTGTGATGCAGGGTCTCATGATACTTCAGAAATCATTCTAATATGCTGACTTAAGAAAATATATCAAGAAAATATATAAATCAAGAAAATATTTTACAATAATATTGTATAATAATATTCTATAATAATGTTGAAAACATTAAAAAATCTTTCTGACCCAAAACTTTTGAACAGTAGTATTTTTTATTATATATATTACATACATAGACCACTGTTGGTTTTATTTAGCTTTTTTAATAATAAAAATACAAATAGTATCAGCATTCATTAAATTAATTTAGAAGTCGGTAAGATTTTTAAAAGTTTTAAAGTCTCCTGTGGTCACTAAGGCTGCATTTATTTCATAAAAAGTACAGTAAAAACAGCTAAATTGTGAAAAATTATTACAATTTAAAATGGCTGTTTTGTAGTTTAATATATTTTAAAATATAATTTATTTCTGTGATGCAAAGCTGAATTTTCAGCAGTTTTTTGAGTGTCTCATAATCCTTCAGAAATCATTCTAATATGCTGATTTGCTGTTCAAGAAACATTTCTTATTATTAATGTTATAAACAGTTATGTTGCTTAATATGTTTGTGGAAACAGTGATGGATTTTTTTATGATTCCTTAATGAATAGAAATGATGAATTAGCAATTTGTTGCATTCTTGCTAAATAAAAGTATTCATTTAAAAAAAAAAAATTACAAAATCTTGCTGACCCCAAACTTTTAAACAACATTGTGCGTATATATTTATATAAACATTTATATTATATCCAAAGACCGCTATTGGCTTCATTTAGCTTTTTTAATAATTAGAATTCAGTACGATTTTTTTCAGTTTTAAAAGAAGTCTCTTATGGTCACTAAGGCTACATTCATGTCACAAAAAGTACAGTAAAAACAGCAAAATTGTGAAATATTATTACAATTTAAAATGGCTGATTTGTATTTGAATATATTTTAAAATGTAATTTATTTCTGTGATGCAACGCTGAATTTTCAGCAGTTTTTTGAGTGTCTCATGATCCTTCAGAAATCATTCTAATATGCTGATTTGCTGTTCAAGAAACATTTCTGATTATTATTAATGCTGAAAATAGTAACACTGCTAATATGTTTGTTAAAACAGTGATGCATATTTTTCATGATTTCTTTGATGAATAGAAATGATAAATTATCAATTTATTGCATTCTTGCTAAATAAAAATATTCATAATTTTTTTTTTTAATCTTTCTGACCCCAAACATTTGAACAATAGTGTGTTTATATTTATATTATATCCAGTGACCACTGTTGGCTTTATTTAGCTTTTTTAATAATAAAAAATACAAATATTATCAGCATTTATTTAATAAGTTCATTGACGTTACAAAATTTTGACCATGATTTTAAATGTCCTTAAATTTGTTAAAGTTTCCTTTTGATTTTGTGTGTTTTTGCACGATATTTTAAAGTTTTTCTTTAACAGCTTTGAAACCTTGCAGTCTGGTTTAATGGTTAGCGCTCACGGTGCACATACGGTGATTCAGCGTGAATCGTGACATTTCTTGCTTTTGTTCCCCCTCATTTCCTTTCCTATTGTTTCTCTAGACATTCTTTGATAAATACCACCTAAAACGCAAGGTTGTTGTGATTTTTGTTTGGACCGGACGATCTTTGTGCAACTGTGTCAGTGCAACATTTGCTAATTTATTGTGCTTCATTGTCTCTGGAGAGAGCGTACCGAACCAATTTGCGCGAACAGACAACGCTAAACTACATTTACGCTCAATGATGGAGGTAATTCGGGAAGACGGTGAATTATTCGTCATAAATTTTAATTTTGGCCAGGCAGGTCATGTGTTGTAATCCCCTCAGTGCAGTAGATTAAGGCATTAAAATGGCATTTCCCACACAATGAAGGATTTCACTCTTAATTACCGATAGAGCACAGCGTGTGCCTCGTGGCCCAGATCACTCGCTTTTAAGCGGCCCCCTACAAAAACCCTCCATCCTCCATCTTGCGTTCATTTATTTTGAGTGCGTTTAGCATTTTCCCGAAAAATCCTCTCAAAGAAGATGATAAGTTTGCTCCTCACAACAATGTACTGTAGCGCTTGCTTTGGATTATCCTGCGGAGGGACCATCTGGATGAGCTTTCAGTCCATTTCCTGTGAGGAAAATAGACCTTATTCCACATTCAAATGGAGCGATTAGAGTCATTTGTGAGGCGGCGGAGACTGGCCGGGGTTACGCGGGTAATGAAGCTAGTGAGAATGTTAATCTTGAATAAAGCTTCTCAGCAGGAGCGATTCTCCTGGGCTCTGGATGAACAGTAGTACCTCTGTTAGACTGAAACACACAAGATGTATGGCATTCTTTTATCTGCTACTTGAATAATTGGCCCGAGAGACAGTAAAGGTCATTCGGTGATCACCAGAGCGCTTTATTTTCTATCTGTGAAGCAGATTGTCGTACTTCGCTGGCCTTTTGTTAGGAGTTATGATTGAGATGTCTAGAAAATCTCTTTGCTGGGAGTGACGTATGACCATCGATTGAAAAGGATTCATGAAACCTGTGTATTACGGGAGCCACGTCGTACAGTTTTGTTGATTATTTTTGCATTTATACTTACAGTTAGTGTTTCCTGGACTAAATACTCCTAAATATACAGTAAATTACTTAGGATGTTTCTCATTTGTAAGTCACTTTGTATAAAAGCATCTGCTAAATGAATGAATAAAAAATTTACAAGGAAAAAAAAAGACATTAAATCAAGGCATTTCCGCAGATTGCGTCCTCTAAAATGCATGGGTCTGCTTTGTGTGCATATCACATTGAAATATATTTGAAATATGCATTAATATAAACATAAATACATTTAAAGACATATAAATATTAAGTATAATATATAAAAATATTTACATTTATTTAGAAAATATATTTTATATTTACTTTAAATATGTATTTTTAAAATATATAAGTTTTTATATTTTTATATTTTTTAAAAACTACTTTATTGCATATAGTGCACACATCATTTGTTATATTTTAAATGTTTATTATAAACATAAATGTAAATATTTAATTAATTAATAAATAATTAATAAATTATTATTTAATAGTATATAAATATTCAAAATAATATATAGAAATATTTACAGCAGTTTATTTAAATGTTTTATATTTCATTATTTTATAATTCTCTCTCTCTTTCTCTCTCTCTCTCTGTATATATATAAATACATTTTACATGTTTTATTAAAAACACATCTATGTTTGCACACATTATCTTTAAATATTTTGAACATACATCATTATAAGCATAAATTTAAAATATATTTAAAGGTTTATGAATATTAAATATAATATATAGAATGATTTAAATCTTTATTCAAAAGTATCTGTTTTATGTTTATATTTTATAGTTCAGTATATATTTGTAAAATATGTGCATATTTTAAATAATCTAATTTTAGCATACACATCATCTTTAAAATATTTTAAATATATATTATTATAAACATAAATGTAAAATATATTTAATAGTATATAATTATGAAAAATAATATAAAAATATTTAAAGCTATTCATTTATTTTTTTATATTTTATAATTAAATACATATTTTTAAATATTATTATAAAACTAATTTTATTATGGTGCACACGTCATCTTTAAATGCTTGAAATATATATTACTATAAACATATGTAAAATATATTTAAAGGTACATGAAAATTAATAATATGCAAAATATTTACATCTATTTATTTATTTATTTAAAGTGCATTTTTTATATTTTATATTTATATTTTTTAATTCAATATATATTTGTAAAATATATGCATATTTTAAAAAATGGTATAATCTAATTATAGTGCACACATGATCTTTAAATATATTTTAAATATATATTATTATAACCATATAAAATATATTTAAATTTGTATATGTATTAAATGTTATGGAAATGTTAATATAATATAAAGTTATATAAATAATATAAATGTAAATATAAACATTATTTTATATATTTCTCCGTATATATTTTATAATCTGTAAATATTATACAAAATGAATGCGTTAAATGAGTAAAATGTAAAATATTCCAATTAAATTTAATTATGTAAAAAAATGAACTTTTAAAAAAATTAGAAATGTTGCCTTGTCGACTAAATTAAATCAGCCTAATTAAACATTAAATAAAGTAAGTTGATAAATAAATAAATTGCTAAATTACTCAAATATTAAAATGACTAAATACTAAAAGTACTAAATTGAAAAAAAACAAAAGCATATAACAAAATTGCCAAAACTATAATATATAAAAATAAAAGCTTATTCAAAATATTATTTAAATATATTTTTTGAATCCAATCTGGTCATTCTTTTAGCGCACACATCACCTGTAAATATGTATTATACATATATAAAAATATTTCTATGCATTAAATGTGAAATATTTATTTCTTTACTTATTTGATGTATTTAATATGTGTTTTTATATAAGTCTAATCTGTTAAATCTCTCGCAGGTGAAGAAGATCAACCGAAACTTTCCAGTAAACCAGCAGGTAAGGAAACGGAATCAGACTTGCAAAGGTGTGAATTGGACCTTGAAAGGGTGACAAAAGGCCTGCAGAGTTCCCGATAAAGCCCTGAAAGAGCGAGCGGCTTGGTCAGCACACTTGAATGAAGCCCCACAATGATGTTTTCTGTCAGAGTCACTATTCTTCATGCGGCGTGACGCATGTGCCCTGCAGAAAGCCAAGAGTCAAGTTCACAGGGCATTGAGATTCTCTGAATCGCCTGACGCCGTGCTCCTCAAAACGATTTGACACACACAGACTGACAGAAACTTGGTCACAGTGTCCGGTTTTAGTCTGTGACCTCGCAGTGTTGACATTTTAAACGATCAAGCTTTGAATTAGATTTAATTATTGGCGAATAGAGAAATGTGCTTCTTCCCGGAAATTCTGTGCAGACGAATTACTCTGTTAACTATTTGACACTTTCTTTTTGTGCTTTTCTGTCATTTAGATTATATATATGGGCTGGGTGGATGAGAAGGAACAAGATTCTGTTCAGGACCGAATGTACACACCAAAGTTTCTTGCCTTGAGGGGTTCGTCTCTCTTCAAATTCTCCGCACCTCCAGTGAGTTCTTCTGCATCGTTTACCGCATAAGGAGCCTTTCAGTTTCAATAGCTGACTTTTTTATGATTTTATATTTAGCATATGCACGCAATATTTATTCTACTTCGGGCAACTTTGGCTGAAAAAAACAGTGACAATTATGAAAGCACATCAAACTCTTGTTGAAACTTTTCTTGAGTGCAGTTCATTGCACTAAAGAATTGTTGGAGGAATACTTGACCCAAAAATGCATATCTCCTCACTCATTTAAACGCTGTTTTTAGTGTAAAGAAAAAGATTTAGACCTAAATTTAAATTTCAGTGTTTTCTTTGCACAAAACTATTGCATGACTATATAGCAGAAATACGAATTACTTTTATTGAGCTATTTGGAATAATTTTTGTCTTATTTGGAGCAAATGTGGACACTATTAACTTATTTAAAAAATACTTATTATTTAAATAATAATAAAAAAAATTTTAACTGAAATAAAGCTCCAAAGAATAAAATATAAATATTAGATGAAATTTAAACTTAAATACCTTTTTTTTTTTGAACTTTTAAAAAATTTTATCTTTTAAAAAACTTAAATGAAAATTAGAAATGCTGCCTTGGCAACTACATTAAATAAAACAATTTGAAGTTCTGAAACTATTAAAATCATTTTGTAAGCTTAAAAATAGAGCTTTAATGAATTAAAAATTTAAATGTCAGATTAAATTTGAACTTTTCAAAAATTATATATAGTTTTTTTTACTTTTATTTATATAATTATATAGAAATTATATATTTATATATACATACCTATTTTTTTTTTACTTTTTAAAAAACTGAACTTTTAAAAAACTTAAATGGAAATTAGAAATGTTGCCTTGGCAACAAAATTAAATAAAAATAATTAAAATTAAATAATAAATAAAAGTTTTTAAAGTTTAAATGAATGTTAAATAAAGTTTAAATGAATGAAATATAAATATCAGATGAAATTTGAACTTTTAAAAAATAAAACAATATTAAAATATTAAACAATATTAAAAATTTTACTTTAAAAAAAAAAATTGAAATGTTGCTTTGCCTTATAAACTAAATAAAATAAAATAAAATAAGTGCTAAAATTACTAAAAGTGTAACTGAAATAAAGTACATTAAATCCTAAGCTAAATAAATTAAAAACATACAAAAAAATGTATAAAAGCATGTAACAAAATTACAAAAAGTACAATTATTATGAAAACAAAAAATGTAAAAATAAAAGCTAATCCAAAATAATAATAAAAATATTTTAATAGTATGTAAATAAATAGTAATATATTACTGTAAATAATACTAAAATAACACTGCAGAGTCTAATACTTGCCCAAAAATGCATATTTTCTCACTCGCTGTTAAAAACTTTATTCAAAATATTAAAAAAAAAGTCAGTGTTTTCTTTACACAGATCTATTGCATGACTTTTAATATAGCACACAATTAATATGGATAACTTTTATGGAGCTTTTTGTCCTATTTTGAGCAAACATAGAATTATTAACTTAAAATTATTTCTAAAATAAAAATATAAAATTAAAAGAATAATTAAAAATTCTTCTATGATATTCCATGAAAATATAACAGCATATCAGTGTTGTTATTGTAGACTATTAAAAATAATATTGTAAACTAAAATAAGGCTGAAATTAATAAAATATAAATATTAGATGCAATTTGAACTTTTAGAACTTTTAAAAAACTTAAATGTAATAAATATAAATATTAGATGAAATTTGAAATTTCTTTAAAAAAAATGTTTAACTTTAAAAAAAAATGTTTTGAACTTTTAAAAAAATAGAACTTTTAAAAAACTTTAAAATTATAAATGTTGCAGTGTTACAAGTTGAAGTGCTAAAATGACTAGAAGTGTAATTGATATAAAATTACATTAAATTTAAACATAAATATGAAAGAAACCCTACAAAACAATTCTAAAAGCATATAAAAAGTACAATTAATATGAAAAGTAAAAGTATAAAAATAAAAGCTTTTTTTCATTAAAAAAAAAATGTTTTAATAGTATGGAAATAATACTAAAAAAGTACTGCAGCATACAGTATGAGTTTGGAATGACGATGAGTAAATATTAATTTTGTGGTGAATTATTTCTTTAAAGAATTGCCCATTTTCACCCCCGAGCAGTTGGCGTCCACATTATTTGCTCCAGTTGTTATCGACTTTATGAAATCCATTAATCCGCTCAGCCATCCGGAGGCTAAATCAGCTAACCTGATGTTCTAACACCTCCATTTAATAAAGCCTAATCTCCATACACAATCAACAATTAATTTAAACACCTTCATCATAATTCTGGGAAATGATTTAGAATGAAACATGAATGATAATCTGAGAAGTGTCTCATTAAAGGTAAACCTCTGCTAATATGGAGATTAATAACGTCGATAATAGTGTTTTTCTCCCCCCGTGTTTCACATCAGGTGGTACGGTCCTGATGAAATAAGGAATTGCTGTAGTTGGTGCTTGTAGATGTCGCCACTTAATTAATTTATCCTGAAGAGATGGAGACATCAAAGAGCTTCATCCAATCTGCCATTAATCGTAATTTGATGGTGGAGTGGGAGGAAGATCAAAAGTTTGGATGTGAAAACCTATTATGGGACACGCAGATGCAGAATTACTTTGGAGAGAGCTCACGACGCTCAGCAGTTTGTCCAAAGGCTCTCTCAGGTTATTTCAGCTTGCAATAAACACTTGACATGCTGCCGTCCAGGAAGGACTGGGCAGAAAGTTGGAGTTCAAAGCAAATTTGACATGAGAACAGTTCAGGTGCACAAAGCCAAGTTATGGTTAATCTGGTTAGCCTTGCTGAAAAGGTATGTTTTGTATGTTTGTTGGTGTCATATTACTTCCATGATCGGACACATTGTAGGATGATCTGATTATTGCAACTGGGAATTAAAAGGATGGCTAGGTTGGAGAAGTTGAAAAATAAGAGGCCTTTATAAAAAAGAAAGTAATTTCAGATTTCATTCTGATGAACAATTAAGAAAATCATTTTATTTTCTTAGCAGTAGCATCAGTGATTAATCATACACAACTAGACCAGTAACGTGTTAAGAAAGTAAAATGGTAAATTATTTTTATTTTTATTATTATTATTATTATTAAATATAATTGTTTTATTACATTTATTTATTAATTTCTTTAAATCTAACCAAATTATTTATAAAAATCATTTATATTATTTTGTAATTGTTGTAATTTTAATACATTTACTAAGTTTAATAATTAATAATAATAATGTTTATTAATATATATTTTAATGAATATATTATAATATTATATTATATAATAATATAATTATATAATATTATAATTTATTAATATGTATTTTGTAATATTATGTTTTCATTGGAGTAACATGCAATAAGGCTAGAAACATTAAGAAAGTAAATAGGATTATTATTATTATTATTATTATTATTACATTTATTTATTCAATTCATTAATCATATTTTTTTCTTGGAAAATGTTTTTTTTTTTTACATGCCTTGATGAATCATACACAGTAGAAAGTAATTGTTATTATTATTATTATTATTACATTTATTATTACAATTTATTAAATTCATTAAATGTATTCAAATGTTTTGTTTATCTATAACATTTAATAATAATTTATGCTTTTTTTTATTTATGCTTGCTTTTTCTCTGCACTGATGAAAAATACACAAAATAAAATATTAATAAAATATTACAAATGTAATATTAATATTTTAATAATAAAATATCATAAATGTTCATAAAATAAAGAGAGTAATTATTATTATTATTATTACATGTATTTATTACATTCATTAAATGTATTCAATTAATCTATTTATGAACTTGTTTGTATTGTTTTTATAAAAACTTTAATACAATGTTATTATTTAATTTTTTTTTCTTGGATAATCTTTTTTTGTTGTTTTTGTTCATAAAGTAAAAAAGGTTATTATTATTATTATTATTATTACATTTATCATTTATCATTTATTCATTAAATTCATTAAATGTATTCCCAAATTATTTATTTATTTATAATATTTATTATTTAAATTATTATTTTTCTTTGGAAATTTTTTTAACATGCTTTGATTAATCATACACAATAGAAGCTTGTTCATAAAGTAAATAGCGTTATTATTATTATTATTATTATTATTAATTTATCAGTGTATTCAGATTGTTTGTTTATTTATAATATTTGTATTAATTATTATTTTTATTTTATTATGTATTATTTTTTCTTGGAAAAAAAACATTTTTAACATGCCTTGAATCATACACAATAGAAACATGTTCAAAAAATAAATTTGTATTTTTTATTATTATTTATTAAATTCTGTAAATATTAAAATTTTGTATTTATGAATATATATGTTCCTTGGACAGTCTTTTTTATTTTTTAATAAAGTAAAAAGGTTTATTATTATTATTATTATTATTATTGGATTTATTAAATGTGTTAAAATATTTTATTGTTTGTTAATAAATATTGTTTTTTATAATATTTTATTATTATTTTATTAAGGGATAGGTTAACCAGCTGACTCAACTAAGTTAAATCTCTACTTCCAAATGTCATATATTACCTTTTTATTATGTCTTGTTTCATGCATCAGGGAGGTCTTCAGATGATCACCCAAAGTCTATGTTAGTGCAGCGTGTGTGTGTGTGTTTACTCAAGCAGTGAGTTTTTGACTGGTATTCTGACATTTGAAAACTCTGCTCTGAGCCACTTCAGTCTGCAGAAAACACTCGTGAGTTCTCTCTTCCGTCATGATCCATCTTCACTGGCCTTTGGGTATTAGAGGTTACTGCCGCTGCTCAGCGTGAGTCATTCTCGTACGCCAGATCTCAGGGGTTTTTCCCCTCTTTCATGGGCGAGCAGGACGTTGTTTACTTCATGTAGCATTTGAATCATCCCTCGAGGGCCGCAGCGAGAGCGACTGACCCAAAGCTAATCTCGCACTCACTGACTGAGCTGAATAATGCACTGTCTGTGTGACGACTCCTGCAGACTGACAGCCATCTAAACTCCTCTAGGTCACCACCTGGGACTGGACCAGAGCCGAGAAGAGCTTCACCGTCTACGAGATCATGTTCAAGATACTGAAGGTATGAGCTGAAGTGCTTCGGGATTTCACACATTATATATGACACCTGTGTCAAGCCTTACAAATAAATACTGTGATGGTATCAAAATATTTAGTCTGTGATAAATCGCTGTCCTCCTGGAGGTTCTTGTTCTTTTTTTATTTATTAAGTTATACTTAGAATACTTCGTTTTTTATATAAGATGCAGCCACATTTAATTTAAAACCCATTCGTAATTGCAAGAAGATGTAAAACTGAAGAAAATGTAAAAATAAATATTTAATATTCATCCCTTTTTCTTAGTCACTAATACGATTTTATATCTATAATTATGTTCTTTGCAAAAAATATTTTATGTCTGACTCACAGTATGCTTTGAAAAGAAAAAGGATCCAGTTTATTATTATTAAATATAATTGTTTTATTACATTCTTTAAATCCAAATGATTATTAAAATCCAAATTATTCATTAAAAAACATTTTTTTAATTATTTTTTTTATAATTTATGAATATATTTTTTGTGTAATGTTATTAAAAAAAACTTGCAGTATTATTACTTCTACTACTACTACATTTATTAAGTTCATTAAATGTATTAAAATTATTCGTTTAATTATAATATATATTTGTTATTATTATTATTTATATAATATTATTTTTAAAATATTAATTATATTTAAAAAAAACTTTTTTAATATAAAAAGCCACATTTAAAACCCATTCATAACTGCAAAAGATGAAAAACTTAAGAAAAATGCAAAATAAATATTTAATATTCTTCTCTTTTTCTTAGTCACTAATACAGTTTTATATCTATAATTATGTTCTTCTCAAAACATCTGCAGTATGTTTTAAAGGTAAAAAAGTTTCCACATTATTATTATTATTATTATTATTATTATTATTATTATTATTATTAATTATAATTATTATTAATAATTATAATTCATTATAATTTATAATAATAATATTAATAATAATAATAATAAATATAATTGTTTTATTATAATTCTTGGTTATTTATATTATTTTTATAATATTTTTTTTAACTATTTTTTATATAAGAAGAAGCCACGTTTAATTTAAAACCCATTCATAATTGGAAAAGATGAAAAACTTAAGAGAAATTCAAAATAAATATTTAATATTCTTCTCTTTTTCTTAGTCACAAATACAATTTTATATCTATAATTATGTTCTTCTCAAAAAATATTGTCTGACTGACTTGCAGTATGTTTTAAAGGTAAAAAAGTTTCCACATTATTATTATTATTATTTTTATTATTATTATTTATTATAATTATTATTATTAATAATTATAATTTATTATAATTTATAATAATAATAATAATAATAATAAATATAATTGTTTTATTATAATTCTTTGTTATTTATATTATTTTTATAATATTTATTATTTTTTAACTATTTTTTATATAAGAAGAAGCCACATTTATTTTAAAACCCATTCATAATTGCAAAAGATGTAAAACTGAAAAAGATTAAAAAATAAATATTTAATATTCTTCCCTTTTTCTTAGCCACTAATACAATTTTATCATGTTTTCATCATGTCTGACTCACAGTATGGATCCACTTAATAATAATAATAATAATAATAATAATAATAATAATACATATAATTGTTTTATTACATTCTTTAAATCCAAATGATTATTACTATCCAAATTATTCATAAAAATAATTTAGATATTTTTTGTAATTGTTATAATTGTATTATTATTAAAAAACTTTTTTTTTCTTTGGAGTAACATGCAATAAGGCCAGAAACGTATTAGGAAAGTAAAAAGGATCTGCTTTATTATTATTATTATTATTGCTATATTTATTTATTAACTTAAGTTCATTAAATGTATTCAAATTATTAGTTGCTTTATAATATTTATATTATTTGTAATCATTCAAATAAAAAAATAAATTACATGTATAAATAAATAAATAAATTCAAATAAGAAACTAAATGTAATATTTTAATAATGGTTATACACTAGTGGTTACATACTAATACTTTTTGTGTGGAATTTCTTTACTATTTGCAATATTTTTGATGTCTGAAGTGATAAAGACAATATTTGTCAAAATTTTTGAGAATGAGCCAATTCATAAAATACATTTACGCTTACGTTTTATCTAAATGCGTTTTTTTTTAGGACAACGAGCTGGTGGACAAGCGGAAGCACTGCTTCAGCGTCCAGACGGACTCGGGCGAGGACATCTTCTTCAGCGTGGAGCTCGAATGTGAGCTGCTTCTGTGGGAGAAAGCCTTTCAGATGGCGACCTTCTTCGAAGTGGAGCGAATACAGGTACTGAACCTGCCAGAGTGTGCAAAGATTTCAATCTAACTCAAATTTAATTGCTCAGACAGACTAAATGAAACTCTGAATGTGAGCGAAATGAAATGAGGGAATATCAGCGGCGGTGTTACGTCTAGCGCGCTCCTGTAGATCTCTGTCTTCTTGGCGCGATAAACAAACCCAGCAGAGCTGAGATCAGATCGAGGCGAATGAAACTGCACCTGCCAGACAATGTTGGCCGCCATCTGAACAACACAAACTCTGAGCGATTGAGGCTGTGCCAAGAGCAGATTAAATGTGATTTGTTATTCGCTACTTGAAGGAAACACATTGTTCTCAAACACACTATGAAAACACATTTTGTTTGGAGACATTAATGTAATCTAATCCTGGGTTTGACCCACTGATTGAGTGTTTCTTCAGCTACACACACTTTTATGTGCCAGCTGTTGTTTTTGTATTAAAACAGGTTTCATATTTTTTGTTATATGAAGGTCATATTTAAACACATTTTTTTGCTGCAGTACTTGTCAGGTGTTATTTATGGATAGGATTTATTGTTTTACCCTTGTCCCAGGCCCAAACGTTCAAGTATAAATTTGAAAATACATAATGGAAATATGAATACTAACATGTTGAACGCTAAAATGATCATTTCAGATTGTAATACGAACATCTGACATTTAATTTTTTTAGTGTGTGAAAATGATGCACATATAAAAATGACACTTTTTGCTCCACTTTTGTCCAACAGTTTTGCCCCTAATAAAATTTAGCTAAATTTTTTTTTACTGACTGGGCAAAAGTGTCTGATAACGTCATGATAAGTCAAGATAACTTGTGAACAAAAAAAGTTTTTTTATTCTGCATCACTTCCATTAAATCTGTAATTGTGTCTAAATAATGCAGAAAATTTTAATTAAAAAATTTAATTATGTGAATTTAAAATGTTAGTTGTTAAATTAGTCTTAGCAAAACAAAGGTGTCAGATGCCCCCATTTTTTAATTTAAAAAATGTTAAGTTAAATTTAATTAAATTTAATTTAATTTAAATCTTGGTTGATATTACATTAGTTTAGCAGAACAAAGGAGTCAGATGTTTTTTTTTTTTTTTTCAAAAAATAAATAATAAATAAAAAATAAATAAATATAAAATGTTAAAGCAAATTACATTTTTAATGAATTAAATTATTAAATTAAATTATATTAAATTAAATTAAATTAAAATATTATTTAATTTAAAACTTGGTAGTTGTTAAAGTAGCTTAACAATGTCAAATGTGTTTTTTTTCCCCAATAAATAAATAAATAAATAAATAAAAAAGTTTGCTTAAATTACATTTGAATGTATTAAATTATTAAATTAAATAAAAAATGTGATAGTTGTTAAATCAGTCTTTGTGTGTGTTTTTTTTTTTATTAAATTATTAAAGTAAATTAAGTATTCAATTAAAGTAAATTAAATAAACTTGGTAGCACTGTACATTAAGGTCTTATTATTAAATGTTACTTAATGCATTAACTAAAATGAACTAATAATGAGCAGTTAATAGTTACTAAAAACTATAACTTAATTTTTAGTTCATGTAAGCTCAGGCGCATTAAATAATGTTAATAGGAACAACTTGAGATTTTAATAATGCATTAGTAAATGTCAGAATTAATTTTAACTAAGAGTAATGTTTTTGAATTATTTTTTATTGTTAGTTCATGTTAAATAATGTAGTTAACAATGTTAACAAACGTTATTAATAATGTTTTCATATTCATTTAGTTTAACTTAATATAATAAAATAACTAAAACTGACAAATAAAAATAATAAAAACTATAGACATATTTAAGAAAAAAACTAAATTGCTGAAACTTGAACTAAAATGAAAGTAAAAACAGAAAATATAAAAATAAAATTTAATTTAAAATTAAACAAAAACTATAGTAGTATATCAGTGATACTAAATTAACACTGGTATATACACTATTGAACATTATTAGTAGACAAATTAAACTTTATTATCACTTTATTAGTTGACAAATTAAACATTATTTGTATAAAAAAGTGTCATTTAATAGAGACTTTGTTCTCACTAGATCAAAATTGTCCGTAGTTGAAGAAACACCCATAGATTCATGCATAGCATCCAATTATGTATCTTTGATTTACATTAAACAATACGCAAGTACAGCATGTAGTCTCGCACTGAAGCAAATCTGTCTTCCACATTCTAGCAAGACAAAAGCAGGACAATTTCTTACAACTGTTTCATATTGATGGAAAACAAGGGTGGCACAAATAAATGCGCTGCCAATTTGTCCCGCTAAACCAAACTAATGCATCAAAACCCTGACCGCGCCTAGTGCCAAAAAATCGCTTCTGTTTATTTTTCTCCCAAAATAATTATGTACGACACTTATCATCCTAATTAAACATTTAAGAGATGGAGGAGATGTTTGCGTCTGCCAGTTTGTCTGATTAACAGTGCCAAATGTCTCCCGTTTCAGTGTAAAACATACGCTTGCATTGCGGACAGTCATCTTATGGGACTCACCATCGATTTCAGCATGGGCTTCGTCTGCTTCGACGCCGCCACGAAGGTGAGGCGTGCAACCTTCAGTCTTCATTTAATTCTAAGTAAAAGAAAATAAAATGCATGATGGCAGGTTATTAAATTCTCATTAAGTTCTCATTCGTTAGAGCTGCTCTGTTGCTATGTGCTCTGTATTTATAGCACACCAAACATTTATAGAAACTTCACTTCTTTATAAATGACACTTTTCATCTGTCAACTGCATGTTAGATAAACATGTAAATGTTTGCCTGGTTTAATAGAGTTTTTGCTGTAGGTGTTTAAAGTTGTGTTTGGTAATATTAGCACTCTGTCAAGATACTGTAGTCTGTTTATACCAACAGACTGGCACTGGCTGAATTTGCAGCCAGTGCCAGTATGTTATTAAAAGTAATAATTAACACTCTACAATGGCCAAGTGTGCTAAAAGTGGCTTTGTGTGTTAGAAATGATTTTTTTTTTAATAATATACACAATGGGGCTGGGTAAAAATATCGATTTCTCATTTTTTAATCAATTCTCATTTTTATAAGACAATATCAATTCTTAAATCGAAAGAATCGATTAGTCTAGCCTGTTTTCAGTTTATGAAGGAAACATTGCAGTGCGTCTCCCATTCAATATATCACAATAAGCTTCGTGCTTTGTTACTTTTGAGATAAAACAAAGTCTCAGATTTCAAATTCTGCCCATTTTATTACAATATTGAAAGAATAAATGCCGTTACACAGTCAAAAGATTTTTGATGTTTTTAAAGACATCTCTTCTGCTCACCAAGCCTGCATTTAGTTGATCAAAAGTACAGCAAAAACAGTAAAATTTTGAAATATTTTTACTATTTAAAATAACTGCGTTCTATTTGAATATATTTTAAAATGCAATTATTTCTGTGATTTCAAAGAGAAATTTTTAGCGTCATTACTCCAGTCACATGATCCTTTAAAAAATCATTGAAATGTGCTGATTTGCTGTTTAAGAAACATTTTTAATTAATATTATTATCAATATTTAGAACAGTTGAGTACAAAAAGCTTTTGTAAAATAATTTTGAAGAAATTGTAGAAATGAATACTTTTATTTAGGATGCTTTAAATTGGTCAAAAGTGATGATAAAGACATTTATAATGTTACAAAAGATTTCTATTTCAGATAAATGCTGTTCTTCTGAACTTTCTATTCATCAAAGAAACCTGAAAAAATTCTACTCAGCTGTTTTCAATATGTATATATGTAATATATAAAAATAATAAATGTTTTTGAGCAGCAAATCCTAATATTAGAATGATTTCTGAAAGATCATGTGACTGGAGTAATGATGCTAAAAATTCAGCTTCGAAATCGCAGGAATAAATTTTAAATTTAAAATATATTCAAATAGAAAACAGTTATTTTAAATAGTAAAACTATTTCACAGTTTTACTGTTTTTGCTGTACTTTGGATCAAATAAATGCAGGCTTGGTGAGCAAAAGAGACTTCTTTAAAAACATTAAAAATCTTAGTGTTTAAAAACCTTGACTATCCAAAATAATCAATATCGAAATCGAAATAGCAATGTTGTGAATCAGAATCAAATCAAATCATGAAATTTGTGTCAAAACCCAGCTCTAATACACAACACTGAAAACATTCAGTGTAGAAACAATTTTCACACAAATTGCTAGTGTGGATCATGTGACTGGAGTAATGATTCTACAAAATTATCTTCGAGATCGCAGGAATAAATTACATTTTAAAATATATTTAAATAGAAAGCAGTTATTTTAAATAGTAAAAATATTTCACAATTTTACTGTTTTTGCTGTATTTTGGATCAAATAAATACAGGCTTGGTGAGCAAAAGAGACTTTTTTAAAAAATATTAAAAATCTTACTGCTCAAAAACTTTTGACTGATAGTGTACATATCCAAAATTCGGAAACTGAATTGCAAGATTGTGAATCAGAATCACATAGAATCATGAAGTTTATCATGAAACACTAAAAAAATATTTAGTGTAGAAACCATTTTCACACAAATTGCTAGTAAATTTCACAAACAATTACGAAGAAACGTCTAATAACAGTGAATTAAAATGCGAATTGCCGAAGTCAAATTTTGAACTTTTGAAAAATGATTTGAAAATGTTTTTGAAAAAGTTTTACAGTGAAAAGGACACATTAAATTGATCAGATGTGACAGTAAGAACATTTATAATGTTACAAAAGATTTCTTTTTCAATTAAATGCAGTTCTTAATTTTCTATTCATCAAAGAATCCTAAAAAAAACACATTTTCACGAAAATATGAAGCAGCAACTGCTTTCAACATTGATAATAATCAGAAATGATTCTTGAGCATCAAATCAGCATATTAGAATGATTTCTAAAGGATCATGTGACACTGAAGACTGGAGCAATGATGCTGAAAATTCAGCTTTGCATCACAGGAATAAATTACGTATAAAATATATTCAAATAGAAAACACTTATTTTAAATTGTAAAACGTTTTCATAATATTACTGTTTTTGCTGTATTTTTTATTGGTCTTGGTGAGCACAAAATCTCTGAACCTTTACCCCAATGGAAAATTCTGCATCAGATGTTTATCTAGCATACCTAAAAAATAGTTAATCTAGTAAATATGTTTATTTTTGCTCCAGAGGTCCATGTTGTCCACATTAAAACAGCCAGAGAAAATATGAGGAATAAAATCACTAATATGAGAAGCCTTAATGCTTTAGTGTATGATCTGCTTGTGCTGTTTGTCTGAAATATGCAAAATAATATAAAATATAAGAAGAAATTCCATTGTCAAAGGAGCAAAAAAAAAGATATATGGGTATGAAATGGCAATGCTAATATTTAAATATTTTTGAAATTTAAAAAGTAATTTTCTGAAATTCTCAGGTTAATTTTAGATACTTTTTCATATCTGTAAAGCTAATAATGTGCATAATTTAACTGTTTATTATAGGCAGTGCTGTGGCGATATAAATTCTCTCAGCTGAAAGGATCATCAGATGACGGCAAGAGCAAAATCAAGTTCCTGTTCCAGAATCAAGACACAAAACTCATTGAAGCAAAGGCAAGTTTACTCTATTTTTGTCATTGGCTTCATAAAGTCTTTTGTTTATGAATGTTTCTCACTCTTCAGCATTTTAAAGGAGAAGTTCACTTCCAAAACAGAAATGTACAGATAATGTACTCACCCCCTTGTCATCCAAGATGTTCATGTCTTTCTTTCTTCAGTCGTAAAGAAATTATGTTTTTTTGAGGAAAACATTTCAGGATTTTTCTCCATATAGTGGACTGATATGGTGCCCTGAGTTTGAGCGTCCAAAATGTAGTTTAAATGCGGCTTCAAACGATCCCAAATGCGGTTGTAAAACAATCCCATCCGAGGAAGAAGGGTCTTATCTAGCAAAACGATCGGTTATTTTCATTAAAAAATACAATTTAAATACTTTTTAATCTCAAACTCTCATCTTGTCTTGCTCTCCCTGAACTCTGTGTATTCTGGCTCAAGACAGTTAGGGTATGTCGAAAAACTCTAATCGTATTTTCTCCCTCAACTTCAAAAATAATTTAATCGCTACAGAAGTACCGACCCAGTCTTTGCAAAGTGAACATGCAAAGAAGATCAAACAGCCTTAACAAAAAAGGTAAAACAGTGATATAGGACGATTTTGAAGTCGAGACAAAACACAAGATGGGATTTTTTCGACATACCCTAACTGTCATGAACCAGAACAAAAAACAGTCCAGGCAGAGTAAGACAAGATGAACGTTTGACATTAAAAAGTACATAAATTGTGTTATTTTTATGAAAATAACCGATCGTTTCGCTAGATAAGACCCTTCTTCCTCAGCTGGGAGGAAGCATTTAAACTGCATTTTGGAAGTTCAAACTCGGGGCACCATAGAAATCCTAAAAATGTTTTCTTTAGAAACATAATTTCTTTACGACTGAAGAAAGAAAGACATGAACATCTTGGATGACAAGGGGGTGAGTACATTATCTGTAAATTTTTGTTGTGGAAGTGAACTTCTTTAATATACCTGAAGCAGGTATGCTCTGAAAAGTATGGATCATTAGCATATCATACACTTTAAAACATCATAATCTCACCAGTGCACAAAAGAAATAGCTGAAGGAAGCATATAAAAATAAAGCGTGTTCATGCAAATTTCCTGTTTGATTATATTCCCCCCTTTAGGCTGTATAGTATAAGCGCTTTCATGCGCCAAGTTTGATTTGATTTCTCCTTCAGGCTTTCTTCTTTTCTTTTCTCCAGGAGCTGGAGTTCTCCAACCTCTTCGCGGTTCTCCACTGCATCCACGCCTTCTTCGCCGCCAAAGTGGCTTGTCTGGATCCCATGTTCGTGAGCAGCCGAAACGCCGCCATGGCCCCCGTGGTGTCGGCCACTTCCACCTTAACCGCCCCGTCACAGATATCCAAGCTCAAATACGCGAGCTGACAGACTCCATTGACCTATGAACACGTAGGATGAGAGGAGCCAAATCCTGACTGACGAGTGGACGTCCACTTCAATTCAAGTATGTAACACTGAAAACCTCGCTATATCCTCCAGAGTGGAAACAGACTCAAACGTAAGCCATTATGCGAACGGATGAACTTCGAACATTTTAGCATTAAGTTTCCAGCTGAAAATGTTTCAGCGGGTCATTAGAAAGACGGACTCCTTCCCTTTGATATTGCGATATATCTGTTTGCATTCAACTGATATTAACACTTCTTTGTGTATAATTTTAGGATATTATTTAATCTGGTTATTGATCGGAATGGACCTGTCGTGAAACTGCCATGAAGTGCACCATGTTCTTGAGCCTCCGTTGATGCGTTTTCTCAAATAGTTAATCAGAATCAAACCAGCCATCTTAAAGGAGAAGTCCACTTCCAGAACAAAAATTTACAGATAATGTACTCACCCCCTTGTCATCCAAGATGTTCATGTCTTTTTTTTCTTCAGTCGTAAAGAAATTGTTTTTTGAGGAAAACACTTTAGCATTTTTCTCCAAACTGGTGCCCAGAGTTTCCAAAATGCAGCTTAAATGTGGCTTCAAACAATCCCAAATGTGGTTGTAAACGATCCCAGCCAAGGAAGAAGGGTCTTATCTAGCGAAACGATCGGTTATTTTTTTAAAAATAATACAGTTCAAATACTTTTTAATCTCAAACGCTCATCTTGTTTTGCTCTGCCTGAACTCTGTGTATTCTGGCTCAAGACAGTTAGGGTATGTCAAAAAACTCCAATCGTATTTTCTCCCTCAACTTCAAAAATCATTTCAAAATCAGCCTACATCGCTGCAGAAGTACCGACCCAGTCTTTGCAAAGTGAACATGCAAAGAAGATCAAACACCCTTAACAAAAATGGTAAAACAGCGATATAGGACGATTTTGAAGTTGAGGGAGAACATGAGATGAGAGTTTTTCCACATACCCTAACTGTCATGAACCGGAAAAAAACAGAGTCCAGGCAGAGTAAGACAAGACGAGCGTTTGACATTAAAAAGTATATAAATTGTATTATTTTTTTGGAAAATAACGGATTGTTTCACTAGATAAGGCCCTTCTTCCTCAGCTGGGATCGTTTACAACTGCATTTGGGATCGTTTGAAGCTGCATTTAAACATTTTGGAAGTTCAAAATTGGGGCACCATATCAGTCCATTATATGGAGAAAAATGCTGAAATGTTTTCCTCAAAAAACAATTTCTTTATAACTGAAGAAAGAAAGACAAGATGACAAGGGGGTGAGTACATTATCTGTGAATTGTTGTTCAGGAAGTGGATTTCTTTAAATATACATTTACATTTACATATAAGTGAATGTCCATTAGACATCTAATATTGGCAATGCGGTCCAGAATGTTTTTAATTCGCATAACTGAACATCAGTTTTTAAATCTGTGCTTAAAACAACGCCCTGTCTCACTGCCTAGAGAAACTGACTGGAGAATATGGGTGTTATTTTCATATTCCTATTTTGATACTTTATGAAAGGTTGAATCATGTACTGAAGACGAACTGGAATTGTATGACGTGACTGTATGATGCACATTTGAACTTTCTCAAGGGAACGACGTACTTTATTTTTTTATTTTTATCATCTCCAGTAGCTGAGATACATATATTAGTGCATAAACTTCATTTTTGCAAAGTCAAAATGTCACACTTTTAACCTCGTAAAGTCAACATGAAATGAAAACAGACCCTATTTACTTAAAATGTAATTAAGTAAACTTTACAATAAAGTTCCATTAGTTAACTTTAGTAATGCATTGCATAAAATTAACTAACAGTGAGTATTTTATTTGTTGTAGTGTTTATTAAAAAAAAATGTCTTTGTTCATGTCAGCTCAGATTCATTAAATAATATTAACAGACACAACTTTTGATTTTAATAATGAATTGTGACCGTGGACCACAAAACTAGTCATAAGTAGCATCGGTATATTTGTAGCAATAGCCAACAATACATTGTATGGGTCAAAATTACCAATTTTTATTTTATGCCAAAAATCATTAAGATATTAAGTAAAGATCCTGTTCCATGAAGATATTTTGTACATTTCCTACCGTACATATATAAAAACTTAATTTTTGATGAGTAATATGCGTTCATTTGGACAAGTTTAAAAAGGCTTTAAATTTTCTCAATATTTAGATTTTTTTGCACCCTCAGTTTCCAGATATTCATATGGTTGTATCTCAGCCAAATATTGTCTTATTTTAACAAACCATACATCAATGGAAAGCTTATTTATTAGGCTTATTTCATGATGATGTATTAACCTCAATTTAAAAAATAATTGACCCTTATGACTGGTTTTATGGTCCAGGCTTACAATTAGTAAATGTTAAAATTAACATTAAGTAAGAGTAATAAATGCTTTAGAATGTTTCTTCATTGTTAATTCATGTAAACTAATGGAACCTTATTGTAACGTGTTACCATTAAAATTAATGTTCCTGTGCATTATTCATCAGTACACATTATTGCAAAGAAAAAATTAATTAGCCTATTTTTTTTGGTTGTTGTCGTCTAGACTGGGCTATTACACTGCCGTTCAAAAGTTTGGGATCAGTAAGATTTTTAATGTTTTTAAATAAGTTTCTTATGCTCATTTGCTCATACTGCATTTATTTAATGAAAAATACAGTAAAAACTGTAATATTGTGAAATATATTTTTTTAATTTACAATAAGTGTTTTCTATGTGAATATATTTTAAAATGTAATTTATTTCTGTGATGCAAAGCTGAATTATTAGCATCATTACTTCAGTCTTCAGTGTCACATGATCCTTCAGAAATCATTCTAATATGCTGATTTATTATCAATGTTGGAAACAGCTGTGCTGCTTAATATTTTTTGGAACCTGTGATACTTTTTTCAGGATTCTAAAATGAATAAAATGTTAAGTCAAATTTTGAACTTAACAGAGTTTTTACAGTGAAAAGGACACATTAAATTGATCAGATGAGTCACTAAAAACTTTTAGAATGTTTCAAAAGATTTCTGTTTCAGTTAAACGTAGTTCCTAATTTTCTAATCATCAAAGAATCCTGTAAAATGTGTCACGTTTTCACAAAAATATGAAGCGGCAACTGCTTTCAACATTAATAATAATCAGAAATGCTTCTTGAGCATCAAATCAGCATATTAGAATAATTTCTGAAGAATCATGTGACACTGAAGACTGGAGTAATGATGCTGAAAATTCAGCTTTGCATCACAGGAATAAATTACATTTTAAAATATATTCAAATAGAAAACACTTATTTTAAATTGTACAGTAAACTGTCTTTACTGTATTTCTTTTATCAAATAAATGCAGTTTTGGTGAGCATAAAATCATTTGTTAATGCATTACCTAAAATGAACTAACAATGAGTAATTAATTTGTTGCAGTGTTTATTAATTTGGTCAAATTAAAATGTCAGTTCAAGTCCATTAAATAATATTTACAGATACAACTTTTCATTTTAATAATGAATTAATAAAGATTTATTATCTATTATTATTATTATTAATTATTATTAATTATTTTTTATTTAGTTAAGATTTTAAAAAGATTTATTTAAAATAGAAATCATTTGTAACAATTGTTTAAAAATTTGTAACAAAGTTGTAACAAAAATGTAACAAAGTTTAAAAATTTTGGCGTCAGTAGATTTTTATTCTTTCTCTCTTTTTTAAAGAAATTAACACTTTAATTCAGCAAGGATGTGTTAAACTGATAAAAAAAAAAAAATAGTAAAGACTTAAATTGTTAGAAAAGATTTCTATTTTGAATCAGTGCTGTTCTTTTTAATGTTTTATTCATCAAAGAATCCTGAAAAAAAGAATCACAGGGTCCAAAGAAATATTAAGCAGCACAACTCAAATATTAGTTTCAAATATTAATAATAATAATAATAATAATAATAATAATAATAATAATAATACATCAGCATATTAGAATGATTTCTAACAGATTATGTGATTCTTAAGACTTGAGTAATGATGCTGAAAATTCAACTTTGCATCACAGGAATAAATTATATTTTAAAGTATATTAAAATGAAAAATTATTATTTTAAATTGTAATAATATTTCACAATATTGCTGTTTTTTCTGCATTTTTGACCAAATAAATGCAGCCTTGATGATCCTAAGAGACCAAGAAAAACATTAAAAATCTTATTTTAACATTTTCTTTTTCTGAATGTTGGTTATCATTGATATAAAGGTTATTGGCAAAAAATTGAATATATATATATATATAGTAAAATGGACTATGTATATGGTTTCATGTTGACTTTAACTGTACATATTTAAGGCTGCTGTTATGATGCTGTCATTTAACGCATGCTCGTGTCATGAACTGACATGTAGGAATAAGATGTGTGTTATGTAGCATTATGGCCAAAGCTTTAAATTCAGTCATTAAACTTTAGACATTTTCTCATGCTGACATATGTAATTAAATACTAAAAAATACATTAGCTCCCTTAACTACCACCTTGATTAAATTTATAAAGTGTTTTTCCCCCAGTTTTGTAATATTCCCGAAAATATTAACCATTTATTGCCCATCATGCTGCCACCCCAAAGTTAATCTCGGACCCTATGGATGGAATAATAAATGTGGTTTTACTGAGAAGCACTTTTGCGCCATTAAATCAATCTTATTTTTGTCATAACCCTGATGTTGAGTGTTTAGTCTATGCAAAAGAGAGATTTGTGATTTACCCCAGGCTGGGATATATTTGGATAAAGACGGGACTGGAAAAGCAGAGGCTGAAAAGCATTCTTTTATTTTTAGCAAACTGGTTTGTTTTAATAAAGATGTATAGTTAATAAAGATTTTATAATGTGACCTGAGAGTTTTTATTGTTGTCTAAGATGAAGTGTGTCGAGTGAAATTGTTTTTTTTTTTTTTTTTAAGATAAAGTGTCTGACTGATGTTTAATGCAAACGTGTTTGTGCAAAAAAAAAAAAAAATAAAAAAAATAAAAAAATATATATATATATATATATATAAAACAATATATATATATATACAATTTTTTATATATATTATGATAATTTTAGAAGTTTTTGTGACACTAAAACTCACTTGACAACAACTTAGTAAAAACATCAGAGGTTGGCTATAAATATATTTAATGAAAAGATGGTTGAGAAACAAAGCATCAAATTACAGTCAGTAATACACTTAAAAGACAGGAAGCGTCTGTAGGAAATCATGCTGTGGAATCAAACTTCATGAAACCTGACAATCACAGACTCAATGGACAGGCTGCTCTTACCTTGAAAAACGGTCCGCTTTAGTCAATAAGCAATATGAAAAATAATGAAAAGTATTACAAGATCCTCTCATGTAGAATCAATGGCCTGTAGTTTCTTCTCTCAATATTTCAAACACTTAGGAGGGAAATGTAAGCTACTAAAGTTTGTTTAATAAAATATTACACTTAAATGTGTCACCCTGCTTTCTCAATATCAAAACACAAACTTCTCTCTTTTATGAGTTTTAAGTTGTTTCTAATTAAAAGCTGGTGCAATAGTTTAAAAAGATCAAAATATTGTGCTGGTGTAGATCTATTAGAGATATTGTACCTTAACCTGCAAGGCCAAATATGAAAAATCATTTTGGTTTTTAACTTTACATTCTGTTTTCCCTCTCACCATTATTTCTAATAATAGGAGATGATTTAGGCAATGACTTAAGGTGCTTAAAGTAGCCATAAAATTATTTTCTTGTGGCTTTTAGTCCATGTCTGTGTGCTAGTGTGCTTCTAAAAAATTGAAAGTCTTCCTCTTTCAGAATTAAAAAAAAAAAAAAAAACTCATTAGCTCATCATTTTTTTTTTAACAAATCGTGGTTTATAGCTGTGGCAAAACTAAGGCTATTTAAAATGAATGTGTCCAACCCTAATGGATTAAAATACATTGCATGGAGTCATTTTATAAAATAAAAAAAAAAAATAAAGAAGTAAAATAAAAATAAAAGTAAAGTAAAATAAAAAAAAATCAAATCAAATAAAGAGTAAAATAAAAATTAAATTAAAAATAAAAATAAAATAAAATAAGGATACAATAAAAGTACAATAAAAGTAAAAGAATAAAATAAAAAGAGTAAAAATAAAATAAAAATAATAAAATAAGAATAAAATAAAAATGTAAAATAAAATCAAATACAACAATTAAATAAAATATAAAAAGTAAAATAAAAATAAAAAATACTAAATTAAAGTAAAATTAAAATAAAATAATAAAATAAAAAAGTAAAATAAAAATAAAATAATACAATAAAATAAAAATTTAAAATAAAGTAAAATAAAAATAATTAAATAAAGTAAAAAAAAAAAAACACAAACAAACAAAAAAAAAAAAATAGAAATTCAGATAAAATCTTGAAATAGGGCTTTGTTTGTATTTAGTACTGCCCTGAAAACACTGCTCAGAAAATATGTACATATAGTTCAGAACACAAAGTAATTTTAATTATACAAAAGTTCCTGTTGAGAAGTTTGATATTGTGTGTATTCCTCAAGCATCAGCGACTGTTTTCAGTCTTTTATGATGGTTTTGTCAGTCCCTGAGTGGTAAAACTAGATCTCGACATCCTATAGTCACCATGAGGAAGAGCTCAAATAAATCTGGAGGACTTTTGCAGGACAAACCAGAGATGCACAACCAGCACAAAAGACTAAAA
Source organism: Cirrhinus mrigala (assembly GCA_036247105.1). Taxonomy (NCBI): domain Eukaryota; kingdom Metazoa; phylum Chordata; class Actinopteri; order Cypriniformes; family Cyprinidae; genus Cirrhinus; species Cirrhinus mrigala. The sequence goes on from CM070030.1 coordinate 4,501,101, forward strand.
ACAGTAACAGACACAACACAATATTAAGAACATTTCAACAAAATCTTAAAATCTTTATATAAATTCAGTTATTTAGTACTGTATGTTATGCCACATAGCTTAATCAGGGCAGTAGTTTTATGATTCTGATCATTTTTTTTTTTTTTTTTTAGGGCTGTCAAACGATTAATTGTGATTAATCGCATACAAAATAAAAGTTTGAGTTTGCCTAATATAGGTGTGTGTACTGTGTGTTATTATGTATATATAAACACACAAATTAATGTATATATTTAAGAGAAATAAATGTACAAAATATTTTTATTTATATATAATATAAATTATATAAGAATTATAATGCATACATATACTTGTAAATATTTCTACATTTCTTACTAAATATTATATTATAATACACATTAATGTGTTTGGATTTATATATACATAATTACACAGTGCACACACACATATTAGGCAAACAAACTTTTATTTTGTATGCGATTAATCACAATTAATCGCTTGACAGCCCTATGATATTTTTAGAATTTAAATTCAATTTTTAGAATTTTAAAATAATAGATTTTTCAGATTTTCCGAGGTCTATGTAAACAAACTTGGGTCTTTTTCAATATCTCAATCTGTCTCTGTATTTTTAGGAAGCGTAACAAACATGACGAATGTAAATTCTACAATATTCCATTTCCACATAACAAAATCTTCTACAATCGACTGAAGAACTGAAATTAAGCCACAGACTTCTTATGCTGACAATATATTGCAAACAAGTTGTTACGACAGTGAGAAATCACCGATTACAAACCGACACAAACAGTGACGTCTCTTACATTTTATGATCACAAGCAGAAAAAGTGGAGCGTTAGGTCTTCAGGTCGACTCGAAGACAAAAGGAACAACCAAAAACAAAAAAAAAAAAAAACATCATCTATTAAGTGACAGCTCAATATCAGTACTTACAAATGTGACTAGAAAAAACAAAAATGCAAAAAAAAAAAAAACATCTCTAGAAGAACCTCACTAAAACAGTCCAAAGAGATATATATCGAAAGCATTAGCATCATAAACAGCGTCGGAGAATCAGAGAAGGCAAAAATCAATCCCGAAATAATGACTCGAGTGTTTCTCTCTACAATTATTAAAAAAAGAAAGAAAGAAAACGTCATTACTGGTTTCATCAAACAGCTGGTCTTACAATACAAGCTTGTGAAAAAGAGCTTCCATCACTTCTTAATACAAACAAGGAAGCTTTTAAACCCCCAAGGTCCTCCGAAGTGAAAAATCACATTCGAAATGTGAATATTACAATATTATGAACAAACACAGCAAGCACAATCAAATCCAACGTCCCCGTTTAAATCTTTAAATTATGCTACATTATCCAAAAAAACTATGAAATTGAGGGTCAGAAGTAGTCTGAGAAGAAAACCACCACCACCACCAGCGTCGATTAATGCTTCTACGGGACGGGCACGTGTTATTTCTCGCGGTAGTACAGCAGGTAGGCCTTGAGCGACTCGGGCAGCGGCAGACTGAGGATTTTGTCTCTCAGATGGTTGACCCGCGGCTCTTCGGGTTTGACGGGCTCAATGTCTTTCTCCTGCTCGTCTTCTTTGCTCTCCTCCTCGATGCATTCGTCTTCCTCGCTGTCCATGGGTTGAGGAATCAGCTGGTTGCCCACGAACACGTAGGTGTTGATGCGGCGGCGACGACGGCAGCGTCTGCGTTTGCGCTTTTGGGACGATCGCTGCGTGTTGTTGCGGGCCGGGTGCTCCTCGTTGGTCAGGTTGCGGAGGGTCCGGCGGATGTAGATGCGCGCCAGGTCTTGAAGACTCCTCACGGACAGCGGCGCTGAGGGACAGACACATAATACAGGTTAACGACAAAGGGTTTTTCTCAAATTGCATTTGCGTGCACTGCTAATTAGTATAAACCTAAGGGGAAGACACTGCAGGTCGATATCACTTATACTGCACCATTAAAACAACTGTTTTGAAATGTTGTTTAAATATGCTAATTAAATATGCACTAATTTGTATCTAAATAATAGATAAAACCAAACTGTAAAAAATTATTTTTGCATGTTGTTAATTAAAATGACATTTGGTTTCTACACTGAAAAAAAAAGGACTTTCAGGATTTACTTACTAATTTACTAATAATCACTAAAAAAGGCAAGTAACATTAGATTTAAAAAATTTCAAGCAACACTAATTTTCCTCCAATAATTTCCAATAAACGTCAAGGTATAATTATGTCCAGTCCATTATTATTATTATTATTATTTTTTTTTTTTAAGTTGCTGACCATTTGGTTTCTACATTGAAAAAAAAAGGGGGGGGGGGGGAAGAAGTGTTTTCACTTAATTTCACAAATAATTGCTAAGAAATGGCAAGTAAAACATGGAAATAAGCATTAAATTTTGTGGTAGAAAGACTAAAACACTCCATTTTTTTTGTTTTATTTATAACTTTGAAAAATCATTACTTTGTGTCCAATCTACGTATAAAATATATAATAATAAAATCTACGTATAAAATATATAATATATAAAACTGAAGTTTACTTACATTTTAAATTATCTTGAATAAATTCAATTCAAACTGGGCAGTGGGTTTTTAGTTTCTTAGCTTTGCATAGGAATGGATCAAGAAAAATGTTGAAATTAACTATTATTTTATGTATTTTTGAGTAAAGAGAAAAACAAACAATTTTTTATGTTTTATTTATAACTTTAAAATCATTATTTTAATTGTGTCCAATCTGCTTAAACATACAACTGAAGCTTATTTATATACAACTGAATTTTTAAAAAGAAAATTAGTCCTACTAATTATTTTTGTTAAGTTAAATTAAGTTAAATAAAATCAAATTAAATTAAATTAAACTAAATTAAATTGGGCAGTGGATTTTTAGTTTCCAGCATGCTTTGTATATGCATTTGTATATGCATTTTTTTTTGTATGCTTTTTTTTTTTTTTTTTTTTAATTAAAATAAATTAAATTAAAACAAAACTGGGCAGTGGGTTTTTAGTTTCCAATATGCTTTGCATAGGGTTGGATCAAAAAAGTAAATGTTTAAATATTTTATGTACTTTTGAGTAAAAGGAGAGATCAGTTTTTAGTTAATTTATATTTGACAATTAAAATAGTTTTTTTTTTTTTACATTGAAGTTTTTGTGGTTACAATTTTGATTAAACGTTTAAGTATTTTCACTCAGAAATTGCTAAAAAATTTCACATAATTACTAAGAAATGGTAAGTAAAACATGGAAATATGCATAAACACTGTTTTATTTTTAATATAAAAATTACTCATTTTTTTATTTATAACTTTGAAAAATCATTACTTTACTTGTGTCAGTCTAGTTAAACATATACAACTAAAGTATTTATATGCAACCGAAATTTTCTTTTTTGAATTAGTACTACTGATTATTTAAGTTAAATTAAATTAAATCAATTGAAATTAAATAAAATTAAACTAAGCAGTGGATTTTTAGTTCCCTGCATGCTATGTATAGAGTTGCATCAATTTTTATCATTTTTTCTTTTTTTTAATTAGTACTACTAATCATTTTTTTTTCTTTTTTTTGCATTCAATTCAATTCAATTCAATTTTGGGCAGTGGATTTTTAGTTTCCAGCATGCTTTACAGAGGGTTGGATAAAGTAAATGGAAAAGTAAATGCTGAAATTAACTATTATTTTATGCATTCTTGACTAAAGAGCTTGTTAACCTGATAGTGTTTCCATGTTCATTTATATTTGACATCTAAAATAGTTTTTGTTATGTTGAAGTTTTTGCTTAAATGTAGAGCTTGTGGTTAGATTGTATGACTAACTTCAAACTTGTATATTATTAATATCCGTTAAACAATCTAAATCATGAGTTCATATGACTCACTTTTATTAGTAATTACGTTCTGACAATGTTAAGTAGACTTTACCGAATTTCTTTGAGTGTCATAGCTGTTACATTTAGAAAGTCTTTACTCAAACTAATTTTCAAATTGTTACTTTTTCTACTGAATAGATTCTATAAGTTTGTTTTTATAGTGCAGGTTCCAAAATGTTTCATTTTGTTGACTTATTTAGAATTAAAAATAGATTACCGCTATAGATTCAGAAATTCCTATTGTGAAAAAATGTTATCAATCTAATAAAATAATAAAAATGTTAGATAAATCAGGTAAATGACATATGAACATTCTCTTCAGAATGTAGATAGGAATAAAATTAAAGTTTGACGTAAGCGCTACTAAAGTGGAGATTTCTGACTCACAACATGAGGGAAAAAAAAAAAAAAAAAAAACTCATTTGTCTATAGTGTTTACTGTTCTGAAAGAATCAGGTTAGTAATGGAATCTGCAGTAAATCAGTCTGTAACATCGTCCCTGGTGGCAGCCGATTGGCCGGATCAATGTGAGGTCATAAAAGGGGCGGAGACTCACGGAGCACCACAGCTTCAGGCTTGCAGCCGTCTGTCCTGCTCTGCTGAACAAGAGGAGCAAATGACACCGCCAGGATATTCTTACTCTCCCAGGAGCTCTGACCGGTTCTGGTGATCTGAGTCAGCTGCAACAACGCCACAAACACTCGATGAGAGACACGTCAGGCTTATAACCAGCTCAAACGTTTAATGCATGACTTGGAGGCTCAACAGGATCATAAAACCACAGATGCTGTTCTACAGCATCACACATTTATATAACAGTATAACTATTGCATTAATAGAGCAATTTTAACAATTTTCTCTTTGAGAACTTGATAGATACCAAATATAGGCAATGAGAGATGCATTTTTATAGTCTTTTTTATAGTCAGTTGTATATAAAGTAGATTAGTCGAGGTTTTAAGACATCATTCTACTCGACTGACATTTCTAGAATTAAAAGACCACTTTCCATCACACCGAAGTGTATTTGCACACTTTAAATGACATTTGTTTAGCTTGAAATGATAAAACAGTGCAAAATGAGGACAGTCAGTACTGTGAGACTTTTTGTTTGTTTGTTTTAGTGGAACAAATCGATATTTAATATGATGAATCACAACTGTGGTTACTCTGCTTATTTTAGTACTATTTATATAATATTCATTCATTTTTAGTTCTCATTTGAATTTTAGTTTTAATTTTTAGTTTAAATTAATATTAAAATAATATCAATTTATTAATATTACTATGAATTAATATTAATGCTTTTAGTTTTCATTTGAATTTTAATATTACTTTTGTTATGTGCTTTCGTCATTTTTATGGGTTTATTTTTAACATTTCTATTTAGATTTAAATGTAATTTTAATACTTAAACTTATTTTATTTAATGTTAATTTTAATTTTGTTGTGTTTTCATAAATTGTATTGGTTTGCTTTTAATATTTCAATATTTTTATTCATTTATTTTATACATTTTAATAGTTAAACTTATTTTATTTAATATTAATTTAATTTTGTTATGCATTTTCATCATTTTCATTGGTTTATTTGTAATATTTCAATTCAGATTTTTATTTTATTAATTTTAATACTTAAACTTATTTATTTATTTAGTTTAGTTTAGTTTTTTTTTTTTATTAGCTACCAAGGCAACATTACTAATTTTCATTTATGAAAATTTTAACAGTTTTAACAAATTTAATTTAATTTGTTTTAATTTTAATATTAATTTTGTTATGTGCTTTCGTCATTTTTATTGGTTTATTTTTAATATTTCTACTTCGATTTAAATTAAATTGTATTAATTTATTTTATAAATTTTAATACTTAAACTTATTTTAATTAATATTAATTTTAATTTTGTTAAGTGTTTTCATAATTTTTTATTTGTTTGTTTTTAATATTTATTAATTTAGATTTAATTTTATTAATTTTAGTTTTATTTCAGCTTTATTTAAATTCACAAAAACAATTTTAACAGTTTTAACTAATTTAATTTAAGTTTTAATTTTAATATTAATTTCGTTACGTGCGTTCGTCATTTTAATTTGTTCGTTTTTAATATTTCTATTTAGATTTCATTTTAATTGCATTAATTTATTTTATTAATGTTAATACGTTACCTTATTTAATATTAATTTTGTTATGTGCTTTCATCATTTTTATTGGTTTATTTTTAATATTTAGATTTAATTTTAATTTTATTAGTTCATTTTATTAAATATTAATTTTCATTTTGTTATGTGCTTTATCATTTTTTTTTAGCTTATTTCTTTTATTTATATTAAGATTTGTTTTTTATTAATTTCTTTTATTACTTTTATTTGATTTATTTTAACACTTAAACATACAAATTTTCATTCAAGGATTTTAAGTTTGTATTTTTCCATCTAATATTTATATTTTATTTCAGCTTTATTTCAGTTCACAAAAACAATTTGTAACAGTTTTAACAGGTTTTATTTAATTTTACTTTTAAAAATTAATTTAATTTTATTTAGCAATAACACTGGTGTGAAATTGAGGAGAGCTGACTTTATTAAAAATAAATAAAATTAAAATAAATAAATAAATAAAGTGTCATCTAGTGTTTTACCTGATCCTCTATCGGCATGACCAAAATCCCTCCGACTTTCAGCAGGATTTTCATGTAGTTCTCATGGTCTTTCTGAACTCCAGCGCCGCAGTAGATACGATCGTACTGGTGACTGTCAGAGGAAATCTCCAGACAATTCCCCACCACAAAGTGCGGCTCACAGAACTCAAACCTGAAATGACACATTTATAACACTGACATTCATTTCTACAACATCTACAACACAATTTCCCCATTTTCTGCTGTTTTCACACATCTCACAGCTATGTGGTTGCTAATGAGCTCCAGTTGATTTTATCGTGCTACTATGTGGTTTGCAGGGTGTTATTACATGGTTTTGAGGAAGTTTTCAACCTTTTTGACTTGCAGGCCCCCTATTGTCCAACACAGTATTTCATATATAAGCTGAATATTTCCTCGAGCACGTTCTACTGTAATTTTAATAAACCTGCTTGTTTTAATTTTTTTAACAGAAACTGGAAGCGTCAATATATTAATTAACCACAATTATATTTGTGATTCCAACAGAGTAATTTTTTTAAATAAAACTTAAAAACAAATAAAGAGTAAAATTATCGTATTTGAAAAGGAGTAATGTTTTTTTTAAATAAAGAGTAAAATTATTGAGTAACTTAAATAAATAAATATACTTTATAAATAAATAAATACATTATTCATACATTTATAGGCATAAAAATTAAGATAATTTTGAACAAATAAAAAGTATATATATTTAGAATTTATTTATAGATAATGTATAAATAAATAAATATATATATATATATATATATATATATATATATATATATATATATATATATATATTAAAAATGTACATAAAATATATTTATTTATTTTATTATACATTATACATATAAATTAAGATAATTTTAAACAAATAAAAAGTATACATATTTATACTTTATTTACAAATAAATATTATATATATATATATATATATATATATATATATATATATATATATATATATATATATATATATATATATATATATATTAAAATGTACATAAAATATATTTATTTATTTTATTATACACACACACATTACATAGAGGTACACACACACATACAGACATATACACACATATACATACATACATACATACACACACACATATAAATATATATATATATATATATATATATATATATATATATATATATATATATATTATTTATAAATAAATAAATACGTTTAATTGTACGTATAAAAATGAAGATTATTTTTTATTTTAATATACAAAAAAAGTCCACCTTGTATCTCCACAATATTCTGGCCTCTAAATGTGCAGGTGTTTTGCAAAATGTAATGTCCGCCAGGCAAAAATTGCTTTTCAAATCGCTTAGAAGTAATAGCACACCTCTTTTCAACAAGCTATATAATTTAAGTTATCATTGACGTGACAACGAAAGAACCACATAGCAACCAAATACCAGTGCACCAACAACAGCCTAGTATTATGCCAACGAGTTTTGCATGGGCAAGCATATTCGCATTTCCTTCAGAAAGTGTATGAATCTATTTCCATAGATGAATAAAAAGCAATTTCCCTGCTAGACAACTGATACGCGGCCAAGAGAAGTCTGATACCGAGCATATTATTAGCATCAGCCCATAATTTTATTTGCTTAGCACTAGTTTTATTGAGCCGTCACAGACTTGACGAGACGTGTAACAGATACGGAGCTCCTAAAACTCACCTACATTAATTAAGCAACCTTTGGGCATACGGCCTTCTGTTTGAGACACGCTTTTATGGTTTGTTTAATAGTGCCAGTGCTTTGTCTGATACGTCATTAGGGCTCTCTCCTGACCTCGATAACGCCGCTCGCTCTGGTGCATGACGAAAACAGATGTTTGCGAGCGGCAAATGCAGAGGAAGGAGTTTAGGGAAAGCGTTGCGTGTGCATTGCTGAAGTGGACCGTCTGAGCTAGTGACAGGTGTTCCCGCAGGTGTGCGAATCGCTCAGCAGACCGCAGAGAGCTGACGGCCGCTTGAAGTATTTATTCATTGAGACCACAGTTCGGGGTTAGCTAATGCATCCTCCGTGTCACATGGAAGATTAATGGGCAGGGCTGAGTAAATCAAAGTTCAAATCAAAGCGATCTTTGAAGTTAACCACAGAACTGCGGGAGCTCGATTCAGTTTCAGTTTGCCTACCTGGAAGTTGCTGCCAGCTAAAACAAAATGCTTTTAAGCAATTTCCGTTTTTATAGGTGTAAAATCTAGCACTTTTTTTTTTTTATTGAATATTTGCATTCATACTTAGATTTACAGAAACAATGCAAAATGAGAGTTGAACATGCCTGTCAAAGCTGTCGCTGTTTTTAATGAAGTCATCGAGTCTTTCTTTTGCATACTCCACCACATCCTTGTGCAGCTCGACACCATGATTCACTCCAAACGGACCTGCAAATAATAACAATATTAATGAATAAGATTTACTGATACTATGTTTGTTTGTATGAGTCATATACAAAGTATTACATTTTCAGAAATTAACATTTTTAGCCAATAACACACCAAAAGTTGAAGATTTTAAAGATAAAAAAAGTGCAAAACTTGCCAGTGTATTACTATGTGCAGTATCTTGCATAGATTTTTTTTTTTTTTTAAATTAGTGCTGTGCAATGATTAATTGCGATTAATCGCATTCAAAATAAAAGTTTTTGTTTACGTGTGCGTGTACGGTGTATTTTTCTTATGTATATATAAATACACTTACATACAGTATATATTTCGAAAATACTTACATTTACATGTAGATATTTTTATTGACACAATATTTATTTGATATATAAATACATTTAATATATAAACTTAACATATTTTTCTCAAATATATCCATGCATGTGTGTGTATTTATATATACACACACACATTATAAATATACAAAGTACACACACATTTATTTTGTAAACAAAAACTTTTATTTTGGTTGCGCTTAATCATGATTAATAGCTGCGCAGCAGCTATTTATTACGCAAGGATGCATTAAATTGGTCAAAAGTGACAGTAAAAATATTTATAATGTTACAAAATATTTCAAATTTCAAATAAATGCTGTTCATTGAACTTTATCAAAGAATTACAAAACAATATGTATTATGGTTTCCACAAAAAATATGAAGAAGCACAACTGTTTTTTTAGCATTGATAATAAAAAATGTTTCTTAAACAGCCAATCAGCATATTAGAATGATTTCTGAAGGATCATGGTGACGCTGAAGGCTGGAGTAATGATGCTGAAAATTCAGCATTGCATTACAGAAATAAATTTTATTTTAAAATACATTACCATAGAAATCAGTCATTTAAAACTGGAATAATATTTCGCAATATTACAGTTTTAATTGTATTTTTTAAATTTAAAAAAAAAAAAATGCAGCCTTGGGGAGACTTTTTTTTTTTTTTTTTTTCAAAAAAACACTGTATTATGTGAGATTTTTAAACACCTTGTATGTTTATCCAAATAAAAATCATAAATTGGATTACTTATAAATGTAATTTCAAACTCTTTACTCAACAAGTTGCAAGATTTGAGTCATTCATGTATGTAGTGCCAAAATTTGTTTACTGAAATCATTTCAAAGGTGAAATTAGTATTAGGTACAATGTCCAAACAAGTAACTCAAAAGTCAAAAAACACTTCCTCTGACTGAATGTGTATGGCCAAAAATATAATAAATTATATGTAAAATGTAATAAATATTTAAAAAAATATATACATTTTTTTATATTTTAAATATAAACATAAAAATATAAAACTTTAAAATGTTTGATTTTTTTTTTTAAATATAATTTTTTATATATATTTTTTTAAATATAATAAATTATATGTAAAATGCAAGATTCTGATTGGTTTATGTTCATGTTATTTATTCTAATAATTTCTAGTTTTTCTTTTGTATATATTTTAGCGCATATTTAAGCATTTTATATTTGAGTTTACTATAAAATAATTGTATTTTTATTTAATGCTCTCTTTTTATTTAAAAATATAATTGTATTGTTAACATTATTATTTTGTTTATTATTTTTTATTTTAAAATAATTAAATAAAAATAAATAAATAAATAAGTATTAAGTCATTTTGGACGATAGCCAATGCCGACATATTTCTATTTGTTTGGAAACAATACCAAGTCTCTCCTCTGCAGAGATTATAAACAAATAAATTTGAATTTTAGTTAGTTTTTAACAAAAATGTACTTCTTAGAATTAAATAATTAATAATGAAATTCTTTTATAATGAGAGTACACTGAAAGCTTTGAAAATAACTAAATCAATCACTGATTTTTTTTTTTTTAGACGGATGCAGTGTAACCTTAACATTTTATTTATAGATTTAACATTTGTAAACGGTTAATAAAAATTGTAAGACCTACTTCTATTTAGGTTTTCATAATCCATTAAAAAAAAAAAAAAACACACACATTGATGAATAAATTTGTATGTATAAAATTATTTTAAAAAGTGTCATGTTTGTGATTTTTACTCATGCAAACTACAACTTTTGACCTTTAAATTAAAACGTACTTGTGATTTTATGACAAATTACTGATTTATTTAATCAGAAACACAATCTTAATGTTATTTGTGTATTTTACTTTCATTTTATCACAAGCAGTCCAACAGCGCCCCCCTAAGTAAATAAAACGCCTTGCCAGACGGGCTTTAGGAGCTGGTGTAGCCTGCCGCTGCTGCTAAAGCATGTACTAGTAACACTGACTCTATTGCACAATTCCAATAACGTTCCAATAATATCATGCATTCCTAGTTATAAGTGTGGTTCTTACCTATAATCAGGCCCACCATGGTGCTCAGGTATCCTGTCCCACTGCCGAGGTTCAGGAAAGACAAACCCTGCTGGAGTCTCAGGGCTTCCATCACCTCAGAGTAGATACACGGCGCTGACAGGTGTATATTCCCGTGCTTCCACGCCAGATCCTTGTAGGCATTGTCTCTGTAGCCCTCCAGGTAATAATCTCCACGGTCGATGGCCCTAAAGGCCTGCTCGACGCGGTCTGTGCGGATGTACTGCGCTTCCTTCAGGTTGTCTATCAAATCGTCGTTGTCCTCGCCAGCGCTGACTGCTCCCCCCATGTTTCCCCTCCGAGAAAAGAAACAAACCAAAAAAAAAAAAATAATAAAAAAAAAAAATGCAGAGGTGAGAGACGGATAACTAGACCGGTCTTCACATCCAGATGAAAGTGCTGAAGCGGTTCTCCGCAGGGATGCCCAGTCGTGACGCCTGTGTCCCACACAAATCACCTCAGACCATTCTCAGCTACGGCAAGATCTGAGGATTGAAAAACAAAAGGTGACGGTTTAGATCTCTCTCTCACACATTTCAGTTTACCTTCTCTCCTGAAAACAGGAGCCGTGCTGCGTGAGCGTCCGTGCCACCTGATACCTGCCGGCTTTGATTCTACAGCTAGGTGTTGCGTGTACCTGATGTTACCTGCCTGATGCAAGCAGCTTTAATATTGCAGAAAGCAGCTGAAGCACAAGTCTGAGTCTTAATGAATGTAATAAATAAATAAATAAATAAATAAATAAATATCAATCAATATACAGTTGAGGACAAAAGTTTACAGAATCTGCAAAATGTTAATTGTTTTAGCAAAATGAGAGGGATCATACAAATTGCATGTTATTTTATAAGATACTTCACATAAAAGATGTTACATATAGTCCACAAGAGAAAATATTAGTTTAATTTATAAAAATGACGCCATTCAAAAGTTTACATACACTTTTTTTGTTTTAATGATAGTTGTTCATGAGTCCCTTGTTTGTCCTGAACAGTTAAACTGCCTGATTTTCTTCAGAAAAGTTCTTCAGGTCCCACAAATCCTTTGTTTTTCAGCATTTTTGTGTATTTGAACCCTTTCCAACAATGACTGTATGATTTTAACATCTGTCTTTTGACACTGAGGACAACTGAGGGACTCATATGCAAATATTACAGAAGGTTCAAACACTCACTGAAGCTACAGAAGGAAACATGATGCATTAAGAGCCGGGGGGTGAAAACTTTTGAACAGAATGACGGGGTGTACATTTTTCTTATTTTGGCTAAATATCATATTTTTTTCCATTTAGCACTGCCATTCAGAAGCTACAGAAGATACTTACATGTTTCACAGAAGACAAAATAAAATAAATTTACCCCGATTTTCAGATTTCAAAAGTTTTCACCCCCTGGCTCTTAATGCATTGTTTTTCCTTCTGGAGCATCAGTGAGCGTTTGAACCTTCTGTAATAGTTGCATACGAGTCCCTCAGTTGTCCTTAGTGTGAAAAGATGGATCTCAAAATCATACAGTCATTGTTGGAAAGGTTTCAAATACACAAAAATGCTGAAAAACCAAAGAATTTGTGGCACCTGAAGGATTTTTCTAAAGAACAGCGGGCAGTTTAACTAATCAGGACAAACAAGGGACTCATAAACAACTATCACTAAACAAAAATGCTGTGGATCATTCAGGTTACAACACAGTATTAAGAATCAAGTGTACGTAAACTTTTGAACGGGGTCAGTTTTATAAATTCAACTATTATTTTCTCTTGTGGACTATATGTAAACATCTTTTATGTGAAATATCATATTCAGGTCAGTGCTAAATTAAAAATAACATGCATTTTGTATGAACCCTCTTATTTTGGTAAAATAATTCACATTTTACAGATTCTGCAAGGTGTATGTAAACTTTTGACTTCAACTGTACATGCCAATTTTCAGGTTTATGAAGTTTGTTCAAATCCCTAAACATAAGTATGAGCAAGAATAATAACAGTGATGTAAATAAAAGATATATTTTCTTGATATGACTCAAGAATGCAATTACTATTGATGTTACCCGCCTGATGCAAGCAGCTTTAATACTGCAGAAAGCAGCAAAGTTCAAGTCTGAAGTTGTACTATGTGTCTCAAATGATACTACAAAAACAAATAACCCAAAACAAATCACTTAAAGGATTAGTTCTCTTCCAGAATAAAAATGTCCTTATAATTTACTCACCATCATGTGATCCAAGATGTTTATGTCTTTCTTTCTTCAGTCGCAAAGAAAATAAGGTTTTTGAGAAAAAAACATTCCAGAATTTTTCTCCATATAGTGGACTTCAATGGGGATCAGCAGGTTGAAGGTCCAAATTACAGTTTCAGTGCAGCTTCAAAGGGCTCTACACGATCCCAGCCGAGGAAAAGGGTCTTATCTAGCAAAACGATCAATCGTTTTCTAAAAAAAAAAAAAAAAAAATGTATACACTTTTTAACCACAAATGAAGTACGAGAAGTACTGACCCAGTGTTTACAGAGTGAACGTGCAAAGAAAGTCAAATGCCTTTAACAAAAAAAAAGGTAAAACAACGATGTCGAACGATTTTGAAGTTGGAGAAGAAATGAGATGGAGTTTTAAGCCCTACCCTACCTTTTTGAACTTTTAAGTACACAGATGAAGAACTAACCACGCGTGACGCTTGTGAATTTGCAGAGCTAGTACAAGATGAGTATTTGTGGTTAAAAAGTACATACATTTTCTTGTTTTTTTTTTTTTTTTTTTTTTTTAGAAAATGACATGTTTTGCTAGATAAAACTCTTATTCCTCGGCTGGGATCATGTAGAGTCCTTTGAAGCTGCACTGAAACTGCAATTTGGACCTTCAACCTGTTGATCCCCATTGAAGTCCACTATATGGAGAAAAAATCCTGGAATGTTTTCCTCAAAAACCCTCATTTCTTTTCGACCGAAAAAAGAAAGACATGAACATCTTGGATGACATTGGGGTGAGTAAATTATCAGGAAATTTTTATTCTGGAAGTGAGCTACTTTAATCAGGACATCTGAATGTCTTCCTAGAAATGCTGTGCACTTAACAACTGAAAAGGCTTTGAAAACAAGAGCAAAGTAAGTCTGAAAGTGGCATTTGGGCTGCAGACAGGACATTTAGAAAGTGTCAGAATTTGCATGTTTGGTAATTGAGTTAAGCTGAAGTGCTGTAACCTCAAGGGTATTCATGAACCTGAACTAGATCTGGATTTAAACAAACAAACACGAGGCTTATTTACTTACAACGGTTCAGTGAGTTCAAGAAAAGCCCAATTACTGTACATCGAAACGTCTCCATTCTCCACTCCAATTAGGGATGGCTTTGCAAAGAACCACCCATCTAAAAAAGAACCCATTAAATCGGTTTCTTTTTCTGCGTTGACATACTTCCTGTTGAGATTGGAGAGCTCATCCCTTTTGTAAACGCATGTATTTTTACATCGTTTTTAAAAAGCAAACAGGCTTTTGTTTACATCACGACCAATAAATCACGATTTTCTACTTGCAACTGTTAGTCAGAAACAACTAGGATTAGAAGGATGAGTTGTTCTCACTCTTACAGAGCCCTCAAAGTGACAATTACAGATGTCAAACCGCAGATTTGCAAGAAAACCCAGAGACTTTCACATGCAAACGAGAATACTTTCCAAAGTGCGGGGCTTTGTGCACACTGCCTATACAAAAATGTGCAATTATTAATATTTCATATACTTTTAAAAATGTTTTAATGTCTCTTATTCTCACCAAGGCTGCATTTATGTGATCATAAATACAGTAAAACAGTAAAAATGTGAAATATTAATAATATTTAAACTAACTGCTATTCACCAAGGATGCATTAAATTAATCAAAAGCGAAAGCAGGGGAATTCATAGGGCGCTATGATTTCCGCCATGCGTATATTAGAGTATACAAATAGAAACTAAAAAGTCTTCACAGCTACCTGTCAAAATAAAAGTTTAGTTTAACTTGAAGAAACTGTGACACAAATATATTACTTGTAATGTAATGATAGTACAACTACTTATAACAAAAAGTATTATTACAACATTATTTTTATAAGGAATATTTACCAGAAAAATGTAAATACACAACACAGTATTTCTGAATAATAATAATTAATAATTAATAATAATAAATTATTCTTTGAGAACATCAATTAATTTGGGAAGCAGAATTTGGTAAAAAAAAATTAATTAATAAATAAACCAATAAATAAATAAAACATTTCGTAGGGCCTTAAAATGTATTTTTTGTTTTATTATTTTTTCAATTGCTGTTAAATTGTGTGAGTTTCAAGAATTGAATTAATAAGACATGCTATTTGATTAATATTTTTTCATTTAACCATTAAAACAGAGTCTAGAAAAAAATTAAATGGAAAAAAACAAAATCCATGAAAATTAAAAAAAAAAAAAAAATTGAAAACAAAACAAAACAAATAAAACAGAATTTGGGAAAAATAAGACATTTCATTGGACCCTAGGCATTTATAATGTTTCAAAATATTCTATTTCAAATAAATGCTGTTCTTTTGCACTTTCTATTCTTCAAAGAATCCTGTAAAAAACAAATGATCGTGTTTTCCACAAAAATATTAAGCAGCCCAATATATTCAAATGAAAGATCGTCATTTAAGATGTTTATAGTATTTCACAATATTATGTATTTTACTGTATTTTTGATCAAATAAATGAAGCCTTGGAGAGCATAAGGAACTTAACTTTAAAAACATTATTTCAAACTTATGTTTTTTGTTTGTTTGTTTGTTTGTTTTTTTCATTCTATAGAGCATTTGATTTTTATTGCACATTTTTATTTGAAGTGAATTTTGTCCATATTTTGATGACCTAAACACTAACACACATGGACCAAAAGCCACAAAACTCACGTTTTGATTTGATTTGGTTTTAAATGTCCATATTTATGTCGACATCCCCATTATTTGCTTGTTCTTCTTTTTTTTTTTTCTGCATCTGTCTTCCTTTTCAGCCTTTTCCTGTAACGCTGCCCTTTCAGTCTCCTGCACTAAAAATACTGCAGGGAGGGATCTGGGTCAAACCTCCTACTCTGTTTTGTACAAGACCTGATTGCAACCCTACAGAGACTCTCTGTACATCAGTATACAACTGACAAAAGAGAACGACACATGAGCGCTCTTTCTTTCTAACTGACAGACAATGAGTGCTGTTTATAACGAGATAAACCAATAAAACAGTTAATGCTGGATATAAACATAGGGACTGGTTTTCATGCCATCGCTAACTGGTTTTGTCACCAAGTTAAGTAACTACTGGAGTTAATACTGGAAGTGGAACAATGAACTGGAACAGGCTGATCCGTCATTAACATGTTTAAACTTGCTGCTTGCATAATTGCAACATTATCACAACGCTGATGCTCGGCCAGAACAAATCTGTTTACAATTCCACTGTGCTTTTCAAGTGAAGATAAATCCTGAATTAAAGTAGGCCTACTTTGTCTGATTTCCACAGTCTTTTTTAATTTTTAAAAAACCTTCATCAGCTGAAACTTCACGTCAGCCACCCGTTATAACGCACAGCTGTCGTGGCACACTTGGCGTGTGTAAATAGTCTATATTTTAATGGACGCTGATGGCCTAATAATGACTCCTGCACTGTTTGTCTGACCCAGTGAAAGCGGAAGCCACAAACTCTCAGTGGATTCATTCCAGGCCTCAGTAAGAAGAACTGTGTCATCGCAGAGAGAAAACCAAAACATGACCTGACATGCAGGGCATATAATAATAATAAAACTAATAATAAATGTTCAGGTCATATTTCACCCCACACTATATATACGTCTCCACTATTCTTATTCTTGTGATTTTGTGGTGAAATGTGACCTTTACTTGTTTCATGAGATTCACTGAATAATGATAATAATAATAATAATAATAATAATAATATATTCTAAGAATACTGGGTTAAATATAACCCACCGTTTGAGTTGTTTTGATCCAGTGGTTGGGTTAAATGTTTAACCCAACCATCTGGGTAGTTTTATTTAACTCAACTATTGTTTAAAAATTACTATATTGCTGACTTAAAATTAACCCAAAATAGGTTGTAAATTAAAAGTCAGACACATAATTACTAGAGGCATCAGCAATAATCAAAAGGTGAGCATTTATTATTAAGCAATTAAAAAAAAAAGTGTATTATTTAATTATCATTTATTCAACTTACTAATAAATGTTTATTGTAAATGTAAATTACATGTTTTGTAAATTCAAATTTCTTTAAAACAATAATGTAAAAAATGTATATATATTTAAATTTTTTACATTATTGTTTTAAAGAAATTATAGTTTGACTAAAGAAAAGTACACATTAAGACCTTCCTGAAGTGCAAAACTCTAGTATTTATAATTTTTCATTTCTTTTTAATTTTGTGGTGAAAAATGACCTTTACATGTTTTGTAAGATTCAAATAATAATAAATTATAATAATAATAAATAAATAATATGATTTATTAGAATAATAATAATAAACAAATAATATTTTACTTTTTTTTTTTAATAGAAATTACAGTTTGACAAAAGAAAGGTATGCATTAAGGCCTTCCTGGAGTGCAAAAACATAATAAACATAATAAAAAAAACATAATAAAACTATTATTTTTTTACATTATTTTTTTATAGAAATTATATCTTGACTAAAGATAAATAAGAATGAAGGCCTGAAGTGCACAACTGTAGTATTCATAATTTCAAATATGAACTTTACACGTTTTGTAAGATTCCATGAAAAATTATAATAAAAATTATATATATATATATATATATATATATATATATATATACACTACCGTTGAAAAGTTTGGGGTCAGTACATTTTTATTGTTTCTTTTTTTTTTTTTTTTTTTTTTAAGAAATTAATACTTTTATTCACCAAGGATGCATTAAGTTAATAATTAAAAGTTTATTAAAAGTTAATAATAAATAATTTACATTGTTATAAAATATTTATATTTTGAATAAACACTGTACTTTTTAAACTTGTTATTCATGAAAGAATCCTGAAAAAAAAAAAATTACAGGTTCCAAAAAATATTTGGCAGCACAACTGTTGATATTATCCAACGTTGATCATTCTAATAATAAATCTGCATATTAGAATGATTTCTGAAGGATCATGTGACACTTAAGACTGGAGTAACAGCTGATAAAAATTCAGCTTTTCATCACAGGAATAAATTCTATTTTAAAGTATGTTAAAATAAAAAAACATTATTTTATATTGTAAAAACATTTTGCAATATTACTGTTTTTTTTTTTCTATATTTTTAATCAAATAAATGCAGCCTTGATGAGCATAAGAGACTACTTTAAAGACTATTACAAGTCTTACTGACCCCAAACTTTTGAACGGTATTTTTTTTTTAAATATTAATTAGTTTGACTAAAGAAAAATAAGAATTCAGGCCTTCTTGACGTGCAAAACTCTAGTATTCATAATTTCTAATTTCTTTTTGATTTTTGTGGTGAAATATGAACTTTAAAAGTTTTGTAAGGTCCAAAGAATAATAATAATAAATAATATTTTACATTTTTTTTAAAATATAAATTATATTTTGACAAAAGAAAAGTATGCATTAAGGGGCCTTTCTGGAGTGCAAAAACATAGTATTTAGTTTTTTTTTTCTGTATGATTTTGTGGTGAAATAACCTTTACATGTGTTGTAAGATTCAAAGGATAACAATAAAACTAATTTTTTTATTATTTTTTTTTTAAAGAAATTATTGCTTAACTAAAGAAAAGAATTAAGAATTCTTTTTGATTTTGTGGTGAAATATGACATCAACACGTTTTGTAAGATTCCATGAAAAAAAAAAAAATTATATATTTTTATTTTTATAGAAATTGGTTTGACTAAAGAAAAGTAAGAATTACGGCCTTCCTGACATGCAAAACTCTAGTATTCATAATTTCTCATTTCTTTTTGATTTTGTGGTTAAATATGACCTTTACATGCTTTGTAAGATTCAAAGAATAACAATAATAATATTTTACATTTTTTACATTATTTTTTAATAGAAATGATAGTTTGAAAATGTACCTACTAAGGCCTTCCTGAAGTGTAAAACTATAGCATTCTAACATTTTTTTCTTTTTGATTTTGTGGTGAAATACGACCATCACATGTTTTGTAGGATTCAAAGAATAAAAATAATATTACCTTTATGTGCATTAAAGCCCAAGTTCATGTGGCATAACATAACTACATACTAGTAAGCTGTAAGGAATAAAACTATTATACTATTAAACTATAGTAAAAATATATATATAAAAAAAACTATATAAAAAAAACCCTATAAACTATATATAAAATTATAGTACTATTACTATTATAGAACTATTTCTATTGCTACAACTATTCAAACAGTATCTATTCCAGTTTTCAAATAGACACAAGCTGGAAGTCTAGTGTGAAAGAAGGCTTTCTAAAGGTGTGTTTATTTTCTTCCATATTCATTTATCATTTGTTCTTTTTCATTAATATTCCTTTTTATAATTTACTCATCATTTTCCACGCTTTTGCAGTGCTTGCTCTCGTGGTTAAATCTTATGATTGTGTCTTCACAAGTTACAGATAAGAAGGAATGTTTCCATTTCAAGGTTTCACAGGAGGTTGTGAAGTAGTTTGGTAACATTTGTGCTGGTCAGACGGAGCCAGACTAGGAAGAGAGAAAGATGAAATGAGATTCAATAAACTGTATCAAATTATCTTCACAATAGCAGAATGGAGAAAAATTGTGAAAAATTCACTTTCTGCTTACAGTTTGGACATCAACGCCAACAATGCGGAAGAGTAAGGAGTTCAACACGGCTGGATCCAACATTTCTGGTGAAGTGTGTATTCGAATAGGTAAGATTTGTAATTCTAATGTGAAGCAGCCATTCTAGGTATTTGTTGTGGAAAATGTTGATGAACTAGTAGCTACTGAACAGCAAAAAAGTAGGCCTACATGTAGGCTACATGAATAACTACTGGTATGTAATAAGTAATTATCATGAAACTGAAAATATATAACAGTCACTGTTAGATTGGTCACTAGTAATTATAAAATAGGTACTAGTAACTTACAAAATAGGCCTGACTAGTTAGTTGTAAGGCATAAATGTTCAAGCAGCTCCCATAACAACAACACTCGTCTGTAAACAAATGTGAAACTAGGACGCTATATAATAATCAGTTTGGTATTCTGGATTATGTTTTTGTCGACAGTGAATAGAAAAACCGCTTTTGCGTCGCTTTCGGCCGTTTGTTTGTTTACGTTCGACGCACATACCATGTGGATAATGACGTACTGCGTGACGTAAACCGCTGCGGTCCGTCCATATGCGTACAGATCTACAGTTCACGACGCAGTCGAGCTAAAGGACTTACAAAACACCACATATCCGCACTGCGTTAAAACCAAACTGAGTTTACAGACGTGTGCAGTGCTTATTAAATTTATTCAGTATATATATGAAACAATAACATGTGGTTGTCAAATAAAAATCAAAGAAGCAGCTAGAGAAAATGTAAGCGTTTCGCATGTTTATATCCGCCATAATCTCTCAAGCAGGACTTGCATGCATATATTTAATTTAGTAACTAAACAGATTTATGTTATGCAATAACACTGGACATTTAAAATATTTATGAACAAGAACTCCCGGTGCGTCGTGCATCTGGCCTTTGTTATTGTGTGTGTTGTGTAATGCAGAACATCCTAAAAGATTGAAAAAGGAAGTTGTTTTAAAAAAAAAAAAAAAAAAAAAAAAAAAAAAAAAGATTCAAGGACAGTTGTTACACTGCTATTGTTATTATTTTTCATACAAGTATCAGTAAACTTGTAACATCTGGTTAAAACACATCTGAATTTAAATATGAAAATAAGCTAAAAGAGATGGGGAAAAAACCTCTAGCTATTCGGTTTCTGAAGAAACCCATGCTGTTAGATGACATTAACGCTGCAGGACTGGGAAAACCAGTTAAGACGATGGCATTGTGTTTGACCTGGCACAGCAAACCACGAAACAGACAAAAAAAACATTTGTGCATTCTTCAAAACAGCCATTTTGGCCATTTTCGCATGTGTTAAACCAAGTTACCAGGCTTGCATTTAAATGTCCGCCACATGTACATCTTCCTCAGCTTGCTCAGATCAACGCAAAGCAACAAAACAAAAATGTCGGCATCATCTCTGCGGAATAACAATGTTCACTGACCTTTGTAAAGCCATGAATCACTCTCAGTATTTGCACGAACCAAACGCACTGGATGCACATGAGAGTTGGTGTTTTTGAACGAACTGCTGTGTGATATATAGATTTTCGTGGCGTTGAAGATCCAGCGCTGTTTTTCTCGAGGAACAGCTGAGAGGATGTAAACACACGTCACATGGTTTGCAGAAACGAGGCTGCGGACATTAGACTGCAAATGCTGCTGGCTAATAACTGTTTTTTGTGATAGTCCTGAAGGGGGCTCGCAGAGGCCCAAAAAGCGAAATTCCCATAGAGCTGCATTCAGATATCAGCTCGATTATTGAAACACTGGAGGCATTTGTAATCGTAAATCCATAATCGTTTGAAGCTACACCTACTGAGGATTTGTCTCTGAGATGCATTTACAAATACGCTCTGTAAATCTAAACGTCTAGCCCACTACACAAGCCAGCATCGTCTAAATACCATTCTACCCATTTGTTCTCTTTTAATCGGATGTGGACAGCGGTTACGCCCCGCCTCCTAAGACATGATTGGCCAGTAGACTACAAAGACGGTCAGCGATTGGACAGTTTAGAAGTCGTTCATATTGACGTGGCTAGAATAGCAAATAGCGATTAGGAGAAGGCGGGACATGAGTGGAAAAATCTAAAGAATAATGTCGTTTGTCTGGCTACCTTTACAAATAGTCTTGTAAAGGCATTTAAATCTCACGTAAGCTTTTTCTTTTAAAACACACAGCGTGTACCAAATGATTACTAGGTTTAGCTGTGAATCAGTGGTTGTGTCAATCATTTGAGCAGCTGAGGTCAGGGTCTGTGTGTTAGCAGACTGATTTATGATTATTTTTGGTGTTTAAATCTGTTGACAGTGTCTCATTCAGAAGCACTCAATCCACAGTTACTCCTGGAAAGGAACAAGCATGCCTTCTTGTTTACATCCCAAACACCCACCATGTGCCTTATTAGGGTTGCATCACTGCATGCTAAATCAGTCTGAATACAAGCATACGGCTGTCTGGCATAAATATCAACCTGGTTAAGTGTTCTGTCGGTAGCATTTGTCATATGCCAGTGCTCTCAGCCCGACTGGAAAAGAGTATTCACTTACCAAGGTGACATCTTTTGATTTTCCCATAGGCCACACTACCCTGTTCACCCTACATGACCCTGCAAGATCCATTTAGTCCAACTCTACTGGGAAATTAGCACTATGAAAGCAGTTTAAAATTAGCAGGTGTCCATTTATACAAGTGGACATTATTATTTATTTGACTGCGTAATATGCTTTTTCCACATACATCAGGTCATGGTGTTCAAACACTGTACCAAGTGCCTAAAAATAACTCTGTGACATAGGCAATATGTAACAGCAATCTCATTCAGTGGAATTATGGGTAAAATGATCCCAAAACAAGTGAGGGTCATATCAAACTCAACATTAACTCTAAAACACATAGCTCACTTTTCCTTCCTACAATGCATACGTAGATCAAAAAACACAGATGGAATTAGATGCAAATTCTTTATAAAAATATTTGCTTATATTTCAGTGAGTTGTTTGTTCGTGAAAGAAAGTGAGAATTTATAGTTTGAGGAAAATATGACTTATTTAGTACAATTAATATAAATTATTGTACTAAATAATAATAATAATAATAATTACTGTACTAAACAATAATAATTATATATATAATAATTATTTAAAAATATAATTATTATTTAGTACAGTAATTATATATATAATAGCATTATTAATATTTCATTATATTATTTTTTAGGAATTATTATTAGTTATTACATTAATATATAAGATGTTATATAGGTGTATGTAAGAGTGTATCTAGCTATAGTTTAAGGACAAATATGACTATATATATATACATACACATATAATTTATTATTATTATTATTATTAATCCATTTTATTATTATGAATAATTTAAGGACAAATATGAAAAACATATAACATTTATGATGAATATATTAATAATTTATTGTACTAATTAATAATTTATTCTATGAAAACATCTACATATTAATAGTATTAATAATTTATTAGATTATTTTTATTATTATATTAA
The DNA here is from genome assembly GCA_036247105.1 of Cirrhinus mrigala. Lineage (NCBI taxonomy): Eukaryota > Metazoa > Chordata > Actinopteri > Cypriniformes > Cyprinidae > Cirrhinus > Cirrhinus mrigala. Next base: position 4,524,815 of record CM070030.1, read on the forward strand.
TATATGTTAATATATATAATATATATGTTATTTATATATTTATATAAACTATAATGTGTCTCTATGACAGATAGTCAGCATAATGTAATATACAACGTAATGTAATAATTGATTGTATCAAATAATCACTTACATTAAATATAATTTTATTATATATTAAAGTAATTAATATAATACATAAATAATAAATATATTAATTTATAATATAATAAATGTGTGTATAGAAACAAAAATAAACACACAAACAAATTTTATTTATTCTTTTTTTTAAATTACATATTCATTATAATTCATTATATCAAAACAATAATAAAATGGTTTTATTTACTATAATAAACTATTATGTCTGTGTGTTTATATATATATATATATATATATATATGTACACACATAATTTATTATGCTAGTTTTTACTATTCTAAAGTTTGTATGTTTAATTAAAATTGTAATTAATTAATTAAATTAATTTAAAATTATATATATATATATATATATATATATATATATATATATATATATATATATATATATATATATATTATGTATATTATGTATATTATTTATCTTTAAGGGGTAAGGTTTAATTTATGGTTAGTCTGTAGTAATAATTAGTAGTGGCTGACCGATTATCGGCCTGGCCAATTTCGACGCTGATATTAAGCATTTTTTTGATTATGGGTCTGTAATTGTAATTAATTGTAATTATCTGTAATTGTCAATACTGCTTTGCCAATAAAATAATTTAAAAGCATTTAAAGAAAGTTTTTGACAGAGCCCTTGTTACTCTTAATTTTGACATCAGTTTTCATTTTTTACACCAGGTAAAAATATTGGTGATCGGTTTACTTGATCTATAATAATCGGCATCAGCGCTGAAAAACACATATTAGTTAACCCCTAATAATTAGCTTTTTTTATATTAAAAGAAGTTTCTGGTATGTCTCTGTGTGATTAAGATTAGACAGACCTAAGGATAAACTCAATTAAGATGGGAATATACCAAAAAACAGTGATTTTGATGCCTACAGTAGCATTACTGGTGTGTTTAAACTTTGTTAAATTAAGTATGACTCATTTCTATGCAGTATTTGCTAATGAGGACAGCAGCTAGTATTAAAGTGAGGCCTGAGGTGGCTGTAGAAGTTCACTGGCGCATTGGGACAAAGACAGCCAACAGCATCTCTGCTTATTTCTCTGATTTTCATGAGATGCCTTTAAATCGCCATGAGCTTGACATGTTAGCATATCCCACTGTGAGATTCACTGCAGATTAAGGTGAATCAACACAAATCAAACACTGTAAATATGCTGTGCACGTCTGTCACGGACCGTTAAATAATTGTTGGTTTTGTTTGTAGGTGACGTGTAACAGGAAAGCTGTGCCTCATTTCAGATAATTAGATGTAATTTGCATCAGCATCAACTCATCAAAGGCAAGGATAAATTGCTCTGATAATTATAAAAAGATAATTACAAAGGGTAACAAACCGAACAGCATATTTACACGGCGCAGGTTTCATATCAGTGCTGTAGGGTCACGTGAGGCGTCTGAGGAAGAAAGGCGGGTAAAATCGCTTTAATAACCTCATTGTTTAGTGATTTAACCAGTCAAACTGGTTGAAACTTATTGTTTATTTGTTCATGCAGTTGCTAGAACTGAAATCGGTGTCTCTCTCTTTCTTTTTGGATACTTACAGTGTTTTGAATCCAGGAATGAGGGCCGTTACCTCAAAGTTGCATCCATACGCCATCTGCTGGTAAATATGAAAATTGTTTTTGAATATCTTGGTTTATAAGATGTTGAAAGCAATTTTACAAATGTTACGCTGCCAAATTTGACTTACAAAGTAGTGATGTTTAGGATTTTAGATTTGGTTTTGAGTGTTGATAATCGCGACGCCATTACAACAACAAAGTACTGTAAGGAGGAAAAGTGCTTCCGTATAATGTTATCGAGATTCAAACTTTTCAGAGATCTTTTACAGTTTTGACAGTATATTTTTGCAGTTTTATGAATTAAATACGAGACTATATGGAATATCTATACTCCGAAAAGTGATTTTCACATCGCAAGAGCACTTAAAATTACCTGAGTGAACATTATATACATTATAACATTGTATAAAATGAAAGTTGAGTAGTTTTAAATGTTATGCTTTCAAAATTGATTGGGAAAATAATAAATTTGTAGGATTTTGGATTTGTTTTTGAGCGTTTTGTACGGCAAGCCATTACAACAACAAACTTCTGTGAGGAGCAATATGTGCCTTCATATCATTTCATTGAGATTCAGTCTTTTCAGACATTTTTTCCCTGTTTCTACAGTATATTTTTGCAGTTTTTGAATTAAATACAAGATTATATGGAATATCTATCCTTATAAAAAGGACTTTTCCTATCACAAGAGCACTTAAAATGAACTGTGAGTGAAAAGTTGAATGTAAAATCAAAGTTGAGTAGTCAGAAACGTTTAAAATGTGTTGGTGTCAAATTTGATTTGCAAAATAATACATTTTTAGGATTTTGGATTTGGGTTTGAGCGTTTTGATCGGCAAGCCATTACAACAACAAACTTCTGTGAGGAGCAAAATGAGCTTCCATATCATTTCATTGAGATTCAGTCTTCAGACATTTTTTTTTTCTGTTTCTACAGTCAAATTTTGCAGTTTTTGAATTAAATACAAAATTATATGGAATATCTATACTTATAAAAAGGACTTTTCCTATCACAAGAGCACTTAAAATGAGCTGTGAGTGAAAAGTTGAGTGTAAAATCAAAATTAAGTAGTCAGAAACATTTAAAATGTTACGTTGTCACATTTGATTTGCAAAACAATACATTTTTAGGTTTTTACATTTTTGATTTGGTTTTGAGTGTTGATGTAATCGGGACGCCATTACAGCAACAAACGTCTGTGAGGAGCAAAAGTGCTTCCTTAAGATTTCATGAAGATTTCAGACATTTTTTCAAATGCTGCAGTATATTGTTGCAATTTTATAAATTAAATATAAGACTAAATGTATATCTATACTTATAAATATGATCTTTTCCATTGCAAGACCACTTAAAATTAACTGAGTGAGAAGTTGAGTCTAAAATGAAAGTTGAGTAGTCAGAAACGTTTAATTAAACGTCAAATTTGATTGGCAAAATAATATATATATATATATATGTATATATTAGGATTTGGGATTTATTTTTGACCGTTTTGTACGGCAAGCCATTACAACAACAAACTTATGTGAGGAGCAAAAGTGTTTTCTTATGATTTTGTGAAGATTTCAGACATTTTTTCAAATTCTACAGCATATTCTTACAGTCCTATGAATTACAAAAATGACCTTTTCCATTGCAAAAGCACTTAAAATGAACTGAGTGAGAAGTTGAGTGTAAAGTGAAAGTTGAGTAGTCAGAAATGTTTAATTAAAATGTTACACTGTCATATTTGATTGGCAAAATAATACATTTTTAGGATTTTGGACTTGGTTTTGAGCTTTGATATAATCGGAAAGCCATTCAACAACAAACTTCTATTTGAGCAAAAGTGCTTCCATATAATTTCATGAAGATTTCAGACATTTTTCCAGATTCTACAGCATATTCTTGCAGTTTTATGAACTGAATATGAGACTATATGTATTATAAAAATGACTGCCATTGCAAGAGCACTTAAAATTAACTGAGTGAGAGGTTAAGTGTAAAACGAAAGTTGAGCAGTCAGAAACATTCAATTTATAAAGGTTACGCTGTCAAATTTGATTGGCAAAATAATACATTTTTAAGATTTTGGCTTTGGTTTTGAGTTTTAATGTAATCGGGAAGCCACTAAACAACAAACGTCTTTTTGAGCAAAAGTGCTTCTTATGATTTCATGAAGATATCAGACATTTTTCCAATTTCTACAGTATATTTTTGCAGTTTTATGAATTAAATATGAGATTATGGAATATTTATAATTTTAAAAATAAATTATCTCATCACTAGAGTATTTTAAATGAACTATAGAAGAAAAAAAATATTAAAAATAAATATATATATATAAAAATTATTTGGGGAAAAAAAGAGACAGAGAAACCACCAATTGTGTGTGTATGAGTGTGTGTGTATTTTTATATGAGCTTTAATATAAAGTATGTTATTTTTATAGGACTTATAGGATATGAGCAACTGTACAAATAAGTGCAGATCATTTCAATAGTTTATTTCTACCATACACAAACTGTACAACACAGCGCAGTACTGCTTATGAAATTTTAAAAGTGTAAGGAAATCCTGATATACAAACTACTCGAACTGAAAAAAAAAAAACATTTTTAAAAACAAAAACAAACTAAATCATTTACAGTACTGTGTATTATACTATTTTTTTCTTTTACACAAAAAATTCCATATCACATTACAAAACATCAAATACAAAAAGGAAAAAATAAATATTCCTCACAAAACTTCCTGAGCAAACAATCTGTGGTTTATAAATTAAAAGTTAGGAATTACAAATAATTAAAACAGAATTAATCATGAATCATACAGTAATTTAGGATTTGAACAAAAGAAAAGAAAAGCTGATTTGCTTAATTGAAAATACAATTCATTATGCTCATTTGGTCAGATAATATAGTGTTTTATTCCCTCTGGGTGACCTGCAAAACACAATTTTTGACATCATCAATGGACAACGTAAAACTAAGGTTAAACTCCTTCAGCGTGATAATCCGACCACGCTCGAAATAAACACTAAATAACAGAATAAAAGTGCAAAAGGGTACGTTTAGTGTTAGAGAAAGCTTTAAAAGTGCTGCGACGAGGCCGCATGTGATCGTAACGCAGCAATAACAGCACTCAGATCTGCTGAGGTGACCTCGGCCGTGCATTTAAACGCAAAATTAAGTGGTACAGATTCAGTCATAATGGAAGGATTGCTGTCTATTGCCGTTCTTTTGCTGTAAATTGTCAATTTCTATACTTTAGTGGCTTGAAGACATGAAGTGCTTTGAGATCCATAAAACCTATTTGAGAGCCCACCGTTTGTCGCACAAAAGAAGCCAAAGGTTGAGGAGTTCAGTCTCACGGAAAAGAATAGAAACTGTATTGTGCCTGATCATAAAACACTTTTTTACAAGAATATCGTTACATACTTAAAATGGCGTATAAACAGTAGGTAAACAGAGTTTAGAGGCTTTTCATTCAGAAAATAAATATACTGCAGAATAAAATGAATCACCATTCACGTAATACTGCTCTACCACAAAACATATCATATTCCATGTACTCATTTACATTTAGGCACATATATGCACACACGGATGTGCACACCAAAGGCAGTTCATATGAACAGAAACGGAAATATTTTTATTTTTTTTGTGTGTGTGAGTGTATGTGCGTGTGTGTGGATGCTGATTCGATTTTTGCTCGCTGTACACTCGCTGTACAGTCGTTTGGAGAGTTAATCGGATAAAATATTTTCTTTTTGCTCACTTTATGCATGGAAACAAATGAAGTCATTCAAGTGGCGTACATTAACTACATTAAAAAAATAACTCAGGGATGCATACGGCTCTGATAGACCAATAACGGCCGCTCACCAACAGGTGGCGCAAGTGGACTATTCTTACATTTGACATCAGTTATGAAGGAAAAAGTCATCGTGATATATTCTAAACGACTAGAACTCCCAGTTATTGTACAAGAAATGCAAAATAAAATTCACAATATGTAAGATTGGCCTTGCATTTTGGAGTTGCAGCAAAAATGGTCGCAATAAATAAATAAATAAATCAATAAATAAGATTACTGTGAGATAAATAGTACCGATGAATAAAGATCATATGTAGCAATAATATAATTAACACACAAAAGAACAATACGGAATAAAGTCAAGCAAACCATAGGAAATAAATAAGTGCAAAAGGAGGTAAAATCTCACTAAAAGGAACATTGAGCTGTAAAAATGTGGCTGGTAATTTTCAGTGCAATGAATTTGTCATGGAATGAAGTTACTCTTTTTTTTGTTGTTGTTGTTTTAAACGACACATATCTTGCACAGATGACAAAGCCAGCCCTCTGCGGACAATCAAACGCTTGTGAACGAGAGTTCGGCCTTATACGTGAATGCCCTTGATGGCCTGTCTGATGCTGTCCAGTAAGGCTTTGCATTCGGGCGAATACTCGTGCTCTGAATTGTTGTACATATCCGTCAACGTGTTCACGTACGCTTCGAAGTTCTGTTCGTTTATCGGACCCTGAAACACACGAAAGAACATTTAATTCAGAACTCTAAAATTTCATATTGTAACTTAAACTCTTACAAACATGCACCATTTTAAATTCACCTCAAAATATTTACCATATTTATTGTTGCTACATTAAAATCATATTGAATGAATTCCTATAAATCATCAAATTTATAAATGTATACATTATAACATGCATTTATAATTATAAAACATGCAGCCGGTTCCTTAAGGAAATATTTATAGCTGATAAAATTAACTTTCATTAGTGAAATCTAATTTATTCAGTTTGATTTGGTCATATTAAATTATCTTTTTAATATTAAATATTTCTAATTTAGTTAATAGATCAACTAACATTAACAATGTGTGTTTGTTACAGTATTTATTAATCTTTTTTTAAAGCTGTAACTTTTTTTTTTTCTTAATGTTTACATTTTGAATTAATATTAACTATGATTATTAATTGCTTTAGAAGCATTTTTTATTGTTAGTTCATGGTAACTTCATGTGGTTAACTAATATTAACACAGGGTTTCTGTGGGTCGTCCACAAATTAAGGCCTTAAAAGGGTCTTAAAAAATAAATAAATAAATAAATACTGTCTCGTTACATTTACTTGCAAAGATAGTCTTATTTTTTGAGAAACTGAACGAAATGGTAACACTTTATAAAAAGGTTCATTAGTCAAAGATTATTAGTGTAATAAATGTATTCTTCATTGTTAGTGAATACATTAACTAATGTTAACAGATGACACCTTATTGTAAAGTGTTACTATTATTATTTTAGTTAATAGATTAACTGGTAACACTTTACAAGAAGGTTCATTAGTTAACATTAGTTAACTACTTTAGTTAACATGAATTAAGTATGAATAATACTTCTACAGCATTTATTAATCTCAATGTTAATTTCAAAATTTACTAATGCATTATTAAAATTAAAAGTTGCATTTGTTAACATTTGTTAATGCATTGTGAACTAACATGAACTAACCATGATTGGCTGTGTTTTTATTAACTAACATTAACAAAGATTAATAAATAGTATAATAAATGAATTGTAATGAATGGTAACTAATGTAGTGGTAACACTTTGCAATAAGGTTCATTAATTAACTACTTTAGTTAACATGAACTAAGAATAAACAATACTTCTAACCATGAACAACTGTATTTTTATTAACTAACATTAACAAAGATTATTAGTGTAATAAATGTATTCCTCATTGTTCGTTCATGTTAGTGATTACATTAACTAATGTTAACAAATGACACCTTATTGTAAAGTGTTACTATTATTATTTTAGTTAATAGATTAACTGGTAACACTTTACAAGAAGGTTCATTAGTTAACATTAGTTAACTACTTTAGTTAACATGAACTAAGTATGAATAATACTTCGGCAGCATTTATTAATCTCAATGTTAATTTCAAAATTTACTAATGCATTATTAAAATTAAAAGTTGCATTTGTTAACATTAGTTAATGCACTGTGAATTTAGATTTTTTTTTTTTTTTAATTGTTAATGGTAACTCGTATGTAGTGGTAAAACTTTGCAGTATGGTTCATTAATTAGCTACTTTAGTTAACATGAACTAAGAATAAACAATACTTCTAAGCATTTATTAATTTTAGTTTACGTTAATTTCAGCATTTACTAATGCATTATTAAAATAACAAGTTGTGTTTGCTAGCATTAGTTAATGCACTGAACTAACATGAACTAACTATGAACAACTGTATTTTTAACTAACATTAACAATGATTAATAAATAGTGTATTAATTGTATTGTTCATTGTTAGTTCTTGTTAGTTAATACATTAACTAATGCTAACAAATGACACCTTATTGTAAAGTGTTACTGATTAACTAACATTAACAACAAGCATTTGCTAAAGCGATAACTTTTGTTTAATTTTATAAACTTAAAAAAAACAAAAACATTATCCGGTTCCTTAAGGAAATATTTATAGCTGATAAAACTGACTTTCATTAGTGATATCTACTTTATTCAGTTTGATTTGGTCATATTAAATTATCTTTTTAATATTAAATAATACTAATTTATTTAATAGATTGTCTAACATTAATAATGAGTATTTGTTACAGTATTTATTATTCTTTGTTAAAGTAATAATAGTTGTGTATTGTTGTAAATTTTGAAATTAACATTAACTAAGATTATTAATTGATTGTCAGTTCATGTTAACTAATGTAGTTAACTAATATTAACAGGGTTTTTGTGGGTCAACCACAATTAAGAGGCCTTAAAAGACCTTTTTAAGGCCTTAAAAAGGTCTTAATCAAAGTTTTAAATTTATAAAGTCATGTGATTTAAATTTAATGTTGCATGCACTGCACTATATAAATAAATAAATACATACATACTGTCTTGTTACATTTACTTGAAATGCAATGTGAAGATAGTTGAAGTCTTGTTTTCTGAGAAATTGAACAAATTTAAGTGATTTTATTCTTTAACACAAACAAACGTCTCTCAATAAAGTATGAAAACTATTATTTTCTTTACTTCGTTTTAAAAAAATCTTTAAAAAGTCTTAAATTGGCCTTCATAAAACCTGCAGAAAGCTTATGAGTAGAGTTTTACCATATTTTTAAAGTGTTATGTTACTTGGAAACCTAATTTTTTTTTTTACGGTATAGGCAGTTACCGTGACTAATTTTTCTAATGGACTTCATGCAGTGATCAAAAGTGTTTAATAATATTTGTTGCCAGATCAGGTTATGTTTTGCATGTTTATCTGTGTCGGTGTAAATGTGTCAGCGTGAGGTCTGTCTCACCATTTGCGGCAGCTGGATATCTGTGAGGCTGTTGATAAGTGCTTGACTGAGACGCGCTAACTCCTTCAGCAGACTGTCGTTGTGCTGCTCGATTATTTTATTCTCCTCCTCGATAGTCTTCAGGTTGCACTCCATAGATGAAATCTGTTTTAAAACAGGGGAAAATCAAGGTCTTTAGTTCTGAAACTACATTACCCATAATGCTCAGCACGTGAAAAAAGTAATTTACCTGAGTCTGGAGCTGCATCATATCTGCTTCTATCTTTAGATTGGATTCATTTAGCTCTTTTATTTCATGATCCAAGTGCTGCATGTCTTCGTTGTTTTCAATACCTGATTGACGGAAGACAAACCAGACAATGTTAATCTCAACTAAATGTTAATCTCAAATACATTTTTCTTATTGCACACTATGATAATAATATTAGCAGGTCTTTAATTGCTTGAATTGCTCACCACTGCTGGTTTTGAGTTTGATGGTCATCATCTCCTCATCGGAGAGTTTCTTCTTGATACTCTGGGCGTTTAGTGGACATCCTGACAAACTGTAAAGGGACAAAAGATCAGTGCTAGCAATTTTGAGTTTTTAAGGTCAAGAGGTCTTATTATAACTGAAGTTCCAGGTTTTTCTGTAGTTTTCTCACCTCCTGTGTGTGACAAAAACATTGTTGGCGTGACCCAAGCCGTTGCAGCCGGGCAGAGGGCAGTGCGGAAGCTCCTGTTTACAGATCTTCCAAGAGAAGGCCGATCCGTTCACGGAGCTCTCCTTCTGCCGCTTGGTGGCGATGGGGCAACTTCCTGCGCTGCGATGCGACGTGTATTTACCCGACACGTGGCCCTGACCGTCACAACCTGCCACTGGGCACCTGGTGGACGAGAAAGAAAATATATATATTTCTAACTAAGTCAATGCAAACTGATTTCACTGACAAATAATGTGCATCCTGGTACAAACATATTTTCACTGTCCATAAATATAGTACTTTTTTTTTTTTTTTTTTCATACATGATCAGTGAAAGTAGGATCATCAACATCAGGTGGTCTAACTAAATATTTTCTTCCTATTAATTTTATGAGAAAAATGTGGGATACAGCAAAATATTATACTCCTAGCTCTGAAAATGTTTAAATAATTTTAAGGTTTTTATAGTTAACTAAAACTGAAAATAAAAGTAAAACTCACTTTTTTGCTCATTTTTCACTGATTGAAATAAACAAACATTAATTAAAATATATAAAAACTTTTTAATTTAGCTAGCTACTAAAGAAACATTTCTCATTTAACTAAAATTGAAAACTAAAATAAAAAAGGAATAAAAACTATACAGGCACAATATATAAACTATTAAAAATGACAAAAACTCTCAAAAAAATCACTAAAACCTTTTATGATTTTGATATGATCAGTTTTTATTTATTTTGTATTTTTTATTATTTTTTATTATTTTATATATATATATATATATATATATATATATATATATATATATATATATATAAAACACAGCAAAATCATTAAAACCTTTTATGATTTTAATAAGATATTAATTTTATATTTTCAATTTTTACGTAATGTTAAGTTGTAGTTTTATTTATATATTTATATCTTTTTATTATTTTATATCTTTATATATTATTATTTATAAAGCAAAAACTAATCAAATGACAAAAACCCACGATAAAGTCATTAAAACCTTTTATGATTTTAATTAGATTTTAACTTTATATGATCAGTTATTATGTAATGTTAGTTAAATTTTTTGTGATTTTTGTTGTGGGTACTTGTCATTTTTAGTAGTTTAGTAATATATATATATATATATATATATATATATATATATATATATATATATATTATGTGCGAAAAATTGTGGGATACAATATTACAATATTATATTATAAAATATTAAATAAAATATTAAAACAGTTTTAGATATATTAACGAATCACCTCATTAATGTTATATGAGAAAAATGTTGGGTTTTTCTGTACATTTTTAGATATATTAACAAATCACCATTTCAGTAAAGACACAGACATTTGATACATTGAAACATGTCATGCTAGGTTCATTATTTTTAATTAATTTTGAATTCATTTTATAATATCTTTCTAACTTATCTAAAAAAAGGGACTTTAATGAGAAAAACTGTGGGATATGGTGAAATACAGTTTTTAATTTAAAATATATTTCAGTTATTAATGTCACATTTTTAAATATATTAACCGATCACCATTTTATAGTAGATAAAGACATTTGATACGTTTAAACCTAGCTACATTTAATTCTAGGTTATGTTAATTTTATTTATTTGTATTAAAATATATACTGTGCATGTGTGTATAATTAAAACTTCAACTAAATTGAATAAAAACAGAAAAAAATAAAATTAAACTCATAAAACACCCTATTATAGCACATCAGTGATACTAAAACAATACTAGATGGGGGCAACGAGGTCATAATTTGCATGACAAAGGTTGTTTGGTATAGATTTGTGGGTCACCATGCCAAACCCCACACAGATGTGACCCGACCCCTCGATGTGCTTAAATTAAACCCCCTGCGCAGCCCTCTTTTGTTGTCCTAAACTCGACAGAGTAACAGTGATTGTCCAAGATAATCTCTTATTTGAGACTGAACTAGTTTCCGAGCTCGCGACGTAAACACAAACGAGCCCGTATACGTTCGCTCGGTAATTTGATGGCAGAATCTTGCGTGGTTTTGTCGTTCGGCGTGTCCGTAAACACCCCCACCCCCAATTTGCCGAGTTGGAAGACTTTTCAAATACCATTAAGAAGATTAATCCTGTGAAATGCTGATTAAAAATGTATTCAAAGCAGAGAAAAAGGGCTGGAATAATGCTATCGGCACACGGCGGACTTGGTCGGAAACGCACTCCAGTAAATAATTACGGGCAGGGAGGTTAACGTGCCGCCGATGGAAAACATAAGCCCTACCAAGTTGAAGACTAGAGTGGTGAGGAGTTGGCCAATTTATTTCGCTGCTCACTTTCCCCCTAGGTCAGTAATGGAATGACATAAATTGCACATAATTGTTGCGCGTCCTCCACAGGGGGGAAAAAGCACATGATTTGGAGGTGGCTGACCCTTTCCCTGATAGCCCATATTGGAAGAGGTGAGAGGTTATCTGGGATAGTACAAATAGCTTGTCTGCGGGCCTATATGGGAAAGGTTGTTACGGCAGTTTTGGCTCTAATACGCTGACTAAAACAAGACAACATTACGACTCCGACACCGGCCGCCGCGTCCGGCTCCGGGAATGGCGTTCCTGACCGCGGGACAACAGAGATGGACCATATGGCCGACAATTTACAATAATCTAGCGACATTACAGATGTACTTTCTGTTTCTCCGCCCGTCCATTTCTCTGCCTCTCCGTTCCTCCTTTAATGTGCGCCGCCGACCTGCTACCGTCTAATTCCTAAGCTCTCGTCTTTGCATTAGTAATTAAAAATGAAATACTAGCCCAGATGCAAAAGTAGGAAAGCCCTGTCACTCTGGGTTAGACTTTGGATTTAAGGCTGGAATCAATTCAATTAATTTTTTTTTTTTTTTTTTTTTTTGCCTCCATAGTATTATGTTTTTAAAGAGCAAACTGCTGCGTTAATTGTAATTAAATGAGATCTTACGGGAAAACGAGGAAAGAGTTTTGAGCTCCCTGAATTAAACTGATCATATTTTTGAACTGTATTTCTAGGAAATGCAATGAACTATCCTTCTATTTTTATTTAAAAAAACATGAATTTATATAAATGATTTTTCATCTAGCTTTCTGGCATACAGTATTCCCTAAAACAACATTTCTGTATTATTTACATGTTTTAATCTGAAAATAACTGTTTTAAATGCTAATTGTATAGGTTGTTTTGATTAAAAAATCTAAAAATTAGTTACATCTTAATGAAGGTATTTTCACTTTCTATTCTTTTATATTACATCAATTAATATTTTTTTCCTTTTTCAACAAACGATCAGTGAAAGCAGGTGCACAACCTTCCAAATATATTTGAGAGAAATTGTGGGATACAATAAATTATTTTTTTTAATTTAAAATATTATAAAATATACAGTTATATCACAGATGTATTAAATATGTCTACAGTTTTAGATACATTAACAAATCACAATTTTTTGTTCAACAAATGATCAGTGAAAGCAGGTGCACAACCTTCCAAAAATATTTTTCCATTAATGTTTGAGAACAATTGTGGGATACAGTGAAATTATGTTTTTGATTTAAAATATTATAAAATATTATACCTTTTTTTTTTTTCAACAAATGATTTGTGAAAGCAGTGCACAACATTCCAAAAAATATTTTCCTATTAATTTTATGTAAGAAAAATTGTGGGACACAATACATTATTTTTTTAGTTGAAAATATTATGAAATATTATAAGAATTTTAGGTATATTATATATATATATATATATATATATATATATATATATATATATATATATATATATATACATATATATATATATTTTTTTTTTTTTTTTTTTAACAAATGATCAGTGAAAGTAGGTGCACAATATTTTCCCATTAATTTATATGGAAAAAAATGTGGGATACAATGAATTGATGTTTTTCATTTAAAATATTATAAAATATCATAACACTTTATGTAAGAACAATTGTGGGACACAATAAATTATTTGTTTTAGTTTAAAATATTATAAAATATTTTAACAGTTAGATATAGTTAGATATATTAACAGTAAGATATATTAACAAATTACCATTTTTTTATTTTTCAACAAATGATCAATGAAGCAGGTGAACAACTTTCCAGATTTTTTTTTCCTAATAATTTTATGTGGAAAAAAAAAGTGGTATACAATTAATTATTGTTTTTCATTTAAAATGTTATAAAAAAATTATAACAAGTTTAGATATATTAACAAATCACAAACCTAGCTACATTTCATGCTAGTTTAACTTCATTTTAATTTAATATTCATTTTATAATAGTTTTAAAACTCATCTAATAGTTCTCACCACAAATATTTAGTTTATGAGGAAAATTGTATGTTTTAATTTAAAATATTTCTAACATTTTTAGGTTATATTAACAAATCACAATTTTTTTTTTTGTAAAGATACAGACTACATTTCCAGTTAGGGTAATGTTTTTTTATTAGAAATTCATTTTAAGATACTTTTCTAATTTATCTAATAGTTCTCACCACAAAAGATGGGACTTTTTCCCTATTAATTTAATGAGAAAAAATGCTGGATATGGCAAAATACGTTTTTTAATTTAAAACATTTTTCAGTTAATAAATTAACATTTTTTAATATATATTAACAGATTACCATTTTATATTTAATATGTTTAAACCTAGCTACATTTCATGCTAGGTTAAGTTACTTTAAATTTTATTTAATTTTATAACAGCTTTCAAAGTTATCTAACAGTTCTCACCACAAAAACAAAAAGGTGACTTGTGCCTGTAATGCTTTGGAAAAAATTCCCAAGTGTGCACTATTCATGGAAAGCGCATACTAGGTTTCTATTAAATCTATAATTTCATGAAATAAAAAAGGAGTTTAATGTAAAATGTTGATACATTTAAGTATAAATTAAAACCTTTCTGTTCAGTCTAAATAAAAACAGCAAGCACTGGGTTGTCATTGTTTTGTTGGTGTCTTACTTCATCTCTGGCTCTTCTTTGTCCTCTTTGCTTGGCGTGAGCTTCAAGCTTCCTTTCCTGGCACGAGGGCAACCTGACAGACTGGGAAGGAACATGACATATGTGACGAACCTTTCAGAAGTTCAAGCGTGCAGACGTGTGTGCGGGAAAGATACGGCCGCTGCGTTTACGGCGTGATGTTTCAAGCTTTGACACCTGTCGTGTTGCCATTGAACAGGGGTCATTACCTCAACAGCCGTGAAATGCCACAAAGTATTTACTCTTTGGCGATTACCCGGGTTTAAATGCAAATGATTTAACCCGCTGAGTGCCTTTGTGTGGCCCGATGTCTAAAATCTAATATAGTGTAACATCTAGAACTACAAAACACTGGGTTAAAAATGAGGCGTTGTTATTATGAAAAGCATGACGATTTATGTCATGCAGAAACATCAAAAAAATGTCACTACGGTTTTATCTTTCACTGAAGTCGGAAAATATTCAATAGAGATTTTCAGTCTAATGAAGCTCACCTCCTATGAGATGCATAGTTTCCTGTCACATGACCCGAGCCGTCACAGCCAGGAGTTGGGCACCTTTAAAATAAATAGAAATGTCGATGCTAAAAATTAATATAAGCAATATTAGATTAATATATATATGTGTGTGTGTGTGCATTAATATTCATAATTAATTAACATAATAATAGCAATAATAGTAATGTATTAAATGTAATGTTAATAGTAAATATATTCATTATACAAAATTATATACATCATATTCATATTAATAATAAATATATTATTCATTATACAATATTATATTGATCATATTCAAATTAGATGAATACTACAAATATATATTTATCTTTATTATTATTATTATTTTTATCATAATTTATGGATTTTATTCTGAAAATGTTTAATGAATTATTGACTAAAATAAAAAATATATTTAATATATATATAATAAAAAATGTATACCAACATAAAATCATAAAAGGTTATAGTGATTTAAACCACATATACATTTTTTATTATATATTAAATATATATATTTTAATTTTAGTTGAAGTTTTGTATATATAAAAACAAAAAATACTAAAAATGACAAAAACCCACAACAAAATCACTAAAACCTTTTATATGTATGTACTTAAACATTTATAATGAATTTGTAAAATAATAACAAATAATAAATATTTATCATTAAAATACAATTAAAATAATATTTTAGTCAATCATTTATTAAAAAATATTCATAATGAAATCCATAAATGATAATAATAACAATAAAAACAAATAAGAAATATTTATCATTAAAATACAATTCAAATAAATTATTCATAAAATATTTTCATAAAATTCATAAATAACAACAATAAATATTTATACCTTTAATACAATTATAATTATTAGTTATAATTCATGAAAATATGTATAATTAAAATACAGTTTTAGTTGAAGTTTTATATATATATATATATATATATATATATATATATATATATAAAACAAAAACTACTAAAAATCACAAAAACGCACAACAAAATCACTAAAACCTTTAATATATGTGTACTTAAACATTTATAAAAAATTCGTAAAATAATAATAACAAATAATACATATTTATAATTAAAATTTAATTAAAATAATATTTTAGTCAATAATTCATAAAATATTTTCATAATCAAATTCATAAATAATAACAATAATAATAACAACAACAATAAATATTTATAATTAAAATACAATTATAGTTATTAGTTATACTTTATAAAATATATATTTACAAATATTTTTGTCAATATTTTAGAAAATATTTTCACAATAACTTTTAAAAATAATAATAACAATAATAAATATTTATAATTATAGTTATTAGTTATTTATATATATACACAGACATACAAATGCACTATCCAGACTTAAATTTTAAAACTATATTTTGTAATATATGTACACTTTCCATGATAATGCAATGTCTGATTTTAAAATGCCTTTCAAAGGATGAATGTTGAGATTCTAAGTTTTGAACTGATATATAATTTCTTATGATTTCTAAAGTGTGATAGGGAAAAAGGAAACGAAGAAAGTCTTTTGTGACAAAGGTCAGAACTCATGTTATGATGTAGTTTTTTTAAGTTGCACTCTTGACATATATTAATCTATTACTTTCCCTACATAATTTGTAACAAAAATATGGTAAAATATCTGTTTAGGAGTCTTAGACCTTTCCAACGATGTATAGTTTGTCATGATTAGATTAGGATTTATTTGTAATATGGTGAAGTAAACCTAGGCGTCCCACAGAGTGGACGGTGACAGTTAAAGGGTTAATTAACTTTGCAATCATACTATTATTTAATTGAAATTTAACTAATTCTTACTTGAGCTCTTGAGAATTAGCAGCCATTAGTGATTTCAGGGTCTTATCAGCCAATGGGCAACCGGATACACTACAAAAAAAACAAAAAAACAAACGAAAAAAAAAAACAAGACACATAATGTATATTTTTTGGGATTATTTTGCTGCTTAAAAAAATATAGAGGATGAAAAATATGGTTGGGGCTTTTTACCTTCTATGTGACGCATAATTTCCTGTCACATGACCACTGCCGTCACAACCTGGTGTCGGACAACTGCAAAGAGAAAAAGGCCAGATGAATGACTAGATGCACACAGCCTATGATTTCTTCATCTACATGTGACCTAGAAACCCCAAAACAGCAGTCCAAATAATGTTATTACCTCATCAGCTCTTTCTTGCTGTCTCTTATGAGCATCTTGTTTTTTGCCATGTTTGCATCTCCATTGTACGCTTTATCCTCGAGAGACGCCTTCTCCAACTGATCCATCTACAAGACAATAGACAAAAGATCAAAACATTGTGCAATTTCCAAGAAAATCACGACGGTCACTTAAAAAATGGCATTCTGCACATGCGCACTAATAATCTGTGATAGGTTTTAAGTATACTTAGTAAAACATACATCCATTTAAACTCCAGTATAATCCCTGGTAGTATTTACGATGGGTGTAAAACCTTTGGATTTACTTACTTTTTTTATAAGGTAAGTATCTTTGAGCACCAGATGTCAGAGGGAGAATCAGACATACATACAACTGTCTGGGTTTGTTCTTTGACTAAAAGAAGATGAAAAATTGTCGGCTTTTCAAGAACATTCTTCTGCAATTTCTTTTCAATTTTGCTTTCATGTCATAGCAGCACATCGCAAGAGACAGCGCGCCTAAGGTCACGGCTGACTGGGCGAGATAATTTAGATGAATAAATAGAAAGTTAAGGGTTTTAAGTTGAATATGTTGTTAATGTAGCGTACAACAAAGTCAAAGAGCATTTAGACACTGAATGTGGTTTCCTCAGGACATTATTATAATTAGATGTTATTAATTTCCACCCATTTTATTGGAGTTTTGTGTACTACAGATATTTCAAATAAATACTTTTCAAAAGCAAGGATGCATTAAATTGATCAAACGTGATAATAAAGACATTTAGAATGTTACAAAAGATTTCTATTTCAAAATTGATCAAAGAAATATAAAAAGAAACGTTTTATGGTTTCCAAATGTAGTATTACCAAAATAAGAGGGATCATACAAAATGCATGTTGTTTATTTAGTACAGACCTGAATAAGATATTTCACATAAAAGACATTTACATATAGTCCACAAGAGAAAATAATAGCTGAATTTATAAAAATGACACCGTTCAAAAGTTTACATACACTTGATTCTTAACACTGTGTTGTTACCTAAATGATCCACAGCAGTGCTTTTTGGTTTAGTGATCGTTGTTCATAAGTCCCTTGTTTGTCCTGAACAGTTAAACTGCCCGCTGTTCTTCTGAAAAATCCTTTGGGTCCCACAAATTCTTTGTTTTTTCAGCATTTTTGTGTCTTTGAACTCTTTCCAACAATGACTGTATGATTTTAAGATCCATGTTTTCACACTGAGGACAACTGAGGGACTCATATGCAACTATTACAGAAGGTTCAAACGCTCACTGATGCTCCAGAAGGAAACACGATGCATTAAGAGACGGGGGGTGAAAACTTTTGAACCCAATGAAGATGTGTACATTTTTCTTATTTTGCCTAAATATCTTTTTTTTTTTCATTTAGTACTGCCCTTCATAAGCTACAGAAGATACTTACATGTTTCCCAGAAGACAAAATAAGTTAAATTTACCCTGATCTTCAAATTCCAAAAGTTTTCACCCCCCGGCTCTTAATGCATTGTTTTTCCTTCTGAAGCATCAGTGAGTGTTTGAACCTTCTGTAATAGCTGCATATGAGTCACTCAGTTGTCCTCAGTGTGAAAAGATGGACCTCAAAATCAAACAGTCATTGTTGGAAAGGGTTCAAAAAAATACAAAAAAAAAACTGGAAAACCAAAGAATTTGTGGCACCTGAAGGATTTTTCTGAAGAACAGCAGGCAGTTTAACTGTTCAAGACAAACAAAGGACTCATGAACAACTATCACTAAACAAAAAATCACAGATGTGGATCATTCAGGTAACAACACATTAATAATAATCAAGCGTATGTAAACTTTTGAACAGGGTCATTTTTATCAGTTCAACTATTATTTTCTCTTGTAAACGTATTTTATGTGAAATATCTTATTCAGGTCAGTACTAAATAATCAATAACATGCATTTTCTATGATCACTCTTATTTTGGTAAAATAATTAACATTTTTAATGATTCTGAAAGGGGGATGTAAACTTTTGAGCTTAACTGTAGCAGCTTTTTGTTCAGTTTTCAACATGGTTGATAATAATAAATGTTTCTTGAGTAAATCAGCATGTTAGAATGATTTCTAACGGATCATGTGATTCTTAAGACTGGAGTAATGATGCTGAAAATTCAGCTTTGCATCACAGGAATAAATTACATTTTAAAACATATTCAGATAGAAATCAGTTATTTTAAATTGTAATAATATTTCATAATATTACAGATTTTATTGTATTTTTTACAGCTATAGTGAGCATAAGAGACTAAAAATCACAAGTAGTGAGAAAATAACTGCCTCTCACCTCTTTGTCTTGTTGCACAGGTGTTTTGCTGTAGTTCAGTGGCGTGTCCCAGGCGTCCTGTTCGTAGAGGACGCGGTAGATGGCCGGGGAGATCTGGAGACCCGCCGCTTTGGCTAGAGAAGGTTCAGGTGGGGTGAATAGAGCGTCTCCTAATGTCGGCATCACAGGAGACTCCCTTGCTTTTTCTCGCTTTTTCTTCATACTTAAATCGAGAGTTCCGTTCTCGTCTACCTCAATGAGCGAGTCCTGAATGATAAAGGAACATAGAAAGCAGTGTTGATAACCAGAGCACTTTTCAGTGTTTTGAACTTGTTTTCCAAGCTAAAAAACAGGAAATAACACTATTATTGCTCATAGTTAGGGTTAGAGACTATTACAGTTATGTGCTTAACTCATCCAACCTTATGCTTTTACTTTTCTAAAAAGGTCAAAATTACAATTTTTGCATTGCATACAATAATATGGTTTAAAAAAATAAACATTAAAAAAACATCTCTAGAATATCAAATTCATAAAATTCATATTTCTATTCAGCAAGGATGCATTACATTAATCATAAGTTGCAATAAAGAAAATTGTGAAAATATTTTTCACAATTTTATTACTGTTTTTATTGCATTTTTGAGCATAATGTTTCATATACTACAGTTTAAGGTTTTTTATAATAAATTAATACTTGCAAGGATGCATTCAATTGATCAAAAGTGATAGTAAAGACATTTATAATGTTACAAAAGATTTTAAATCATGTATCATGTATTTATCAAAGAATCATAAAAAGAAATGTATTATTGTTTCCAAAAAAAGTTACAAAAGAATTATATTTAAAATACATTGTTCTTTTGAACTGTGTTCATTAAAGATTTCCACAAAAAATTTATGGCAGCACAACTTTTTTCAATGCTGATAATAATAAAAATATTTTTGAGCATTAGATCAGCATATTAGAATGATTTCTGAATGATCACGTGACACTAAACACTGAAGTAATGATGCTGAAAATTCAGCTTTGCATCACAGAAATAAATTTAAAAATAAAATGTATTCAAATAAAAAAGTTATTTCAATTTGTAATATTATTTCACAATATTACTGTTTTTATTGCATTTTTGAACATAATGTTTCATATACTACAGTTCAAGATTTTTTTTAAATAAAAGAATACTTGTAATCTGCAAGGATGCATTAAATTGATCAAAAGTGATAGACATTTATAATGTTACAAAAGATTCTTTATTTTAAAATTTATCATGTATTTGTCAAAGAATCATAAAAAGAAATCTATTATGGTTTCCAAAAAAAAGTTACAAAAGATTTATATTTCAAATACATTGTTCTTGTGTATTTTGACACTGAAGACTGAAATAATGATGCTGAAAATTCAGCTTTGCATCACAGAAAAAAAAAAAAAAAAGATTCAAATAGAAAAACAGTTTTTCAAATAAAAACTTTTTTCACAATATTACTATTTTTATTGCATTTATGAACATGTTTCATATACTACAGTTCAAGATTTTTTTAAATAAAAGAATACTTTTAATCTAATATATATATATATATATATATATATATATATATATATATATATATATATATATATACAGTATATATATATATATATATATATATATATATATATATATATATATATATATATAATTGTATTTTTGAGCATAAAACGATTATTTTAAAACATTTAAAAAATCTTATCAAGCTTTTTTTTAAATTTTGAATTTGAATATTACACAATATTTTATTTTCAGATGATTAATAATCTCAATTTCTATTAAATATATATGAGTTTGGACTTCAATATGGATATTTATTTATTCATTTTTCTGCCATTTTTTTTCCCAGTGACAGGTAGTTTTCTAGATGTCACCCACAGTGGTTTTAGGTCACAATCATTAATGCTGAGTTTAAAAGCTTTGCGTTGCTTAATATCATAACTTTTATGACCAACAGATGTGCTCGTGTATAAATTTGCGTTCTAGCGATAAGTCTTTATGCAACTCGTTAACTGCTTAAAACGTGACTCACCAATTATTCCACACACATTTTGCACGGTAGCAAACAAAGGAGAGCTTATCAGGAACTAATCGTGATAATCGTGCAAACCAAATACGTCTCTCTCTCTCTCGAACCAGCTAGAACCGACCGCCAGCACACCTATCGAGTTCATCCCTGTGCAGGATGTGAGTTTTTCTCGTCTGATGACATTCACTCAAGCCTCAGAAACAAGTGAGGTGACATCTTTCTCCCACACTTCCATGAAACGCTGCAAGACGATAAGCCATATTCTTAGAAAAAAACACAAGCGACTTGGCACAAACAGGGAAATCGAGATACTTAACATGCATAAAGACATTTCGACGCAGACATCAGCAGATGACAGATCGGCTAACACTGTTTTATTCATTCGCTCAGTTTGTACAGTATACCTGCTCTCTGCCCACTGAGTGCTGGGACTACGAACGGCCTGTGTGGTGTGTAGGTGTGTGAAGCGTTTCACGCCATACTTCTGCGAGTTTCTCTCAGTTTTATCTCTCCGTGTTTAAGAGGAAGACCTGCTTTGAATCGAGCTACCAAACTGGAAAGATCAAACTATATCTTTCTAATTTTTACTAAAACATACAGTATTAGGATCCTGGATTGCTTTTGTTATGTTAGTACAATATATAAAAAAAGATAATGTATAATAACTTATATATTTTATCAATTATTAATAAATAATATTGATATATATTTTGTATTTGTATATAATTTTATTAATGAAAAAAGTTTTTTTTTATCTAGTTTTATTACAAATATATAAGCCAGATTTTTTTATATATTATTATTATTAGAATTAATATTTAATAGCTCACTTTTTTGGCACTTTTCCATTTTTGTCTGAAATAATAAAATAAGAAATAATAGAGAAAATGTCGCAAGCCGGATTCAAACTTATTTTGCCCATATGCACTAATCACTAGGCCACAACTCCAGCATGCTTTTTTCACCAGCACAGTTTTTTCCCCCCTATTTTTATTAATATATGAGTAACAGTTTGTTTTTCTATTAAAAAAGGGCTGAATATTTAAAACATGTAATATACTGTATATCGAAGGTATCAAACTGGATGTTATGTTTCTGGTTATTACAAAAATACACAGCATTAGGATTCTGGATTGTTGTTTTAATTATATTTAATAGCTCACTTTTTTGGCATATAGCTCAATACATTAATTACATTACTTTTTTTTTTTTAAATGTATGTGTGTGTATATGTGTGTGTGTATATATATATATATATATATATATATATATATATATATATATAACTATACACACATTTAAAAAAAATCGATGTAAATATTATTAATAAATATTTATTTTTACTTTTTAAAGTAAAAAGTAATTTACTTTTTTTTAATAATTTTTTTTTAATGAAAAGGATTTTCATAGTTTCACAAATGCATAAAGCCAGAAGACTTTTTTATATAATATATTTATCTTTAATATTTAATTGCTCACTTTTTTATTTTTTGGCACTTTTCCACTTTTGTCTGAGAGAAAAGTAAAAATAATACAGAAAATGTTGCAAGCCGAATTCAAACTTATTTTGCCCATATGCACTAATCACTAGGCCATGACTCCAGCATGCTTTTTAATATTTTTTTGACAGTTTTTTCCATTTTTATTAATATATCAGTATCAACACTTTGCTTTTCTATTAAAAAAGGGCCTGAATATAAAAAACAAACAAACAAACAATATACTGCACATTGAAGGTATCAAACTACATGATAAGTTTCTAATTATTACAAAAATACACAGCATTAGGATTCTGTTTTTTATTATATTAACACATAAGAAAAGTTTAAATTATTCACATTATTAATTCACATTAATTACATTAAATTTCATTTTTTTCTAACAATCCCATAGAGAGAGAGAGAGAGAGATAGAGAGAGAGAGAGAATTGTATTTTTTTTAATTATATGTAAGTATTATTAATAAATACATTTATTTTTTATTAAAAATGATCAAAATAAAAATATTTTCATAGTTTTACAAATGCATAAAGCCAAAAGACATTTATTTTTATATATATTATGTTTTTAATATTTATCACAATTTTTTTATTTATACATTTTTTAAATATTTATCACTTTTTTGGCACTTTTTCTCCAGAGAAAAGACGAAATAAAACAGAAAATGTTGCAAGCCGGATTCGAACTTGCGTTTCCCATATGCACTAACCACTAGTCGTTATTACACATTTTTGACTGTTTTTTCCATCTTTATTAATATATGTGTGTCAACAGTTTGTTTTTCTATTAAAAAGGGGCTGAATATTTTTAAAAAATACAATATACTATAATATCAATTATTACTAAAATACACAACATTAGGACTCTGTGTTGTTGTTTTAATCATGTTTTTTTAATTTAAATTTATTATGCATTTTGACTAAATTACGTTAAATTACGGGTGCTTACTTTTAATAAAAAGCTTGTATAGTTCAGAAACGTCTAAAGCTAGAAAACCTCATATTTATGATTATAATAGCTCACTTTTTTGGCATTTTTCCACTTTTGTCTGAGAGAATACAAGAAATATCATAAGCTGGACTCAAACATGCTTTGCCCGTATACACCATGTTTTCCATTTTGTATTTATGTATGCTCATAGTTTGTTTTTAATAAAAACAAGACATCATAACATAACATATCCATTTTCACACTGTAACATAGATAATCTGGCGGCCTGTGTAGACTTTCCTTATTTAATTGAAATAAAAGAGTGATGTCTATTAATCCCCCAACCAATTGATTTAATCCAACTTCTCATAGATCGTCTGTTAGAGATCAACGCCAAAGGATCTGTGCGAGCTTATCTAGGATAATATATTACTTAGCAAAATGTCTTCGACCATCTGCACTGGAAAAAAAAAAAAAGCACGCTCTCTCCTGCAAACAAGAGAAAGACCCAACATTACCATTAGCACAAGTAGAAATCAAATGCGCGGCCACATGTTTTACAAAAAGCCTTATAATTGTCATGGAGAAGGAAGCTGTGATTGTATTCCTCCCAACTCTTTTTGATGTGATTACACAAATTCTCCTTTGTGTACATTAAAGCTTTAGGGGCAGTGTGGGTACAAGAAAAAAAAAAGCTCCCACTCTCTTGTTGTTGTGCCACCAGAGGCAACGCAGTTCTCTGTGCCAAAAAGTGTCTTTTGATGTTACTCCTCTTTTTCATACACAAATCACAGTTGTTTCAGAATGACCACATTAAATACCTTTTTCTGAGTGCTCTAATTTGATTACCTTTGTGGATGATGCCAGGGGCCGGCTGGGGGGCAGGGCCTCGCCGTTGTCCCGGCAACGGGTGGAGAGGTTGAGGATGGCTGCGGATGCGATGTTGGACTGGAGGGCGTTGCTTTGGGCTTTATGGCGACTCGGGCTGTTGTCTCCGGCCATGATCATGCGACCACCGGAGCCCAGAAAACAGGGGAACTGAGCGGCTGGAAATGGTAGTCGTAGTTAGTACTCAGAAAATGCAGGTTTAAAAAAATACTATACATGTCTTGAGTGTATAATTAATAAACAATACTATTACACATTTGTATTTGTTATTTAATTACATATATATATGGCCAAAAATATGTCAAATTAATTCTATAATGTTAATATTCTATTTACCTACAATTTGCTTACTGTATTTGACCAGAATTAATTACAGTTACACAAAACGATTAATTTAAATCTCTCTTGCACACTCTCTTGCTATTATTATTATTAATAATAACATATTACCATTTTATTATGGATTTTATTGTAGATGAATTTACAATATACATGTATATTTAGAATAATGTATATGTAAATATGATCAATAAAAAATAATATTATATATTTCATACATTATATTTTTAAAATCCTAAAGAAAATGTAAAATTATATATATAAATATATTATATATATATTTATTACTTATATATTTACTTTTTATATTTATTAATTGTATATTTAATTAATCTATAATTCTTAATTATTTTATTATTTATATGTACATATAATTGTAAATATAGCATATATTTAAAATATATACATATAATTAAAATAATAAATATATATATATAATATCATTTTATTATATATACTTGTAGTCATATATTTACATTTTATATTTATTATTAATTATTATTAATTATATTTAATTTTTAAATCTTTATATATATATATAATTTTATTATGATTAATTTATAATATACATATATTTGAATAATGTATATGTAAATATATATATGCAAAATAATGTATATGTATATATTAGTTATATATTTATATTTTATATTTATTGTTTATTTCATTAACATATAATTAAATTATATATTTTTTAGCTGTATCTTTATTGATTATATAATTAAATGATATATAATTCATAATTATTTTATTAATTATATATTTATGTAAATGTAATAAATTACATAAATATATATATATATATATATATATATATATATATATATATATATATATATATATATATATATATATATAATTCATATTAGGATATATGAATATTCTAAATATGTAATAATAATAATAATAATATATATATATATAATTTATTACATTTGTAAATATTATTTTTTAATTCCTTTGTTCCTTTGTTTAATTCCTTTCTATATATATATATTAGAATTCATATTAGAATATATTACATTTATAAATATTATTTTTAATTATTGTATTATTTATATGCATATATGTGTAAATATAGTATATATAATATATTATTATTCATATTAGATATTAGATTATATGAATATTCTAAATAAATATGTAATAAAAGTCATAATAGTAAAATTATATATATATATATATATATATATATATGTAATTTATTACATTTAGAATTATGTGTAAATATGATTAATAAATAATATTTATATACATTTACTATATTATATTTTTTAATGGAAAAAAGGAAAATGTGAATGGTGTTTTCACGTGCAACGTTACTGACATGAGGCCAGGGTGTTGCTAACATGTTCTGAGTGTTTCCAGTGTTGCTATGCGGTTGCTAGGGCGCGTTCTAGTGGTGGTTGATTATTGGCCCAAATCAGGGTGCTTGGTATAGACTATATAGAGCAGATTGTAATAAGTGACTGTGCATATACTGCTCCAAGTCACACATGATGACACTGAAAACAACTTTTTTTTAAACAGTAATGTCAGTGCATGCTGGGTAACCTTTGATTTGAAACAAAACAGACACTCACAGTCAGGAAAGTGTGAAGATTCGTGACTCTGGTCGGATGCCATCTGAGCCTGCTTGCCAAAGACCTGGGCGTCAAAACTAGCGTAGTCGAAATGGCCTTTAGTGTACTTGTCCATGTCTTTGGCCATGCTGGCCTGCAACGCCGCCATAGGATGTGCAAATCTGTACGTGAAGTCAAATTTCTTCATGTTTCCTAAAGGTCTGAAGAGAGAAAAAGAAAACGGCAAGATTTCAGAATTCCATTCATGTTTTTTAAACATGTGTAGCATAAGAATAAGCAGCAGTAAGACACAGAGCTGCTCCTACATGAAGGTTTCTTACCTCGTCATCCTCTCTGCTGTCTGTCTGCACTTTGCGGGATCCTCCTGCGGTTTGGAGATCTTTTCTGCAGCAGCTATCGGGCAGCCTGAGAGACTGTGTGAAAACCGATATCAGAAGTTAGTCTCCTCTGGGTTGTTAACTTTATTTTAATTGAATTTGGATGCATTGAATTAATTGTACAATTAAAAGGAATCCAGTAATTTCTATGCAATAAACATCACAGTGTTTTATAGTCTAGTTAAGTGTCATTGGATTTTTCCTGATAAAGCGAAACTTCAGTTTCTTTGCAAGCGCATCTCTTTTTTGCTTTAAGGTGGCTTACATCAGTGCAACAGTGCAAAGTAGAGTAACAGTGCATTATCTTTGGGTCAAATTCTGGCTGTAGTCAACTGGTAATTTAATTATAAACCACTCGTCATTTCATTTTCCCTGCTGCTAAATATCTATGCAAATCTGCATACAATGAGAAAGGAGGTTTGTAAACAAATGAATAGAGTCTAATTTGAGTAAATTTAATGTTGAGTAAAACCATAAAGAAAGCTTTTGTTACTTAAAATAAAATAATTTTTAACTATAATTAAAATAAAATTAAATAAAATGAAATTAAAAATTAAATAAAATAAAATAAAATAAAATAAAACAAAACATGGTAAAAATAAATCATGCTTATTTCTCCAATGGGATAAATATTAAAAAAATAATAATAATAAATAAATATAAAATCAGCTGGTTCAGCCAAGGCAACATTTCTAATTTTGATTTAGTGTAAATTGATGTACTAAACTAAAATAAACTAAACTAAGATAAAATAAAAAAAAATAAAATAAAACCATGGAAGCTCATTTCTGGCATGGAATAAATAAAAATAAATAAATAAATAAATAAATAAATAAATAAATAAATAAATAAATAAATAAATAAATAAATAAATAAATAAGATAGATAGATAGATAGATAGATGTAATAAAATAAAATAAAATAAAATAAACCGTAGAAGCTAATTTCTGGCATGGAATAAATCTAAAATAAATAAATAAATAAATAATAAATAAATAAATAATCAGCTGGTTTAGCCAAGGCAACATTTCTCATTTTTGTTTAGTGTAACTTGATGTACTTGATGTAAATAAAATAAAATAAAATAAAATAAAATAAAATAAAATAAAATAAAATAAAAAAAAATAATGGAAGCTCATTTCTACAATAGGATAAAAAATAAAATAAAATTTAGAATTTATAATAGCGAGTTATTACCTCACAATTCAGATGTGTTTTTTCTTGCAATTTTGAGAAAACAATGTCATAACTGTGAGATATAAACACAAAATACTGAGATAGAAACTCAAAATTCTGTTTTTTTTTCTCACAATTCTGAGTTTATATCCATTTTTTTCCTCAAAGTTGTGAGAAACACCTTATTATTTTTTTTACTCCATAGCAAAAACGGGCTTCCATAAAAAAACTATATAAACATATTTAAACAAATACAAAATAAAAATAAATAGAAATATATTCAATGGCAAAAACAGGCTTCCATATTTACAAAACTAAAAAAAAAAAAAAAAAAATGAAAATGACAAAAACACATAACAAAATTACAAAATCTTTAAATAAAAATTATAACAGTAGATATAAAAATAAAAACTAATTCATAATATTAATAAAACCTCTAATAGTTTCTTAATGATACCAAAATAAGACCGTTATAATCCATCTGTTTTCATTGTGCTGACCTTCTATGCGTGCTACGGTTACTGTTGACATGACCTCTTCCTGTACAGCCAGGTGTCGGACACTTGAGGACGTTTTCATGCATGGCGAGGACTGTAAGAAACAACAGAATAACGTTTAACAAAAGAACAGTCGTAGAAAAATGGATAATTCATTCAATAAACAGTAATTCAAGCATGTACTGCAGCTGTTTCAACTTTTCATGCTAAGTAAAGTTTCCCATGCCATTCTTTGCCATTTAAAATTGCGTCTCGCTTCAAATATGAACATGCACAAACATCATGACTACAAACGCATTTTGATTACCATTTAAGAGACACACACATATTGTTGAAGTCCTATCCTTAGTAACTTTTGGCTCTGTTCATAATTAGTTTGGAGGATGTGCCCGTCTATTTAGGCTGCATCCGCGGGTCCTTTGATTCGCAGAATGCTGCCTCTGGTTTAGGAGTACATGCTTTCATATTGGAGGGAAAAAAAGGGAAAAAAACTTAATTACATTTTCTGTTCCTTTTGTCACATCACTGTTTAATGGCGAATGTTTGTTGTGCTACTCTCAAATGGAGAAAACAGCAAGTGAAAAGTTGCTTCCAGAATGCATTTTTAATTCGCAGGAAATCAAACTTTACTTGTGTTGATGACTTAAAAATTTCTTTGAAAAAAAAAAAGCTTTTTATTTAAGTTTCAGCTTGGTGCAACATTATGTGGTTTCCATTGGAAGGCTCAAGATAAGGAGTAAATACATAATTGACATGTAAATTACATACTTCATAATCTGTGTTTTTTTTTCTTTTTTTTTTTGTTTTTAAATTAGACACATTTTCGACTAATTGAAATGGTGAAAAATGACACTTCAAATTATGTTTAATGTATGTTTGTCATATATATCACATCTCCTGTAATAAACAATGGTAGTTTTTCACTTTTTGCAGGAAAAATTGGCAGTTAGCTTTTAGCAACCGAACTGAAATAAAAAGAAATGGATTGCTGAATTAAAATACTCAAATACCATAACCAGGTAATAACCGTAAATTTGTTACCAGTGATTTGTTTGGCAATAAAGACAATTTCGTATCATAAAAAAAAACAAAAAAACAAAAACAAATTTATGACCTCATAAATTCTATATAAAATTCTTTGGACAAACGTAATTATTTTCTAAAAAATTAAATGTAAAACTAATGCTAAAAAAAATTACAAATTGCAGTCTAAATACCAAATTAATTAAAAATCCAATGTATTTTAAGTATTGCTGCATTAAAATATTAGGTCTGGCTCAAATTCTGTGTAGTAGTGAAAAAAGTTGTTTATTTAATAATTATTATTATATAAAATTAATGTAAAATATAAAATAATTTTTGGTATAACTTTATATATATTATATAATACTTTAGTTATATATTATATATAACTTATTTTTTTTAGAAATACATATATTATATATAAAATTAATTTAAAATATAAAATTTGTGTAACGTTATCAATTTATTATTGCATTATAATATAAAGTAATATAATATTGCAATAAAAAATATAAATTCTGTAAAGTTAGTGAAAAAGGTTTTTAGAAAATAGTTTTGAAAATAGTTTTTTATTTTTTGAAACTATATATATATATATATATATATATATATATATATATATATATATATATATTTATATTTATATACAATTTAAATTTAAAATTTTTTTTGTATAACTTTATACATTTATTGTATGTTTATATATATATATATATAAATATATACATATATATATATATATATATATATATATATATATTTAGTTATTTATTTATTAATTAAATTATATATATTAACTATATTAATAATTATAATTAATTAACTGTATGAATTTTTGTATACCTTTTTGTACATTTATTGTTGTTTTAAAATTCTGGCTCCAATTCTGTGGATTTTGAAGTAGTGCAAAGTCTTAAAAAAAAAAAAAATTAAAGTTTAACTTAAGAGTAAAATGTAGCACTTCATCACTCTTAAAATTTAGAAAAAAGTTACAAATAAAACAGTTAAACGGTTAAAAATAAATGAGTTAAATACTAATATGCATATTTAAAAATGTTCTATAAAAAGGAAAGAATCTTGCATTTTCTGTCTCAGAAATGAAACGATTATTACATATTTTATAGTCTTTAAATTGATACACTTCATGTAACGTCTCCATGCAGAAATACGCAGAACATAATAGAGGCTGGTTAGTAAAGCAATCACCGTGTAATCTTTTGTCCCTCAGTATCTGTACAACTAAACCTTGATCATTAGTATAGCATGAATATTTATGGGCTGAAAATGATCACAGTGTTGTTATCACTAATTGTATTTGTTCTGTTTGTATTGTACCGCTGTGAAGGGAGGAAATGTGTCTAATGTCCTCAGGAAGTGATGCGTAACATGAGAACAGACTCACTCTCTGGGGGCACTCTGACTTTGTGGGGACATCCTGATAGACTCCGGTGATGAGGGTAGAGGCCCGTCACATGACCCGTCCCATCACAGCCCGGGGTCGGACATTTGATGTCTTTCTTTTCTGTCCGAGGGGAATCTATTACACACACACACACACACACACACACACAAACAAATGGTAAAAACAGTGCTCTTCAAGAACGTATAGCTATAGTTAATCGCATCCTGTCACGTTTCTCTCCATGTAAAAGCATGTTGGGTGTGTATGTATTCATCCGTGACATTAGTTAAGGCTGCGGTCTTACTCAGGGCACCGGTTTCTTAGCGCTGATCCATAGAGAGATTATCTTCAGAGATTACCCATTAAACAGCAGTCATCGCAAGAATCAAAGTGCTTAAAGCTCACATCAGAGATACTTTACTAGGATTTATGACTTAATTTATGCTCATGGTAAAATATCTGGCTGATACCGATAAAAATCCAGCGTGTTACAGAGATGTCATCAGAAGATTTTCTTCTTGTACTTGTATTTTTTTTAATATGAAACATGTTGGTTATTTACTATTAAATATTTTGTTGCCAACATGTTTTAGCACTTAAGAGGATTTTATTTATCTATCCCTCTGGGCTAGAGTCTCTCTATGTCTCTTTCTTTTTATGTGTTGATACTGCAACATGCCAGTCTTATTGCATATAGGCTAATATAAAACCTACCACCAACACTTACAAATGTAAAGAAGCTTTATACAAATACAACAAGAAACTGTGACACTTTACAATTAGATCCCATTTGCTAATGCATTAACTAACATTACCTATCAATGGGCAACACATTTGTTGCAGTATATATTAACCTTTAATGTTAATTAATAAAAAATACAACTGATCAATATGTTAGCAGTACTAATGTAGTTAACTAATGTTAACAAATGGAACCATTTTGTCAAGAAATTAATTTTGCAGTGAGTGAATAAGAATTTAAAATGAGCATTAATACTGTAAACAACAATACTTACAGTAATAAGCAACAAGAAAACATTTTTTCCCACTTTTGCAGTTCTTAGTGAATTAGTGAAATATTATGCTAAAACCTCTACAACACTCAGACAAACAGAGTTTCCTGCAAGACTTAACTTACTATAGCCTACGACACCAAATGGTTGCTACAAATATACAGTGCAACAATTTTACGAAATATATACAGTATGTATACAACTAGTTAAGTCAGACCACTGAATGAATGACTCTAATGAGTCGATTCTTTTCAGTGAATCAGAAACACATAGGCCTACCACGCATCTAGTTAAGTCCGACTGCTGAATGAATGACTCTAACGAGCCGTTTGTAAGTTAATCAGAAACATACATCACAACTAGTTAAGTCCGACCACTGAATGAATGACTCTAATGAGTCGGTTCTTTTCAGTGAATCAAAAATAGATACCGTGCATCTAGTTAAGTCCGACCGCTGAATTAATGACTTCAAAGAGCCGCTTGTAAACGAATCATAAACATACAGCGCAACTAGTTAAGTACGACCACTGAATGAATGACTCTAATGAGTGGGTTCTTTTCAGTGATTCAAAAATAGATACCGTACATCTAATTAAGTCCGACTGCTGAATGAATGACTCTAAAGAGGCGTTTATAAGCGAATCAGAAACATATATGGCACGGCTAGTTAAGTCCGACCACTGAATAAATAACTTTAAAGAGCTGTTTGTAAGCGAATCAGAAACATACAGCGCAACTAGTTAAGTCCGAGCACTGAATGACTGATTCTAATGAGTCATTCCTTTAAGTGAATCAAAAATAGATACCGTACATCTAGTTAAGTCCGACTGCTGAATGAATGACTCTAAAGAGCCGTTTGTAAGCGAATCAGAAACACACAGTGCAACTAGTTAAGTCTGACCACTGAATGACTGACTCTAATGAGTAGGTTCTTTTCAGCCAACCAGAAACATATATGGCACAACTAGTTAAGTCTGACCACTGAATGACTGACTCTAATGAGTAGGTTCTTTTCAGCCAATCAGAAACATATGGCACAACTAGTTAAGTCTGACCACTGAATGAATAACTCTAATAAGTCAGTTCTTTTCAGCGAATCAAAAATAGATACCGTACATCTAGTTAAGTCCGACTGCTGAATTAATAACTCTAAAGAGCCGTTTGTAAGCGAATCATAAACATAGAGCGCAACTAGTTAAGTACGACCACTGAATGAATGACTCTAATGAGTGGGTTCTTTTCAGTGATTCAAAAATAGATACCGTACATCTAGTTAAGTCCGACTGCTGAATGAATGACTCTAAAGAGGCGTTTATAAGCGAATCAGAAACATATATGGCACGGCTAGTTAAGTCCAACCACTGAATAAATAACTTTAAAGAGCCGTTTGTAAGCGAATCAGAAACATACAGCGCAACTAGTTAAGTCCGAGCACTGAATGACTGATTCTAATGAGTCATTCCTTTAAGTGAATCAAAAATAGATACCGTACATCTAGTTAAGTCCGACTGCTGAATGAATGACTCTAAAGAGCCATTTGTAAGCGAATCAGAAACACACAGTGCAACTAGTTAAGTCTGACCACTGAATGACTGACTCTAATGAGTAGGTTCTTTTCAGCCAACCAGAAACATATATGGCACAACTAGTTAAGTCTGACCACTGAATGACTGACTCTAATGAGTAGGTTCTTTTCAGCCAATCAGAAACATATGGCACAACTAGTTAAGTCTGACCACTGAATGAATAACTCTAATAAGTCAGTTCTTTTCAGCGAATCAAAAATAGATACCGTACATCTAGTTAAGTCCGACCGCTGAATTAATAACTCTAAAGAGCCGTTTGTAAGCGAATCATAAACATAGAGCGCAACTAGTTAAGTACGACCACTGAATGAATGACTAATGAGTCAGTTCTTTTAAGCAATTCAGAAACATATATACGGCACAACTAGTTAAGTCCGACCACTGAATAAATGACTCTAAAAAGCCGTTTGTGAGCAAATCATAAACATATAGCGCAACTAGTTAAGTACGACCACTGAATGAATGACTCTAATGAGTCGGTTTTTTTTGAGCAAATCAGAAACATATTCTGCACAACTAGTTAAGTGCGTCCACTGAATTAATGTCTCTAATGAGTCCATTCTTTTTGGCGAATCTGAAACATATACCATGCAACTAGTAAAGTCCGACCACTGAATTAATGACTCTAATGAGTCAGTTCTTTACAGTGAATCTGAAACATATACCGTGCTTGTCTAGTAAAGTCTGACCACTGAATGAATGACTCTGAAGAGCCATTTATAAGCGAATCAAGTCTATGTGCTGGATGAATTACTCTGAGTCGGTTCTTTTTAGTGAAAAAGAAACACACAGCGCAGCTAGTAAAGTCTGACCGCTGAATGAATGACTCTAAAGAGCCTTTATAAGCGAATCAGAAACATGTTCAGCTTAACAAATCTGACTGCTTACGGAATTACTCATCAGTTCTTTTTAATGAATCAGAAACATACAGCGCGACCAGTATAGTCTAATTCCAGAATGAATTACTCTAATGAGCTTGTTCTTTTTAGTGAATCATACACAAACAGACTCCTGATTGAATGGTTCTTATGAGTCATGGTAGTGAATCAAAAGCATACAGTGCAAACACTATAGTCTGATTCGCACACAAATGACTCTTATGAGCTGGTTCCTTTCAGTGAATCAAACACACAGAACGAACTGTGAGTTACTGGTTGTTCATATAATAACATGTATTTAAAAATACTTAAATGAACTTTACGAATGAAATACATTACCATATTTTCTTTGTTTGTTTAGCACTGTTGGATTGTTATTGGATTGCCTTTATTAGACTTTAGGCTTTAATTATGCCTCTAAAATCTTAAATTAAATGTCTGTTCAAAGACATATTTTGCAAGAATTGATAAAAAGTATTTATTATTGAAAGCATTTCATCATTTGGCAGTGGAACTGCATTTCTTTATTCCAAATATCAATTCCCTTAAAAAAAAGTAAACTGAACTGGGGAACCAGAATTTTTACAGAACTCAAACTAAAATGTGATGAAGCTCAGGTGTACCTGTCGTGAATCTCACCTTTGCTGCTGTGGTACATGGTCCGAGCGTCTATCTCCAGCATCCTCTGCTGCCTCCGTTCGTGGTTCATCTGCTCCAGGAGGAAGCGGTCCATGTCTTTGTAGGCACTGTGGAGGACTTGTCTGTGTTCAGACTGCAGCACCATGGCCTGCTCTAGAAGACTGAGGTTCAGTCGGGCCCTGTCCAGCTCCAGACGTCTGGCCACCAGACCTGGACCCCAAACGCCTCCTCGCTCCTCCATCCTGGGCGTCTGGAGCTCCTCCTCGCTGTCGCTGAACTCTCTCGCAGAGCCATACTCCTCCATCAAGCTCCCTGCACTGTTTCGGTTCATGTAAGCAGAAAGAGCGTCTTCGTGCAGCTGCTGTCCGATCCGGAGTCTCTTCATAAGAGCGTCGTCCGCAGGCGGACTGGGGCTGTGATGGATCCCGTTGACCTTCGTTAGGGACGGAGGAGCGCTCCATTCTTCTTCATCTGCCTCTCTGTCTGGAGACAGGTGATAACTGGCTCTGATCTCCTCTTGGTTTTTGTCTTCAAAGTCCTGGTTGTGTTCCTCCTCCTCTTGCTCATTCTGGTGTTCGGATATCTGAGCCGCCAGGTCTGGCGAACCTTCACTCGTTTGTTCTGACCAAGACAACAAGTGGTGAGACTTCGCGTTGTGATAGATAGCGTCTTCCAGAACATCACTGCCATTGAGGTCTTCATCTGAGACACAGAAGAACGGATGGGGCTTAAACTGATGGATCATCAGCAAGAGCTCATTACATGATTGTCTTTGGAGGGAAAATACTAACAGATGGTTTTCAAAGCTCTCAGAATCACAATTTGTGACAAACATGACAACTTAAGGGAAATGAAGGGAAACAAAATATTATAAGCCCTAAAAAACAAGTAAATATTGGCTTTTACATGCAGTATTTCAAATGTGACTCTTTGGCCAAATGAAAAACAAATACAATTTATAAATTAATGATATAAATGGGAAAATGGAAAAATTAAAAATATTGTTAGAAAACATGGGAAAGGGCAGCACAAAATATGACAAACCTTAGATAGATAGGTAGATAGATAGATAGATAGATAGATAGATAGATATAGATAGAAGAAAGAAAGAAAAAGAAAACATGAGAGTTTTACAAGTATCTCAAGCGCAAAAAAATTAAATAAAAAAAAATAATACAATAAATAAATAAATAAATAAAGCTTGTCAAGAAAAAAAAACATTTCAAATGTGATTCTTTGGTTAAATGAAAAACAAAGGAAGCACATATGACAAACTTTAATAAATAAGAAGATAGATAGATTTAAAAAAAAATGGGAAAATTAAAAAAATAAAACATATTTAAAAAACATGAGTTTTACATGTATCCCAAGTGCAAAAAAAATAAAAAAATAAAAAAAAATAAATAAATAAAATAAATAAAAAATAAAGCTTGTCAAGAAAAAAACATTTCAAATGTGATTCTTTGGATTATGAAAAACTTTAATAAAATAAAAAATCTATATATTAAAATAGATGTACATGTACATGTATCCCAAGTGCATAAAAATATTTTAGAAATTAAAATTAATAAATAAGTAAATAAAGCTTGTCAAGAAAAACATTTAAAATCATCTGGTTAAATAAAAAACAAATAAAATCAGTAAAATGATTAATTTAAAAATGATATAAATGGGAAAATTAATTTTTTTTTTAATATTGTTTAGAAAACATGGGAAAGGGAAGCACACAATATGACAAACCTTAATAAATAAATGAATAAAATTACTGTATTTATTTAAAATGATAAAAATGGGAAAATTAGAAAATAAAAATTACAACATTATTTTTTAAAAAACATCATGAGAGTTTTAGACGTACCCTATGTATCCCAGTATTTACATGTATCCCAGATTCTTTGGTTAAATAAAAAAAACAAATATAATCAATACAATTATTAAATTAATTTTAAAATGATGTAAATGGGAAAATGGGAAATGAAAAATATTGTAAAGAAAACATGGGAAAGGGAAGCACAAAATATGACAAGCCTTAATAAATAAGAAGATAGATAGATAGATAGATAGATAGATAGATAGATAGATAGATAGATTTTTTGTTAAATAAAAAACAAATAAAATTATTAAATTAATTTAAATTAATAAAAATTAAACATTAAAACAAAAACATCATGAGAGTTTTACATGTATCCCAAGTGCATGCAAAATATTTTAGAAATTAAAAAATAAATAAATAAAGCTTGTCAAGAAAAAAAACATTCAAATATGATTCTTCAGTTTAAAAAACTAATAAAATCAATAAATTATTAAATTAATTTTTAAGAAAATTAAAAATGAAAAAAAAAATGGGAAAGGGAAGCACAAAATATGACAAACCTTAATCAATAAGAAGATATACTGAAATATATACATAACTTAACCTTAAAAAATAAATAAATAACATATATAAATGTATAAATATCTATAAATAAATAAATAAACATTTCCCCTTCTAATTTAATCTCCCATCTGTTCAACTTATGTAACCAACTTGCTAAAAATAATAAACGTACTGAAAAAAAAAAAAAATTTCCACATCCACAATGGATATAAGACTACATGATACAAAGCTGTAAACGCTAATCAGAAGGAAGCACGATTTGCTATTCTACTGTACTACTTTTGATAAATCCATAAAGCTTATTTGACTGGGGTTTACATGATGAATAATTCCTTTTTTGACAAATCTCAGACCTTTTATCCTTTAAAATCACCTTTAACGACTCACTGGAACGGCCACAGACCCGATTATATTAAGTAATCGAGTCAATGATTAACAAAAGAAACTATCAGCTGGATTGATTTACAATCCACCGCTGATCTCCCTGAAACTTACCCGCCGGGGTTAAGGCTCTTTG
This sequence comes from Cirrhinus mrigala, assembly GCA_036247105.1. Taxonomy (NCBI): domain Eukaryota; kingdom Metazoa; phylum Chordata; class Actinopteri; order Cypriniformes; family Cyprinidae; genus Cirrhinus; species Cirrhinus mrigala. The sequence goes on from CM070030.1 coordinate 4,563,346, forward strand.
GGCAGCGGGGTTTAAAGTTCAAAATACAGCGTAAGCGCGAGATGCATCTATCCTCTTAGAGAGCCTTACGCCACCCTCCAAACCATATGCAACCACTGAGTTGATTAGATATTAGAGCATTTTGGCTGCCGCCACATTGCGCTTTCAGGGGCTTCTAATGGGATCATACTGCCTTAACAAACAGTTGCTAGTCTTAAAGAGCATATAAAGTAGTCCTGCTTTTAATCCCCCCAAAAACATCCCTAAATGGGGGATAGAGAGCTCAGTGGCATTTACAATCTCACCCGTCTCTTGCCAAAAATGGAAACCAGGCTTTGAGGGGTTAGAGTGTGCTTGCCGATGCGTTCGTACCATGCCAAACTCCGGCATAATGTCGCAGAGGTCTACTTTGGCGCCGTACGAATGCGAAGGCATAATGCTAGCGCGCAACCTAAATTTTGATTCTGTTTGTGCAGATAATTATAGTTTTTATGCATGCTGCTTGAGGAAAAGGCTGCTTAATCTCGTCCGTTTTTATTTTTGGAATTGCATCCCATTGTACGCGTGGCGAATGTTACAGCACTGATTCTTGAGCGATGAAACGTGTCCCACACTTTTATGGCAACGTTGATGTTAATCTGAACGGATCACTAGAATGTTTTTTTTTTTTACACAAATGATATATTTCATTTTAGTTGGCTTTCATTTTCACTCACCAAACCACTACTTCTCATATAGATTAAAAAAATGCACCAAACTTAAGAAAAATGACATAAAAATAAGAAATATTTACAATAATTTTAATAGAAATATTTAAACATTCATAGAAATCAAAATCTATTTACCTGGGAAGCAAAATGACTTAAGATATTAAGTGTTTTCTGTAAAATGTATCAGAATTAAGTGAGTTTATGCTTTAAAAAAAAAAATAAAAATAAATCTGCCAGTGGGGTAGGAAAAATAATCATATTTCTTTTAAATTAAGTTTGTTTTTCTTACCCTACTGACATTTTTTTTAAGCATAAACTTGATAAGATTTTCAGAAAATGAGACTTAATATCTTAATTTTCCATATCCTAATACGTTTTTTTTTCCTGTATACTGATTTAAAATAATTTCCTTACTCTGTATTTTTGTCTTTTTTTTCTGCACAAATATTTAAACAATTATAGAAATGACTTAGGATTTTAAGTGTTCGTTTTTGAAAAATGTATCAAAATTAAGTGAATTTATGCTTTTAAAAAAATCTGCCAGTGGGGTAGGAAAAATAATCATATTCCTTTTAAATTAAGTTTGTTTTTCTTACCCTACTGACATTTTTTTAAGCATAAACTTGATAAGATTTTCAGAAAATGAGACTTGATATCTTAATTTTAATATCTTAGGGGGTTTTTTTCCAGTTAATGTATCCTGATTTAAATTAATTTCCTTACTCTGTATTTTTGTCTTTTTTTCAGTACAAATATTAAAACATTCATAGAAATCAAAATCGAAAAACTTTTTTTTTTTTTTTCAAAAATGAGACTTAATATCTTAATTTCAATATCATGTTTCAATATCATCAATTTCAAAATCATTTTCCTTTTAAATTAAGTTTGTTTTTCTTACCCTACTGACATTTTTTAAGCATAAACTTGATAAGATTTTCAGAAAATGAGACTTGATATCTTAATTTTAATATCTTAGAGGTTTTTTTCCAGTTAATGTATCCTGATTTAAAATAATTTCATTACTCTGTATTTTTGTCTTTTTTTATTTCAGTACAAATATTTAAATCATTCATAGAAATCAAATCTTTTTACCTGAGAAGCAAAATGACTTAGGATATTAAGTGTTGTTTTCTGTAAAATATATCAAAATTAAGTGAGTTTATGCTTTAAAAAAATTAAAAATCAATCTGCCAGTGGGGTAGGAAAAATAATTGTTTTCCTAAACAATTTCCTAAACTAATAGTTTTCCCTTTAAATTAAGTTTGTTTTTCTTACCTTACTGACATATTTTTAAGAAAATGAGACTTAATATCTTAATTTTCATATCCTAATACATTTTTTCCCCAAATTATACTGTATACTGATTTAAAATAATTTCCTTACTCTGTATTTTTGTCTTTTTTTTTTTTTTCAGTACAAATATTTAAACATCCATACAAATGACTTAAGATATTAAGTGTTGTTTTCTGTAAAATGTATCAAAATTAAGTGACTTTATTATTTAAAAAAATGAAAACAAATCAGCAAGTGGGAGTAGGAAAAATAAGCACTTTCCTTTTAAATTAAGTTTATTTATTTTTTTAAGCATAAACTTGATAAAATTTTCAGAAAATGAGACTTGATATATTTTAATATCTTAGGTTTTTTCAAGTTAATGTATAATGATTTAAAATAATTTCCTTACTCTGTATTTTTGTCTTTTTTCAGTACAAATATTAAAACATTTATAAAAATCCACATCTTTTCGCCTGAGATGCAAAATGACTTAAGATATTAAGTGTTGTTTTCTGTAAAATGTGTCAAAATTAATTGAGTTTATGCTTAAAATATAATAATTTCCTTTTCCTTCCTCTTGTATCCTATTAACATTTTTTAAGCATAAACTTGATTCGCTTAATAGGTTTTTTTTTTTTTTAAGTTAATGTATACTGATATAAAATAATTTCCCTACTCTGCATTTTTCTCTTTTTTTTTCAGTACAAATATTAAAACATATAGAAGCAAAAAGCAAAATGACTTAAGATATTAAGTGTTGTTTTCTGTAAAATGTTTCTGTTTTCTTTATCAAAATTAAGTGAGTTTATGCTTTAAAAAATCTGCCAGTGGGTGTTGGAAAAATAATCTTCCCTTTAAATTAAGTTTGTTATTTGTACCCTGCTGACATTTTTTAAGCATACACTTTTTCAGAAAATTAGATTTAATACCTTAATTTTAATATCGTATAAGTAAAAAGCCAAAAAATGAAAGAAAGAAAAGGCAGTTCAAATGTGATTCTTTGGTTAAATGAAAAATAAATAAAATATTTACATTTAATATAAAAAAATGATAAAAATATCAAAATAGGAAAATAAAAAATGAGACTTAATGTATGAGACTTAATAAAGTGAATGTATATTGATTTAAGAAAAAAAAGACAAACATACCAAGCAAGAAAATTATTTTTTGCTGTGTTTTTTTATACCTTAAAACACACTTTATGGACCACACTGCCACACTATGGACCAACAAAATGGCTACAAAACATCTGTAACTACATGTGATTATTTTGTCAACACCATCAGATTTCAGATTTTTTGAATGCTCTATTTATTATAAATATCCAAAATGACAGTACCTATTATGTTTGTATCTGACGGTGTGGACAGAGAAGAAAAGGTGTTTTTTTTTTTTGTTTTTTTTGTAAGAAAATGGAAGAAGAGGCTGCACCAAAACATCTATATACTGAACATATTTAATTTTAAACTTTAATATTTTTCATTTCTAATGCCGTTTTGTCTCGTATCTCAAGAAGCAATCCACAAAAAACAAGCAGGGACATGAAGCATCTGGACGGCCGCACCAAATAGATTCCACAGCGAATGCACTTAAAAGCATCCGATTTCCCTGATTTTGTCGCTTTTGTCAGCAGTTTGAGGTGTGAAAACCCAAAGCGGTCCAGCGCAGATGAAAAGTTCGCCAGTTATGCTAAGACACAATTAACAGAGCAGATGATTAGGAGTTCTCTGCCATCCAGATGGAGATACAGCCCTGACCAAAAAAAAAAAAAAAAAAATACAGAACAGTGAAAAAAAAAAAAAAAAAAAGACTGGAGCGAACAAGGGCGAAAAATGCTTGGATGCAGAGAGTGGTTTGTGTTTTGGAACAGGTGAATGGTTTATACTCCAGAATAACCATTACCATTGTGTGTATGGAGACCAGAAGCTTGGCTGGAGTCACACACACACACACACACACACACACACACAACAGCACCAAATGGAAGCCTTACACCCCTTTAATTTTTCCCCTGCCTTTCCTTTTCCCTTTTTTCTCCTGAAATTCACATACCCCTCTCGTCCCCCTACAGATCCATTAATTTCGCCACGGCCCCAGTCGCCATCCACTCCCAGTCACACCCCGCGCATTATGTCTTTTAATTTTTTTTTTTTTTTCCACCAGCACTTCTTCAGTAGTGCACTTTGGCAAAACACAAAGCAAACATGTTGCAAGACAGCAGGGAAATATGACAAATGAGATTTTCCTACTGCAACTTCGGAACATTTCAAAGAAGGAGGAGGGGGGGGAAAAAAGGTTATGATTATTGTGGGTAATATGAAATCAGAGAAACAAATAAATTCCATTTCCAATGATGCTGTTCAATTTATTGAGCTATTTTGTTGTCCATTTAACAACCCACATGTGTCCAATAATGAGGCGCACACATTATGCCTAATTATGTATATTTGGGCTGCGTTCGATGGTCTAACAAAAGCTTTCGAAAGGGACAATTACGTTTGTTGCTTGGTTACATCGTTAAAAATATACCAAATAAGTGCAGATTATAGGGGTGTGGAGGTACACATGTAAAGCATGGGTATTGTTGCCAACATGCTCATAATTTGATTCATTAGGAAATGGCAGCATTTTGTTTCTAGAAAGGAGACTGCTTTAAAACGTAATATCGACTTTAACGTTTCCGTGCCTTCGTTGCCAAAAATGTTTTGTTGCTGGAGTGTATGATCACTCTCTTTTGTCAACGAGGCACAATATAATTTGGTGCATTCTATTCTCAGTTACCCTATTTGCATAATTATGCAAGCAACCACACTTGCTTATAAAAAAGCACTTTTCCAAGCTGCATAATCAAGCCGGCGGCGGCAGCTACTTTAACGCCGCCGTGAGTTTTTAATCCGGGTTTCAAAGAAGTCGAGCGGAGGAAATCGCCTTAATCTGGACACCGGACGCACGGGAAAAAAAAAAAAAAAAAAACGGCCTGTCGCGAACTTCCCCGGGATGGACGGATAGACGGATGCGGGAAGGGAAGGGAAGGGAAGGGAGGAGGGAGAGGAGACGAAGGAGGAGGAAAAGGAGGAGGAGGGAAACAAATATATGAATGCAACAGATGGTAGTTTAAAATTCAGCGTCAATTGTTCATCAAAACAGACAAAACAACAGGACATCTGTCTACCTGCTGGAGTGTCAGTGTTCCTGGGCGCGTCTTTGTCCTGAGCGCTTGCCAGGTCTTCTTCGCCGTCCCCCTCGCTGGGGCAGGGACTGGGACTGTAGTGGCGGGGCTTCATCAGGAGCGATTTCCTCTTGTTGACTGGCGCCCCGCGGGCCCCTTCCGCCGACGCCCGCTTTTTAGCCGCTCCGAAATGCGAGCTGAAAGCAGAACGCGAGGGTCAATTAATGGACGCGTCGTGTCACAAATCAACCGAGTATGTGAGCGTCGAGGTGCAAAGATATAATGAATCTGACCCGAGAGGTGCCGGAGGTCAAAGCTCTGTTTAGACGCTCGGAAGGCTGAAACGGTTGTTCAGTGGTGCTTTGAGCGCTCAAGGTTCTTTGGGGAGTAAAAAATGTCCTGATGTTCTTCAGATCAATGTTTTGATTTTTATGCATTAAACTGATTGAAAGTGAGCTTTGTTACAATGTTACAAATAATGTTACAACATTCTATTTCAAGTAAGTGCTGTTCTTTTGAAAATTCTGAAAGTTCCAATGTATCATGGTTTCCACAAAAGGAAAAAGCTCTGTTTAGACACTTGGAAGTCTAAAACGGTTGTTCGATTGTTTTTTTCAGCGCTCAAGGTTCTTAGAGAGTAAAAAATGATGTTTCATCAATGTGATCAAAGTTTTGGTTCGTTGTGGAAAGACTTACAAATGTATTTTTATGCATTAAAATTGACTGAGCTTTGTTACAATGTTATAAATAGTGTTACAGCATTCTATTTCAAGTAACTGCTGTTCTTTTGAACTTTCTTAAAGAATTCTGAAAGTTCCGAAAAATGTATCACGGTTTCCACAAAAAGAAAAAGCTCTGTTTAGACTCTTGGAAGTCTAAAATATTAGTTTGATGGTTCTTTCAGCACTCAAGTTTCTTTAGAGAGTAAAAAAAATGTCCTGATTTTCTTTAGATCAGTGTTTTGGTTCTTTGTGGAACTTTTTAAAAGACTTACGAATTTATTTTTATGCATTAAACTGATTGAAAGTGAGTTTTCTTACAAATAATGTTACAAAATTCTGTTTCAAGTAAGTGCTGTTCTTTTGAATTTTCTAAAAGAATACCGAAAAAATTCTGAAAGTTCTGAAAAATGTATCATGGTTTCCACAAAAGGAAAAAACTCTCTGTTTAGACACTTGGAAGGCTAAAACGGTTGTTTAATGGTTCTTTCAGCACTCGAGGTTCTTTAGAGAGTAAAAAATGATGTTTCATTAATGTGATCAAAGTTTTGGTTCGTTGTGGAAAGACTTACTAATGTATTTTTATGCATTAAACTGGTTGAAAGTGAGCTTTGTTACAATGTTACAAATAATGTTACAACAATCTATTTCAAGTAAGTGCTGTTCTTTTGAACTTTCTGAAAGAATTCTAAAAAATTCTGAAAGTTCTGAAAAATGTATCATAGTTTCCACAAAAAGAAAAAACTCTGCTTAGACACTTGGAAGTCTAAAACAGTTGTTCGATGGTTCTATCAGCACTCAAGATTCTTTAGAGAGTAAAAAATGTCCTGATGTTCTTTAGATCAGTGTTTTGGTTCGTTGTGGAACTTCTTAAAAGACTTACAAATTTATTTTTATGCATTAAAGTGACTGAAAGTGAGCTTTGTTACAATGTTACAAATAGTGTTACAACATTCTGTTTCAAGTAAGTGCTGTTCTATTGAATTTTCTAAAAGAATACCGAAAAATTCTGAAAGTTCTGAAAAATGTATCATGGTTTCCACAAAAGGAAAAAGCTCTATTTAGACACTTGGAAGTCTCTACGGTTGTTTGATGGTTCTTTCAGCACTTAAGGTTCTTTAGAGAGTAAAAAATGATGTCCTGATGTTCTTCAGATTAGTGTTTTGGTTCGTTTTGGAAAGACTTCTCAATTTTTTTTTTTTTTTTTTATGCATTAAACTGGTTGAAAGTGAGCTTTTTTTAATATGTTACAAATAATGTTACAGCATTCTATTAAAGCTCTGTTTAGACGCTTGGAAAGCTAAAACTGTTGTTCAATGGTTCTTTGAGCACTCAAGGTTCTTTAGGGAGTAAAAAAATGTCCTGATGTTCTTTAGATCAGTGTTTTGGTTCGTTGTGGAAAGACTTACGAATGTATTTTTATGCATTAAACTGAATGAAAGTGAGCTTTGTTACACTGTTACGAATAATGTTACAACATTCTATTTCAAGTAACTGCTGTTCTTTTGAACTTTTTGAAAGAATTCCGAAAATTCTGAAAGTTCCAAAAAATGTATCATGGTTTCCACAAAAGAAAAAAACTGTTTAGACACTTGTAAGTCTAAAACGGTTGTTCGATGGTTCTTTAGAGAGTAAAAAATGCCCTGCTGATGTTTTGGTTCTTTGGGGAACTTAGTAAAAGACTTGCAGAGCATTCATAAAATGTATTGAAAGTGATGATAAAAACTTTTGTTACAATATTGCAAATAATGTTACCACATTCTCTTTGAAGTAAGTACTATTCATTTAAAATTTCTGAAAATTCCGAAAAAATGTATCATGGTTTCCACAAAAATATTTAGCAGCACAACAGTTTTAAACATTAATAATGATTAAAAAAAAATGTTTATTGAGCAGCAAAACAGCATATCAGAATGATTTCTGAAGGATCATGTGACACCGAAGACTGGAGTAAAGATGCTGAAAATTCAGCTTTGCATCATAGGAAAAAGTTACATTTTACAATATATCCAAATAGAAAGCAGTCTTTAAAATTGTAATAATATTTCACAATATTACTGTTTTTACTGTATTTTTTAAAACATTTTTGAAAGGTACCGAATTGGATTAATAATGCTGTTTCTTAACTCTCATTTCTTGTTCTTACTGTAAATGATTAGTTTGGATACATTTTTCCAAATACATTTTTATTAATTTACATGTTTCTTAAATCACTTTTCTGGTTTTCTGTAAATTATTAGTTTGGACACATTATTCCAAAGGCAAAAATATAAATCACTAATAAAAGAATAATATGTAATAGCAAATCAGCATATTAGAATGATTTCTGAAGGACCATGTGACTTTGAAGACTGGAGTGATGATGCTGAAAATTCAGCTTTGCATCACAGGAATAAATTTAATTTTAAAATATATTCAAATATCAGTTATTTTAGATTGTAATAATATTTCTAAATATTACAGTTTTTACTGTAATTGGATTAATAATAGTGTTTTTTAATTCACATTTCTGTTCACTAATTCTGGTCAATAATTCCACCTTTGAACCGACTTTCCATTTCGGCCTTCTTATTTTTCAATCCCACCCCCCCAACCACTTATTAAAGACCACTTTTCACCATCCAATCAATTCCCGATGGAACAAATCAAGCCTCGGCCTGCATTTTGTCTCACTGAACATCCTGTTTCACACACAAAAATATGTCGAGGAAGTAAAATGGGTGGAAAAATGCATTTCGTGCTCTTTGGGGCAGCGAGTTTGTTACAAAACTCATCAGGGCAGCATCTGAAATTCCCTGCAAGATGTGACTAAGAAAATCAGCATCGCAGATCCTCATGTGTGAACTTATGTGTGAACGCAGAGTCCAAAACACTCAAGCATGAACTGGCTCATTATTTTCAATGAGAAATCTGTTGCTATTATCAGCTATCACGCTGCATAATAAGCAATGATACAGAGAATCAAATGTTTGCTGTAGGCCGATTTCATGAAAAAGGTTAGTGTGGCGTTTGACAGAAAATGCACAAAGAAATGCACGAAACAACTTGCACTGCATTTAAATAAAGACGATTTAATGCTGTTTCATAAAAAGAAGCATGCAAAAAACTACAGCGGCTCCAAAAAAGTATTTGGACACTTAAATCATGCTTAATGTATGAAAAAATAGATATAAAATATTAAAGAAAAAGAAAAAAAAAAAATAATCAAAAAATTGAAAAAATATATTATATTATATACAGTTCAAAAGTTTGGGATAAGTATGATTTTTATTATTTTATAAAGTATTTTATGCATTAAATTGACAGTAAAAATTATTTATAATGTTACAAAATTCTATTTCAAATATGTGCTATTCTTTTGAGCTTTCTATTCATCAAAGAATTCTGAAAATAAACAATATTACACAGCGCAATTGGATATTAGCATATATAATAGCAAATCAGCATATTAGAATGATTTCTGAAGGATCATGTGACACTGAAGACTGGAGTAATGATGCTGAAAATTCAGCTTTTTTATCACAGGAATAAATTACATTTTAAATATATTCAAATAGAAAACATTTATGTTAAACTGTAATAATATTTACAATGTTACTGATTTCACTGTATATTTTTTAAATAAATTAAAATAGAATAGACTTCACTCAAAAACACTAAATACATTGTGCGAGAGAAAAGCTCTTGGTTTGTGTGCAAACACAACTTTAATAGTTCACATCCAGTGCAATTAATTTATGTTTAAGTGTGACTTAAGTGTCCAAATACTGCAGTCTAACACGCGGCTTTTGACAACTGCACGTATGCTGTACAAGCCGTCAGAAAAGCTATAAACTGACACTCGGAAGCAGGTAGTGAACTCTGGCTTACCTGGGCGCCTCAGCGATGCAGTCAGGCAGAACTGCAAACAGAAAAAGAGAGAGAAAGAGTAAACACACATGTTTACATTTCCACCAGCGCGACCGGCCCCTCCAGCACCTGCCTGTGATCCTTCACACACCTCTCGCTTTAATGTCACACTCAGACGGACACAATGACGAAGGCTCCTGCTGACTCGGTGATAGACGCTTATGTTGAGGACGCAGCTCGCGTGGCATACAAAACATCAGACATAAACCTCTTTCTTGTGCTTTGAAAGTATAGCTATGGATAGTAGCAAAAAAGATGCAAATCCATACAAAACACAGATGCAAATAAGGCTTCGGGTAGTTTTTAAACCGCATGAGAGAGAGGATATGGGCTTGTCCAGTATCAGCTGACCCGATTTCGCTAAGATTTCAAGTAGTGCTGCTGATGGGTAAACAACAAACTCAATAAATCACACAGATGGGAGGTACATGCAGTCTAGCAGGTTTGGATTAACAAAGTAAATGATGGCAAAATATTCCCCTTTAAGGTCAAGCACTCTGACTGTTAAAAAACAGTCAACAGTCAATAGCAACTAGTTTAGTCTTCATTATAAGACTATAAAAAGACTAAAAGAAATAAAATTGTGCAGAAATTTCATAATAAGACTTTTGTTGGCGCAACACTAAGTTCTGATTGATTGACTGATTTTAGTTTAATAAAAATAAAATTGTTGCATATACAACGTTTATGTATGTATGCATTTATTTATTTTATATAATTTTCAATATATCATTTATATATTTTTTGCTTAAATAAAATCAGGTCATTTAAATGTTCCAACATGCTGCACTTTTTACACTACATTTTTTCACTGTAAATTTTTTTTTTTCCAGTTTCAACTTAAAAAGTTAAGTTTAGCAACTGCCTTAAGATTTTAAGTTAAATCAACTTAAAAGTACAAGTCATTTTAACTCACTACAAAAAATAAGTTTAAATGACTTGTACTTTTAAGTTGATTTAACTTAAAATTAATTGACTTTTTAAATAACTTAAAAAATTGAGTTTTTATATTTCAATGATTTTGCGTTTACTCGCAAAATTTTGGCGTTCTCTCACAAATCATTTGCATTCTCTCACACAACTATTGCGTTTTGCCAAGAAACTTTTCACTCTCTTATTAAACATGCGTTCTCTCATTAAACATTTTCGTTTTCTCATGAAAATTTTTGTGCCCCCCTTCTCCCAAAAATCTTTTGACAACATTCTTTCTTCATAAAACATTTGCGATCTTTTGGAGAATGTTAATGTTCTTTCATGAAAAATCTGCATTTTTTTGCCAAATTTTTGCATTCCCTAAGAAACTTTGTATTCTTTTATCAAACATTTGCATTCTCTCGTATATAACGTTTGCGTTCTTTTGTAAAACATTTGTGATCTTTCCCCAAACATTTGCGTTTTCTAGCCAATTTTTTGCGTTTTCCGAAAAACTTTGCATTCTCTCGCAAAATATTTGTGTTCTCTCATAATTTTTTTGCATTTTCTCATGAAATGTTTGCGTTCCACCAAGAAACTTTGCACTCTCTCATAAAACATTGTGATATTCCACAAAATATTTCCATTCTCTCACAAAACTAGCCAATGTTTTCTAGCCAATTTTTGCATTCCCTAGAACCTTTAATTCTTTCCTAAAACATTTTAATTCTCTTGTAAAACATTTGTGATCTTTCGTCAAACATTAGCGTTTTCTAGCCCCAGGAAACTTTACATTCTCTCACAAAACATTTGCTCTCTCATAAAATATTTGCATTTTCTCACGAAAATTTCTGCATCCCTCCAAAAAAAAAAAACTTTGCACAAGATATTTCCGTTCTCTCACGAGACATTTGTTTTCTAGCTAATTTTTGCATTCCCATAGAAACTTTTCATTTTCTCGAAAAACATTTGCATTCTCTTGTAAAACATTTGTGATCTCTTGCAAAATTTGTTTTGCTACTTTACATAAAATGTTACATTCTCTTGTATAACACTTGTATAACATTTTTCAGCAAAACATTTGAGTTCTGTCATGAAACATTTGCATTTTCTTACAAAATTTTTGGTTCCCCCCCCCAAGAAACTCTGCATTATCTCGCAAAACATTTTCACTCTAGGCAAATTTTAGCATTTAACAAGAGACTTTGAAGTTTCTTGGAAAACATTTGCAATCTTTCCCGAAACATTTGCACTCTCTCACGAAACATTTGCATTTTCTAGCCAAATTTTTAATTTCCCAAGTTTTTTTGTACTCTCTCAGAAAACATTTGCGATCTTTCACAAAACATTTGTGTTCTCTCATGAAACATTTGCATTTTCTAGCCAAATTTTTACGTTGCCCAAAAAACGTAACAAAAAAAAAATAAATAAAAAAAAATAAATAAATAAATAGCGTTCTCTTTTAAAAGATTTGTGATTTTTCACAAACATTTGCTCTTTTACGAAACATTTACTTTCTAGCCAAATTTTTGTTTCCTAAGAAACTTTGAAGTCTCTCATAAAACATTTGCGATCTTTTACAAAACATTTGCACTCTTTTGCAAAGTATTTGCATTTTCTAGCCAAACTTTTGGGTTCCTTGAGAAATTTTGCATTCTCTCGTAAAAGATTTAATTTTCGCAAAACAGTTGCTCTTTCATGAAACATTCATGTTTTCTAGACAAATTTTAGCATTTTCCAAGAAACTTTGAAGTCTTTCATAAAACATTTGCAATATTTCCAGAAACATTTGTGCTCTCTCATGAAACACTTGCTTTTTAAAGCCAAAGTTTTGCATTCCTTGAGAAACTTTGCGTTCTCTTGTAAAAGATTTGTGATTTTTCGCAAAACATTTGCTCTCTCACAAAACACTTGTTTACTAGACAAATTTTAGCATTTCCCAAGAAGCGTTAAAGTTTCTCGTAAAACTTTTACGATCTTTCCCAAAACATTTGTGTTCTCTCATGAAACATTTGCATTTTCTAGCCAAATTTTTGCGTAGCCCAAAAAACTCTGCATTTTCCAAGATACTTTGAAGTCTCTCATAAAACATTTGCAATATGTCCAAAAACATTTGCGCTCTCTCATGAAACACTTGCTTTTTAAAGCCAAAGTTTTGCATTCCTTGAGAAACTTTGCATTCTCTCGTAAAAGATTTGATTTTTCGCAGAACATTTGCTCTCTCACAAAACACTTGTTTACTAAACAAATTTTAGCATTTCCCAAGAAACTTTAAAGTTTCTTGTAAAACATGTGCAATCTTTCTCAAAACATTTGTGCTCTCTCATGAAACATTTGCATTTTCTAGCCAAATTTTTGCGTTCCTTGAGAAACTTTTTTTGTAAAAGATTTGCATTCTCTTGTAAAAAAAATGTGTGAATTTTCGCAGAACGTTTGCTTTCTTACGAAGCATTTGTTTTTTAGCCAAATTTTTGTTTCCCAAGAAACTTCGCATTCTCCCGTAAAACATTTGCAATCTTTCACGAAACATTTGTGCTAACTAAACATTTGCATTTTCTAGCCGAATTATTTGCGTCCCCCAAGAAACTTTGTGATCATTTGCATGTTCTCACGAAATATTTGCATTTTCTAGTATTTGCGTTCCTTGAAAAACTTTGTATTCTCTCATAAAACATTTGCGAAGTTTCGCAAAATTTTTCTGTTTTCTCACAGAACATTTTTCTATACACATTTTTTCGTTCCCCCAAGAAAATTTGCATTCTTTTGCAAAACATTTGTATTCTATCATGAAATATTTGTGTTTCCCCAAGAAGCTTTACAGTCTTTTGCTAAGCATTTGTGTTCTCTCATAAAAGTATTGAAAACATTTGTGCTGTCCTGCAAAAACATTGTATTCTCTCAAAAATAAACATTTGTGTTTCGTCACAAAACTTGCATTCCCCCAAAAAACGTTGCATTCTCTTACAAAACATTTGCATTATTTCGCAAAAGTGGTGTGTTCAACCTTAAAAAGTTTCCCCAAAAGTTTTGCAAGCGAATGCAAAGTTCCTCAGGGGAACACCATATATTTGCAAGTGAACACAAAAGCATTGACATATAATCTTTCCTCCCATCACCATGTCCCTTTAGGGGCGCCATACATTTTCCCAGTTTTGAGGACTAAATGAAAGGAAAGGTAAAACGAAAACTCTCTGACAGGAATGAATTGTTCCATACTTCATAAAGCGTGTTTAGGATGCACAACACTTCCTCTCGGGGCAAAATTAGCAACCAATTACACAGTGTAAGACAATACACGTATCCGGATTTGCATGAGGAAAAAGCTGGTTCACTTTACTAAACAGCGTTTAACAATCACAGCTCTGACAACATGATATATTCAAAGCCTCGCTGTGAACCTAGTCTCACGAGATGTACAGACAGACAGAGAGAGAGAAGGAATGTGTGTCAGTGGGAGAGAATATCTCATTCACAGCTTCACCTCAATCCCATGGTGAAGACTCAATAAAACACCATCATGAATTTTTACCGGCACATTAAAGGGCCAGGCGCTCATGAGAGGTACAGTACGCGGCTCTAAACACTTGAATAATGATGTCCCCTGTCATGCTTTAGTCGCTCTTTCCATTCACGACGCCCACTCGTTTGAAAGAATATTGCCACATAATGAAGTCACTGTCTCTGCATAATGCATCGCCGCGGCAACCGCACCTCTCTCCAGCTAAAGAGGATTAATATTAAAATTGACAGATCTGATGTGAGACCGTTAAACTAACACTTCAGATCAAATGTGCGTAGGAAAAAGGGGGCGTGCGCACACGTGAGGAAACCAGCCTGTCAGGAGGCCGTCGCTGAGGCATTATGGGAAATGCGTTCACCTTGTTTATGTGAACTTTGCACGGGGCAAATATAATGCATCCCTGCATGTTTATACAAAGCAATAATGCGCTCTAAAGAGTGTTATGAGATTATGTTTCATAACAAGTGCTTAAAATAAATATTATGTTGCAGAGGTAATGGCTTATACAACTTTACACTGATATGAAACACTTATTATGACATTAAACTTTATATAATGCCGAACAGATCAGTAGTCAATGTTAATTAAAACGTGAATATAAAAATATCTAAACAAAAGTTGACATTTCTATATTATAAATAATATTCAGTTTTTGATATTGAGTATTATGTAATACTATTTTGAGTATACAGAGTAGTAATTTTATAAAGTATATATTGAGTTAGTTAGAGTATACGGAGGACATATATAAAATTATATGATTAATTTGTTATATATATTTTTTTTTCAGTTATTTTGAGTGAGCGTGTGTGTGTGTATATATATATATATATATATGTATCTTAATATATATCTTAATAATTATATAAAGTAAATATATATTATATTGAGTTATTTAGAGTATATTGAGTACATATATAAAATTATATATATATATATATATATATATATATATATATATATATATATATATATATAATTTATTTATTTATACACATATATAAAATTATATATATATAACATGTATGTTATATATATATTTATTTATATAAATATAAATGTACTGTATACATACTTATATCAATTGATCTTAATTATATAAAGTAAATATATATATTTTATTCAGTTATTTTGAATATATTGAGTTTTATTTAATATTATTTTGAGCTAATAAGTATATATTATATATTATATAATAAACATATATATATATATAATTAGTAAAATGTAAAAGTCAAAATGACATACTTAATTTTAAATCTTAAAAATTAATTAATTACAATGTGTTTGCCTAATATAGACAGATGGATTTAGTTATAATAAATAATATTTTTTATTCACTAGAATTTAGATATAAAAACTAAATATAAATAGATTTCAGATATAACAGCAGATGTTATATATATTATAGAATTATACTAAAATAAATTAATATAATTATAATTAAATTTGATAAATAAAATGATTAAAAATAATGAAAATTTATATAAATACATTTATATAATGTAAATAAAAGATGACATTTCCAACTAATTGACTATAAAATACTGAGTACACATAATTATATATATATATATATATATATATATATATATATATATATATATATATATATATATATATATATATATATTCAATGCTGAATATAGATAAGTATCAACTGATATTTTGATGTAAAAAGTGAAAAGTCAAAACAATATATTGAAATAAAAAAAATAAAATATATATAATAAAAATCTAAAATAAAAATAATAATAGCCTAATATAGACAGATTGATTTAGTTACAGTAAAATACATTTTCAATAGATTTTAAATATAAAACTATATATATATATCTATATATATATATATATATATATATACAAAACTAGATAAACTAAAAATATAAAACTTCAAAATGATATTATATTTCGTTATATTATATTAAAGCACTTACCATCACATGTTTCGCTGCGATTCTCTTCACTGTCAGACTCCATCTGGAAAAACAAAATAAAAGAAACAGAACAACAGTTAATAACAAATAGCACTTTTCAATTTCAGAGATTTATAATCCTGTTTAATAACTCATCTCGACAGAATCTCATCATCAGAGTGACGGCTAAGTTCCTGTCAGTTTAGGCTATTAATAAGTAAGCCAGATTAGCGTCACGCAACGAGTTTATCGCATTGCGCGCATTTTATTCATTTGGCAAACAGCACACCTGCGCGGTGTCCCAACTTCAGGTCTTAAAAACTAAGTTTCAAATGACAGGATTACAGTAAACAACAGTAGTAAAAACCCAATCCAATCAACTCGGTGAAGCATCAGCACGAGAAACGAAAGGTCAGCGAACTTTACGACGAATTAAAAAAGGGGGAATTTCACACAGCAGATCAGCTCCATTACGTGCATTGTGTGGCGTGCTTCATATTTCGGCTTGATTTAATTGACTTAGAAAGTAGAGCGACAAACTGCCAGCGCAGAGAGAGAACAGCCAGACAGGCCTTCACTTTTAAGAGGGTGAGACAGGGGCGAGCGCAAATATAATAATGCAAAAACCAGCGACAAACAAAAGTAGTGATGTGTGTGTGTGTGTGTATGTGTGTTTAGACAAAAAGAGTTGTTAATACCGCTGCACCTACTCACTCACTCACTCACTCTCCCTCTCTCTCTCAGTTTCTCTCTGCCAGCAGTGCCTTGCTGATCCCAAATAAAACCTATTAAATGTAATTATTCTGGGCTGATGGCGCTCTATAGCGGTCGGAGGGTCTGGTGAGCTCGGTGAGTCACTGGCTGGGCTGTTACTTCGCTTATAATGGGAAACATGACTCCTATCTCCCCTTCTCTCGGCTTGGCTGTTGTGATTGAAGCCACTGACCTGTCATACATTTATAATAGGGGGAGCAGGTGTGGCATTGATGGACCTTAATTTCCTTTAATAAACCTTTTATGTGGCCCACTCTTAATGCCACGCCGGCCCTCTCCCGGCTCCCGACGCGTAATAGCTTCATTACTTTTGATTACTGGGGGCCCCTATTGAGACAAACAACTCCCAAACACTATAGATTACATTCTGTAAAAACTAATGTACCTGATTAGTTCATTACACTCGCTCGCTCGTGTACACATAGACGCGCGCTAACGCCGCGCCACGCCAGAAGTGGCCCGTCGCTTCCGGACCGGCTTTTCTGAACGCCTCTTGAAAGCTCCAACTATTAAAAACCGCCAGAGCCCCGTTTTGTTTCCTGATTTCGGGTATTGTTGCGCTGCGAGGGTGAAAAGAAATCTTTTATTAGCCCCGCAATCTGGGGTTTGTTGCAACAAAGGGTGCACAGATTTCCAGGCTTACGTAATTTGATATTTCGCATATTCTGAGCGGAAACTTTGACGAGAGGAGGAGAACAGGCAACAGCTGGCTGCTAACAATCCCTTAAATTACACCGTCACCACCTTGCAAAATCCAACCATATGTCAACAAGCGCGGAGAACCTCGGGTAACAAGTCAAAATCAACCGAAACAACTTTGGAAATGATGGCACGAGTGCTTCCCAAGCCAAATCACAAACAACACTGTAAAAAAAAAAGTTGTTTCAACATAAAATAATTTGTTACCCCGCTGACTTAACTTGAAATTTTAAGTCACTTAATGTTCATTTAAGTGACATCTGGAATATTTTAGTTGACTAAACTAAACATTTTAAGTTATTTTAAGTTGAAACAACTTTTTAATTATTTTATAATTATACTCCACAAGTGAAACCTTTTAGAACATTGTTTATTCATATTAAATTATATATTTGATCTGAATAAAACCAGTTCATTTGATTTTTAGTGCACATTTAGGCTTTTAAACAAAACATTTTTACTTTGTTGCACAGGTGCAATCATTTTTAAATGATTATGCATCACAAAAATTATTTATGTAGATTTTTTGCAAACAAAAAATATGTGACCCTGGACCACAAAACCAGTCATGAGGGTCAATTTTTGGAAATTGAGATTTATATATCATATGAAAGCTGAATAAATAAGCTTTTGATGTATGGTTTGTTAGGAGGGGACAATATTTGGCAGAAATACCACTATTTGAAAATCTGGAATCTGAGGGTGCAAAATATTGAGAAAATCATCTTTAAATCTGTCCAAATGAAGTCCTTAGCAATGCATATTACTAATAAAAAATTAAGCTTTGATATATTTATGGTAGAAAAAAATATACAAAATATCTTTACTTAATATTACAATGATTTTTTGCATAAAAGTAAAAATGGTTATTTTGACCCATACAATGTATTTTTGGCAATTGCTGCCTAAGATTGGTTTTGTGGTCCTGGGTCACATGTTAATAGTTCTGCACTTAGAATGCAAATGCAAGTGCATTTTCATTGTTATTGTCTAAAGCTCACATACAGAATGTTGCAAAAGTGACTAAATAAAAAATACAATTTTATGCATTCAAAAACTGCCAGTTTTAAAACAACAGATGTTGCATCCAACCTGTTTAACTCGGGTGCAGTACTTTTATGCTTTCATAAATGATTATGCTGCATGTGAAAAACAGAGGTGAATTAATTTGTTAGTCCACAAAATGTACAAACTACACATGCACATGTGAGATACTCTGACTGCGTCAGACAGAAACAATGGCTAATTTTACCTTTGTTTGTTTGGCCTGTAATGAATAAGATGTTCTGCGAGGTCCCCACGGGCCGCTCCGGTTACTGCACACACGTTTCTTCAGCTGTTCTAAGATGTGAGTGTGACATTCATGCTCTGAGGGCAAGAAACGACAAAAGATGTCAGTGACAAGTTGAATTACGCTCGAGGTGTTTACAGAGTATTTTTGAATCGCTAGTGTGAAATCAATTTTTACATCACAAATGTGTCCTTAAGTCAAAACATGCTCCCAAAAGTACATAGCGGTTACAGGCATTTCTGATTAATGCATATTGTAAAACATTAAAACATGCAGTTTTACTCTAAAAAGCAATTTGCATCACTGTAACTCAGGTTGCTTTACTCAGAATAAATAATATGATTAAGATAGATTATAAAAAATATTAGTCATGTTCAATTATATAGTTAATGACACTGTAAAGCATTTAAATGTGCATTTTGTACTCTAAAAATCACTGTAATTCAATGCATTCAGGTTGCTTTCGTTAAAAGAATGAATGATACACTGTAAAACATTGAAATGTGCAGTTTTTACTTGTTAAGTTAAAAATCACTGTAACTCAATGCATTCAGGTTGCTTTAGTGATCTTAATATGATTAATTACATGCTGAAAAACATTCATTTTAACTCTAAAAAGCAAGTTCTACTTGTTAAAAATCACTGTAACAATGCACATAGGTTGCATTAGTCATATTAAATAATCTGACTAATAACACACTGTAAAACATGAAAATGTCCAGTTTTTGGTCTAAAAATAGATCTATATTTGTAAAAATGACTATAACTCAATGCACTCAGGTTGCTTTAGCTATATTAAATAAATAATATGATTAATAACACACTGTAAAATGTGCAGTTTTTAGTCTAAAAATAGATTTCTATCTATAAAAAATGCCTATAACTTAATTCACTCAGATTGCTTAAGTTATATTGATTAATATGATTAATAACAGTGTAAAACATGAAAATGTGCAGTTTTAGTCTAAAAAATAAATTTCTATCTGTAAAAAATGATTATAACTTAATGCACTGAGGATGCTTTAGTTATATTAAATAAATAATATGATTAATAACACTGTAAAAACATGAAAAGTGCAGATTTTGGTCTAAAAATAGATTTCTATCTGTAAAATTTGACTATAACGTAATGCACTCAGGTTGCTTTAGTTATATTTAATAAATAATATCATTAATAACACTGTAAAACAAAAAGTGCCGTTTTTGGTGTAAAAATGGATTTCTATCTGTAAAAAAATTAATATAACTTAATGCAATCAGGTTGCTTTAGTTATATTAAATAATATGATTAATAACACTTTATTAAACATAAAAATGTTTTTAGTCTAAAAATAGATTTCTATCTGTAAAAAAATATTTTAACTTAATGCACTCAGGTTGCTTTAGTTATATTAAATAAATAACATGATTAATAACACTGTAAAACGTTAAAATGTGCAGTTTTTAGTCTAAAAATAGATTTCTATCTCCAAAAAAATGACTATAATTTAATGCACTCAGGATATGATTAATAACACTGTAAAACATGAAAAGTGCAGTTTTTAGTCTAAAAATGAATTTTTATCTGTAAAAAAAAAAATACTATAACAGGTTGCTTTAGTTATATTAACTAAATAACATGATTTATAACACTGTAAAACACTAAAATGTGCAGTTTTTAGTCTAAAAACTGATTTCTATCTGTAAAAAAATACAATAACTTGATGCACTCAGGTTGCTTTAGTCATAATAAATAAAATGATTAATAATACACTGTAAAACATTAAAATGTGCCGTTTTTAGTCTAAAAACAGATTTATATCTGTAAAAAATGCGACAATTTAATGCACTCAGGTTGCTTTAGTTATATTAACTAAATAACATGATTTATAACACACTGTAAAACATTAAAATGTGCAGTTTTTAATCTAAAAACAGATTTTTATCTGTAAAAAAAGTATAACTCAATGCACTCAGGTTGCTTTATATTAAATAATATGATTAATAACACATTAAAAAAATGCAGTTTTTACTCTAAAATGCTTTAGACTCACTGTAAAAACAAAAAACACTAAAAAAAACCTTAATACAGTCAGGCTGCGTTTGATTTTTAGGTTACAGTGCACAGCGTTTCAAGACACCCAGTTCATTTTTTTATTTGCTTCCGCTTGGACGGCTACATTTAGGAGTTGTTCAGATAGAAACACTAACTGTGAACATTTGAAACGGCGGCGTGGAGAAACCTGGGAGCGAATTAACAGACAAGACCTCATGTGGCTTTCTTAACAAGATGCAAATTGATTGCTTGACAGAAATCAAATAGCTTGTGTGTAATTAATATGGTTAATCCGGGAAGAGTTTTGTGTGATTGCGCGCATCGGGACAATTTAAACGCTGCGCTACACAACGCCTGAGCTCCGCTATTGGTGAGCCATTCATGCCTGTTGGCTTTGAGAGAGAGAAAGAGAGAGCTTTGTGTTAATTATGGCTAAAAACTCCCAGCATCTTTCGCTCCCCCCCACCGCCGTGCGGGGCCCCGGGACGAGGAGGGGCCCCCTCATTAGCATAAGAAGAAAGACGGCCCACTCCTTGAGCGGCCCGTCATCTGCTGAATCATTATAAGGGGGTTTCTCTCGGCCCCTTCTGCACGAAGCCAGCGTCCCTCTGAGGGCCGGGCCGCTAATGTGCATGGCCTCGCGGTCTCCAAGGAGATAGCGCTTCCTGATTCGGCGTGCGCGCGTCTGCGCGTGTGTACGCGGCCGGTGCACTTTGCCCTAACCCATCTGCTCTTTTTCTGAAAGCGCCGTCTGAGCCGAACGAGAGAGTTGCACTTTACAGCCTCTAAGCGTCAATGGGCGGGACGCGTTGCAAATAAACGACACGGCGACCCTTAAAAACACACATACAAAGGAGATTAGTGTTAACATGATTTCTTAGTAGCAAAAAATGAATGACATTTTGTGGTCAAAACAGAAACGCACACACGCTATGATTAAGACGCAGCATTTTTAGTCTTTAACGCATGAATGCTAGCATCACCGAAAATAAGACAAACAAACAGACAAGTGCACAATGCATATGGTAATTTCGTTTGTTATCAGCATCACAATCGCTCATCTGATTTAACCGCTCAAGGGACGACTAGTAATCAAACCTCAAATCATCTTTATCTTTATAACGACGTGCAGAAATGGGTTAAATTACAAGTTTGGAGACAACACTTGTAGTACCCTGTTGATTAGAAAATGATTTTTAGGACAAACAAACAAATCATGCATTGACAGTCTATCGGGGAAGCGTACAAAGTTGAGTTTTAACTTCTATTTGACCAAGAATTTAATTGATTTTTGCTATTTCAATTCATTTTAGGTTATTAGTAACCAGATGAGTGTCATAGATACATTTTTTTGATTTTGTAAACACTGTTATTTTTTATGTTAGACTTGAGAATGTAGAAAAAAAATTATTGCAAATAACAGCAGTAAAAAATAATTCTGTGGTTAAATGTTAGAAACTGATGGTTGAAAATAAACAAAAAATACAAATATATAAAACAAAATTAATATTTTGTATTCATTTATAATATGAATATATGTATTAATATTTGAGAATTAGTTTTTAGTTTTATATTTTCCATTTTCTCATTTTAACAAAGTTTTAGTAATAGTTCAAGTGTTTTTGTCATTTTCATTTTTTTGGTAACACTTTACAATAAGGTTTCATTAGTTAACTTCTTTAGTTGATGAACAATCATTTATTAATCTTAGTTAATGTTAATTGCAACATTTACTAATGCACTATTAAAATCAAAAGGTGTGTTTGTTAACATTAGTTAATGCAATGTGAACTAACATGACCTAACAGCTGCATTGTTATTAACAAAGACTAATAAATAGTGTAATAAATGTATAGTTCATTTTTTTGTTCATGTTAGTTAATGCATTAACTAATGTTAACAAATGACACCTTATTGTAAAGTGTTACCATTTTTTTAGTATGTCTGTATAGCGTTTATGAATATTTATTTTATTTTTACTTATTTTAGTATCAAGTTAAACTGGTAACATTTTACAATAAGGTTCATTGGTTAACATTAGTTAACTACATTAGTTAACAAACTAAGAATGAACAATACTTCTACAGCATTTATTATTCTTAGTTAATGTTTTCAACATTTACTAATGCATTATTAAAATCAAAAGTTGTTTGTTAACATTAGTCAATGCACTGTGAACTAACATTAACAAAGATTGTGTAATAAATGCATTGTTCATTGTTTATTCATGTTAGTTAATACATTAACTAATGCTAACAAATGACACATTGTAAAGTGTTTTTTGTGTCTATATAGTGTTTATTATTATTATTTTTCATTTTTAGTTATTTTATTTTTAAGTTAAACTGGTAACACTTTATAAAAGGTTCATTAGTTAACTTTAGTTACCTGCTTTAGTGAACATGTAGTATGAATGAACAATAGTTCAACAGCATTTATTAATCTTAGCTAATATTAATTTTAAAGATTTAGTAATGCATTTTTAAAATCAAAAGTTGTTTGTTAACATTAGTTAATGCACTGTGAACTAACATTAACTAACATTAATAAAGATGAATAAATATTGTAATAAATGTATTGTTATTTTTTGTTTATATTAATTACTACAGTAACTAATATTAACAAATGACACCTTATTGTAAAGTGTTACCATTTGTTTAGTATGTCTATATAGTGTTTATTTATATTTATTTCATTTTTACTTATTTTAGTATCAAGTCAAACTAGTAAGACTTCACAATAAGGTTCATTAGATAACATTAATTAACTACTTTAGTTAACATAAACTAAGAATGAACAATACTTCTACAGCATTTATTAATCCTAGGTAATGTTAATTTCAACATTTAATAATGTGTTATTAAAATCTAAAGTTGTGTTTGTTGACATTAGTTAATGCACTGTGAACTAACAGTAACTAAAATTAATAAATACTGTAATTAATGCATTGTTCATTGTTTATTCATTTTAGTTAATACATTAACTAATGTGACACAAAGTGTTGCCATTTTGTGTCTATATAGTGTTTATCATGTATTTATTTATTTATTTATTATTTTATTTTATTATTTTTTTTAATTTTTAGTTATTTTGGTATCAAGTTAAACTGGTAACACTTTACAATAAGGTTCATTAGTTAACATGAACTAAGAATGAACAATAGTTCAACAGCAGTTATTATTCTTAGTTAATATTAATTTCAAGCTTTAGTAATGCATTTTTAAAATCAAAAGTTGTTTGTTAACATTAGTTAATGCACTGTGAACTAACATGAACTAACATTAACACAGATTAATAAATACTGTAAATAAATGCATTTAATAATGTAGTTAACTAACGTTAACTAATGAACATTATTGTAAGTATTTTTGTGTCTATATAGTGCTTATTAATATTTATTTCATTTGACTTATTTTAGTACCAAGCTAAACTGGTAATACTTTACAATAAGGTTCTTTAGTTAACATTAGTTAACTACATTAGTTAACGAACTGAAAATGAACAATACTATTACAGCAGTTATTAATCTTATTTAATGTTAATTTTAGCATTTACTAATGCATTTTTCAAAACTTGTTCAACATTAACATTAACAAAGATTAATAAATACTATAATAAATGCATTGTTCATTGTTTGTTCACATTAGTTAATGCATTAACTAATGGTAACAAATGACAAGTAAAGTGTTACCTTTTCTTAGTATGTCTATATAGCGTTTATTAATATTTATTTCATTTTTAGTTACTTCAGTATCAAGTTAAACAAAATGAAAATAAGAAATGCAGACCTGGCAAGCAGCTAAAATAAGTTTAACTTTTTAATGTTTATTGCAAGTAAAAAAAAAAGTTTGATTTTAGTGATTTTAATGATTTTAGTTTTTTTTATGATATTAGCTTTTACGAAACAAATGATTTATCTTGCATTTAATGTCTATTTAATATTTGCATGTAATCCAGGATATGCCTTTACATCCTTTACAACTTTACATGCATGCTTTTTTTCTAATTAAAAGTCTTGCATTAAAAGATCTGTTTTTGCATCTAGACTTTGCGAAAAGACAGAGGCTAAAAAATCAGAAAGAAACAAGCGTAGCAAACATTCGAAGCGCACTCAGTGCCCTTGTCCTTCCTGAATGACTGTTATGATTAGATTGTACTTTCAGTGTAATTACGGAATAAGCACTATGTGGCACTAAACAATGAATAAATAAAGACCTCCAGCTCTATCTCCACCCAGACACCTCCCTCCCTCCTTCTCTCTCTCCCTCTCTCTCTCCCTCTCCTTCCAATCACCTTTCCCTGTTTTCTTCTCCTCTCTCTCTCTCTCTCTCCATATCACCTGTCTGTGCTCGTATCGCGCACAGAGAGTTATGAAGACACAGGGTCTCATTGCAAGGTCACCCGCTCTCATTCTATCTCTCTCTCCCTCGCGCTTTTTGTTCGTCTGCAGCGTCTGGCTGGAAAAGGGTTAAGCCAGGAATGGATTTAATTATGGAATGAATGGAATCACAATGCGCCTGCAGCAAGTTTGTGCCTCCTTATTTATTAAAGCTGCTGATGGTCCAGGTTTGATGAGCCACTTCGGGCGTAATTGAGTCATCATACAAAGAGGGTTCCACGCATTCAGAGAGGTTTTATCAGCTGCAAACAGACCTGATTACTGGCAATTACACTCTGATCTAGGAGGATGGTGGTGGGGGGCGGGAGGGGTAACTTGTGTGTTTATAGTTTACCCCAGGAATAATTTCCACATTCATTTTACATGCTAAGTGTTTTTTCTGTTGCCGCGTAATAAAGCGCAAAGCCAGAGATAGTGGCGTTTTACTTTCATTTTCCCCCTGCGCCGAATCTCTTACTGTAACCCAAAAGAGGGGGAAACGAAGAAGAAAGGACGAAAATAATTGCGACTGAATGCGAATCCGAAAGGGCGGACGGGGGTTTTGTTTACACGCTCTTTGAAAGAAAAAGCGAGTGGAGGCGTCAAACAAACAAACTGGGCGGAGTCGAGCGTAATCCATTAGGTTTTATTAGCGAAAACGAATTAAACGCGCACTGGTCGAATCTAAACATGATAAAAAAAAAAGCTGACTCCATAGGCCTTCTGCATAAAAACAAAGCCGGAGAGATGGGAAGAAAAGAGGCGCTCGAGATTAGAAGGGGCGGGTGTGTGTAAACGCGAGATATCAGTCTCCGTGTAGTTGATGCCAGAGACTTTAAACTGTGAAATCTGAGAACTCAAAAGCTGCTATTTTAACTTCTGTTAGCTCCTGGAATATGAGGCTATGTTTTCTTTCTAGGGCAAGCATAATTAGTTTCAGTATAATTACCTTAAAGTGCATCATCTGTCCCTAGGTCTAATGTGGGAGGAACTTCAAAGATACACTTGTTTCCAACTGTTTAAAGCATTTCGCATCTGATAAATTATTCGAGGAGAAGTCTGCCAGCAAACGCAGATCATAAAGAAACGCGGTTGTTTGCGATGGAAAACAGGCCGTCGCGGAGATTCGCAGAGAGTTAAAGCTCGTGCAAACAGTTCTGCTAAAGTGACCGAATTAAATAAGTGCACGCACAAAAAACTTTACAGACATTTAGAGGAGCACAGAAATAGAGAGAATACTCACAACGACTAAACACAAGTGTTTGCAAGTTTAGATTATGACTCATTTTAACACAAAAAAGGAACGATATTACACACTGACATTCAAATTTGTTTGAAAATAGCAGCTAAATTTTACTTAACCATAATCACATAAATAAATACATAAAATATATATAAATCATTATTTTTTAAATAATATTACACACTGGGGATTCATATTGTCTTAATCTTAAATCACATAATTAAATACATACAATATATTTTTTATAATATTACACACTGGGATCATTTTTTATTTATTTTTTTTTCATAAACTTAACCTTAATCACATAATTAAATACATATATATAAAATATTACAAACTGGGATTAAAATTTCCTACTTTGAAAATAGCAGCTAAATTTGGAAATAAAAATACAATTTTAAATAAAAAATTCTAATCGCATAATTAAATTAAATATATAAAATTATTATT
The DNA here is from genome assembly GCA_036247105.1 of Cirrhinus mrigala. Taxonomy (NCBI): domain Eukaryota; kingdom Metazoa; phylum Chordata; class Actinopteri; order Cypriniformes; family Cyprinidae; genus Cirrhinus; species Cirrhinus mrigala. The sequence goes on from CM070030.1 coordinate 4,590,328, forward strand.
TATATGTTATAAGTATAGAATATATCTTTACTTAATCCTAATCACATAATTAATATATATATATATATATATATATATATATATATAATATTACACACTGGGATTCATATTTTCTTTACATAAACTTAACCTAATTGCATTATTAAATACATTAAAAATATATTAAAAATATCAATAGTTTTTATAACATTACACACCGGGATTAAAATTTCCAACACTGGAATTGGCAGTTAATTTTGGAAATAAAAATCTAATTTTAAATAAAAAAAAATCTAATCACATAATTAAATTAAATATATAGAATTATTAAAATTAAAATTTAGATTTTATAAATGAAAAAAATAATTAATATTTAATTAACATGTATATTACAAGTATATATATATATATGATCACATAATTTTATATATTTAATATATAAAATTTATATAATTAATTTTTTAATAAAAAATATATCATTTTATTACCTTGTTTTTTATATTGATACTGTATATATATCATTTTTGGTATGTATTTGGTATATATTTTGGTATATATATATATATATATATTTTTTTTTTTATCATAGTCAATCCATATGAAAAAAAATTCATAAACATTATGGATAATTTCTCATGATAGTATCACTTCTATGAAGAAAAAAATTTACAGATTTAAAAAAAATAAAAATAAAAGAAAAAATCCACATTGTGTAAGTAAGTAAAGTAAATAAATAACTAAAATAATGGCTAAAGTTAGACGTAAAGTTCTCCCTTTCCACCGAAGCTCCTTTAAAATCCCATTTGAACAGAGAACAATACTTTTAGTTAGTTTTAGTTAGTCCAAATCCTATTAGGACACAAATATATATTGGAAAAGTTACAGAGCAATGCAAATAGCCTATATTTATTTATGCTAACAATTGCATTGCATTGTCTCTCCATCTTCCATTCAAAGGCTGAGATATCGCCTCCCTTAATATGCTTCAGGGAGGGGGGAGCATAAAAGGGCATCTGAAAGCGAAATGAGATGGCCAGGTGTTAGCAGGGACAACTTCCACGCCCGTTCTCCGTTATCAGCGCACACTGATCCGGCCCATTGTTTCAGGACGGGAAGGTATCTCAATAGAGAGGACGCACGAGTACTACCAGGTGGTCGGCAATTTGTTGAAGCCGTGGCTACCATTCGAGCTAAATCCTGGAGCACAAAAGGCAGGTCTCCAGGCTCCGAAGCCCTTGGGTTCAGAAAAAAAAATGGAAAGCAAGAGAGGGGGGGGAAAGTATATCACGGCAGGGTTTGAAAGGAGAAGACCCTTTAAACTCCTGATTCCTAATAAGATTGAAATGAACAGCTCGCATGGCAGCTGTACTTTTCCCAGGGTTAATTACCTTTCACTGCACTTGCCTAATGAGTCAGCTGTTCCTGTCATTAAACAACTCCACTTCACCATGGCTTCTTCATCCTCCACAAACACTGTCCCTCCTGTTTGCTCACTTGTTCCAGCTGGGGTGGGGTGAGACGGAGAGAGAAAAAAGGAAAGGTTGCCCTTCGTGGCATATGTTTGGAAACTGGCGGCCGCTGACAGTGTTGAGCTCTGATTATGAAATCGAACCCCAAAACAATCTGGCAACGCCAGTGAGGGTGAATTACACTCGAAATTTAGATTCACTTTGCAGAAATTGCTTTCTGCAAAATTAAATATTTGAGGGAAAATGTAAAAACTTTTTTTCCCAATATGCTATCATTGTGAAAACATGCAGTTTCAATTTTGCTTTGTGAAACTTGCTAGATTAAACAGCTGGAAAAATTATTTAAATAATAATAATAATAATAATAATAATAATAATAATTTAAAAACAAAAAATAATGATATTTATAATTAATATTAATAGATTAAAATCACAGCAATAACTGTTATTGTTTATTATTTCAGTTCATTTATAAGGACTAAAACTTAATGTATAATAATAATAATAATAATAATAATTTTGAGGAAAAAAGAAACAAAAAATATTATATTATAAACAAAAAATATACAGACAAAAAATATTATATGTGTAATCTGTAACTGACTCAAAATTTGACACTCAAAGTTGAACATATGCACTACTTATTAATAATAATGATAATAATAATAATTATAATAATAATAATTAAAAAAAATAATATTAATAATAATTATAAATATTAATAGATTAAATTAAATTAATGTGTAATCTGTAAAGTAGAATATATTCAGTACTTATAATAATAATAATAATAATATTTTTTAAAAATATAAATTAATAAATAATTAATTAGATCAAAAACACAACTACTTATGATTAATGCCATTCCTTTATATGGACAAAAATATTTATGTGTAATCTGTAAAGCTTTGCACTCAAAGTCGAATATATCCACTACTTAATAATAATAATAATAATAATAATAATAATAATAATAATAATAATAATAATTTAAAAACAAATAACAATAATTTAAAAACAAAAAATAATAATGATATTAATAATTTAATATTAATAGATTAAAATCACAGCAATAACATAATAATTATTATTTCAGTTCATTTATAAGGACTAAAGCATAATGTATAATAATAATAATAATAATAATAATAATAATAATTAAAAAACAATATATTGTCCTTATAACAATATAAGGACAAAAACATAATGTATAATAATAATAATTTATTATTATTATTATTATTATTATTATTAAAAACTAATAATAATACTTACAGTTATTATAATAATAATTATTATTATTATTTGTAATTTCAGTTTATTTATAAGGACAAAAAAGTAATAATGTATAATCTATAAAGTTTTACACTCAAAGTACAATATATGCATTGTGCATACATAATAATAACAATATTAAATAATAATAGTATCAACATAAAATAAATTAAATAATAAGAAATTATAAGAATGAAAATTTTAATTTCTACAAGATTAAAACTAATAATATACAAATAATTATGATTAACGTCATTATTTCTGTTTCTTTAAAAGAAAAAAATATATAATAATGTGTAATCTGTAAAGTTGTACACTTAAAGTAGATTATATGTGCTAATAATAATAATAATAGTCAGTCAATTTAAATTAATCAATTTCATTAATTAATTAATTAATAAAAATAAATGATGATAATAATAAGTTATTAATAAATTAAAACTAGAAATAATTATTTCAGTTCTATAATAATGTGCTACTTATAATAATATTAATAATAATAAAAAAATAAAAATGTAAAAAAATAAAATAATAAAGGATGATAATAAGTTATTAATAAATTGAAACTACAAATAATTATTTCAGTTCCTTTACATCTAAAGTAGACTATATTTACTATATCCACTTATTGAGTTTGGTTGCACCCACGGTAGTTTTTTTTTAATTTAAGTAACTTAATAATACTGATAATTATTAATGGAAAATATTCAGTATTAATGATAAATACTAATGCTAAATGATAAAGTAAATATAAACACAACAGAAACTGTGAATATGAGCGAGGTCTTGTTAATGGGGTTATTGGGGTACATGTGACAAAAAAAAAAAAAAAAAAAAACAATGGTTGGGAAACACTGCAATACGTGACACTTCACACAAGCTGAGTCGACTGAACCGACATATTCGACTCAAACGGTGTCAAATCCCAATATAAACCCGAAACGAGCCGCTCTATAACACGGCGGAAAGTCCTCTTTGGCATCTGCACAAACACCAGCAGCACGGACCTCAGCTTCAGCACATCTCCGGCTGTGCTGTCATCATTTCAGGAAGATGCGGCGCAGGCCGGATACCGCAGCTCAGCCTGTTCGGGGAGTTTTAAGTGATTTTTGCCAGTGTGTGGCGAAATCCCCCGGCCACCTGGATTACAAACTCTAGTCCTTTAACTCATGCCAGTCTAAATCCATGTTAACTCGGATTTACCTCTGGCATAGGAATTCCCAGTCCGAGTAAGCTTTGTTTGGAAAGAGTTGCGCCTAAGTATTTTATGCATTAAAAAGAGGACTAGTGGGGAATTCTGATTTAACTAAAATGGCCAGAAGAGCTGAGGGATCAGCATCACGGATTTACGAAGTCTCATGCAGTAATCTTCTAATAAATAGAATGGACGCACGCACACTTTTGTCATAAACTTGTGTTTACAACTTGCTTTTAAGGCCCTTACCATAAATTATGTCTAGTGTAGGAAATAAACGTGCAAGAAATTGTCTCATTTTATGCTAATAACAACAATGCTTGTGTTTGCAAAGGTTTAGAGCAAACAAGCACACACATTGCTCCTATTACAAATGGCTTTCCCAAAGAGACAAAAGTTGCATTTTTGAATAAAAAATATATTTTATGCATGATATTTCAGTTCCTCAAATGAAAACATCCTAAAAGAAAAGTTCAAAGCTAAGCAAACACACACACTCATTTGTGACCCCACATTGAGTTCACATTATTTTCTACTTAAAAGGTCAAAAAAGGCACATTACGAGTTTAAAACAAGCTTCCCAGACCAGCAGATGGAACTTGAACATGATTATGTGCATCAATAAAATGAATAATCTTTAACCAAATGTAAATTTGACTTAACCCCAGGATTTAATAAAGAGGATGGATTCTGAACACTCTTAACCCATATTCTCATAGGCGGGGGAAAAAAAAGATATGCATCTTTTACAGGACCAAATGTTCGATAAAGTAGTTAATTTATAAATTGAAGTTGTTTCAAACTCTCTGTGAACATTCATCAGATTGACAAAAATGTCAAAACAGTGTGTGCATTATATCTGAACCACACAAATAATTAAAAAATATATATCTAGGCATGTGGGAAACTATAAAATATTAGTTTACAATATTTATGCATTTATGCTATTTTTAAAATTCATGTCAAATTTGTGGGATACCAAAATCACTGGTTTATATTATAATATAAATTCAAAATAAATAAATTACACACACACCTAAAAAATAAATAAATAAATAAATAAATAAAAAACTGTGTGTGTGTGTATCACATGTAAATCACACAAATAATAAATAAAAAAAATAATTAGGCATGTGGCAAACTATAAAATATTAGTTTACAATATTTATGCTTTTATGCTATTTTAAAATTTATGCCAAATTTGTGGGATACCACAAATCACTATTTTTTATTATAATATAAATTCAAAATAACTAAATTGCACAAATAATAATAATTAAAAAAAAGAATAACTAGGCATGTGGCAAACTATAAAATATTAGTTTACAATATTTATGCATTTTAATAAATTCAAAATAACTAAATTACACACAAAACAGCTGTGTGCATCACATCTGAAGCACACAAATAATAATAATAAAAAAAATATCTAGCCATGTGCCTAACTATAAATTATTAATTTAAAATATTTAGGCATTTTTATGTCAAATTTGTTGGAAACCAAAATCAATCTCATATTATAATAGAAATATAAATTCAAAATAAGTAAATGAAACAATTAACAAAAAACTGTGTGTGCATCACATCTGAAGCACACAAATAATTAAAAAAATATATCTAGCCATGTGAACTATAAAATATTAATTAAAAATATTTTTTATGCCAAATTTGTGGGAAACCAAAATCAGTGTTATATTATAATATAAATATAAATTCAAACAACTAAATGCCACAATTAAAAAAAAAAAAAAATCATTTCTGAACCACACAAATATTTTTTTAATTATTAACAAATAATTAAAAAAAAAACTACTAAAATATTAAAATATATTAAAATATTTAATATTTATTTCATTTCTTTCTAAGTATTTTATTTATTTATAAATATTATTCATGCAAAACCAAAATCACTATTTTATATTATAATAAGAATATACATTCAGAATAACCAAAATACACAATTAAAAAATAATGGTAACACTTTACAATAAGATGTAATCTGTTAACATTAGTTAATGTATTAACTAACATGAATAAACAATGAACAATACATTACAGTATTGATTAATCTTTGTTAACGTTAGTTAATAAAAATACAATCGTCATTGTGTGTTCACGTCACACGGCATTAACTAATGTTAACAAACACAACTTGTGATGCATTAGTAAATGTTGAAATGAATATTAACTAAGATGATAAAGATAATGAACCTTGTAAAGTGTTACCATAATATTAATAATAAAAAATAAAAAAAGTATTTAGGCATGAAATTTCGACACTTGTTTAACTGCAACTGTGCAGAATCAAACTTTGAGAAAAACAAAACATGAGTTAACATGCTCTGATTCAACAGTCCTGAAACAATTAAGCGTGTAGCGTAAAGTCCAAACACAAGCAAACACAAGCTCTCGATCCGCATCCTTGGAAGTGCCTACTTAAGTTTTCACATAAACGCCATGCATAACTAAACCAAAAATACAAGTCCTCCAACAGCGCAATTTAAGAAGTACGCGGCGAACACAAAAGTAAAGAGTACATACGGAAAGACAAACAATGCGTTAATTACAGTCAAGAGTTTTATCCAAAGAAGAGTGTCTCAACTCTGCCTGCGAAAGATGCTCGCGGGAGCATCACCCCTCTCAAACACGACCCTGGAAATGACAGCTTACGAAAAGCACTGCACTTGTCTTGATGCATTTCACAGATCAAACCCTCCATCCAGCCAAGCATCTTTCTCACCCTCTACCCACCTCTCGGCTTCTCCCTCTCCTCTCTCTCTCTTAACAAACACGGACACAAACACGGTCAGCGGGGCAGTGAAGGACCACCTGACTTACCACGTCCACGCTAGCTTTTCACAGCGACATGAAAGGTGTTGTTAGTGGAGAGCAGAGAGGAGGTGGGGTCGGGGTTACGCCGTGTCTTGCTGTTGTGTCGCGTGGCGAGAGGGGAACGCGAGAGCGCTTTGGGTCTCTATCCCCCCCGTTTGCCCCCCTTCAGCCTTTGTGTCATTCATTTAACGACCAATCTCATTAGGCGGCCACGCACAATGGGCTGAACTATTTTCGGTAGAAATATACCACATGGTGACCCTCAAGGTATAACTTATGAAGGTCTGTCTAATCTCATAAAAGATGGATTGGAAAAGAAAAAAAACGGTTCAGGGGTGCTCAAGCAAAGGTCACAAAATAAATTAATAAATAAAGGAGAGAATGCTTTCAGATATGAACTTAAATAAAACATCACTTTGTGTCTTGAAATATTTAGGCATAATCTAATGAATGAATATAGCAATGCAATTAATGTTATTTAAATTTTCGTATTTATTTGCATGAATATGCAAAGTGTACATTTAGCATAAATACAAGTAATTTCTAAAAATGCTATTAAAATATAAATATAATTTGTAAATATAAAATGAGTACATAAAGCACATCAAACTAATATAAAATATTAAAAAAATAAATACTATCTGCATGGTGAGCATGACTAATAAAAATATGTAATCTGTGCTATTTTTTATTTAATCAAAAATATGTGCATTGCCATTATCACTTTTTAAAATAAAAAGATTTAACATGAATATAGAAAAATGAATAACTAAAGCATAGAAAACTATTAATAAAAAAATGACCATGACTTAAAAAGTATGAAACTTCTACTATTTTTTTAATCAAAATATAAAGAGTGCAGTGCTCTTCAAAACAAAAATAACTATTTTTTTTTAAATCAAAGTGATGTAAAAATATTAAAAAATGAATAAAGCATAGAAAAATATTAATGAAAAATGACCACGACTTAAAAAATATGAAATCTGTGCTATTTTCTGTTTATCAAAAAAATATAAGTGCATTGCCATTATCACTCTTTAAAATAATAAGAAACTTTTTTTAAAATCAAAGTGATGTGAATATAAAAAAATGAATAGCTAAAGCATAGAAACTATTAATAAAAAAATGACCACCACTTAAAAAATATGAAATCTGTGCTATTTTTTATTTCTTTTTATTTTTATTAAAGTGATGCAAATATAAAAAATGAATAGATAAGGCATAGAAAACTGTTATTAAAAAATGACCATGACTTTAAATTAAATATTAAATCTGGTCTATTTTTTTTTTAATTTATCAAAAAATAAAGAGTGCATTGCCTTTATCACTCTTTAAAATAAAAAGAAATATTTGTAAAAAATAAAGTGATGTAAATATAAAATAATGAATACATAAAGCATAGAAAACTATTAATGAAAAATTACCATGACTTAAAAATATGAAATTTGTAATTTCTTTATTTATCAAAAAATAAAGAGTGCATTGCCAATATCACTCTTTAATTTTTTAAGTGATGTAAATATAAAAAATTAATAGATAAAGCATAGAAAAGTATCAATGAAAAATTAAATATTCAAAATTCTAATGTATATATTATTATTTCATTGCATTTAGTGACCATGATTAAAAAAAATGTACGTTTTTGATTATTATGAAAAACGTACTTGGAAAAAAAAAAAAAAAAAAAAAAAAACATGCCAATATCACTCAACAAAAAGCAATATTAAAAAATGAAAGAAAGCATAGCAAACGGTTAATGAAAATTAAATATAAAAAATATTAATGAATATCTTAATATATTTTCTTACTATTTCTACCGTGACCGTAACTAAAAATTTTAAAACAGGACCTAAAGTTTGCTAAACGATAAAGACTGCATTGCCAAAATCACTATTGAAAGCGAACAGAAATGTTCTAAAATCAGAGCGATGTTTAGTAAGGTTACACAGGCCGCTGTGTCCTTCTGACTCCATATTGTCTTTCTGCTCATAATTCCATGTAAAATGCATTAAGGTGGGACTCACACCAGTGGCAGCTGTCCATAATCAGCAGGGACATGTCTATTGGCTAACTTGACCCATGTCAGTAGACAAAACAAACACACACACACACACACCATTAAAAATAAAAAATAAAAAAAATTTCTAAAGCCCAGGACTTGCCGAGCCGAGGTCACTGGAGATTTTCCAGACAAACGCAATCCGGAGGGGTGCTGGATGGTGTGTGTGTGTGGTGAAGGGGTGGTGGATGGTGTGGTTAAAAAAGAGAGAGGGGTGGTGGTGGGGAGGGAGGTGGTGGAAGAATAAAAAAGGACAGGCTTAGAATCTCATTTTACCAGACCGCACACAATCTGGGCTCCCACTGAACTATCTCTGCCTGACCGCTTTCTATTTATCCCTTATCAGTGTTTACCAACCGCTACTTCTCTTTCATTCATACTGTGCGGCAGTTCTCTTACTATCAGTCAACAGCTGACACCATGGAACAGCCTCAAAGGCATAGGAAAGGATCAAAACTGAACCAAAGCTGTTTAAACAATACAACAGAGGAAATAAATTCATAAATCCTAATTCTTCCCAACCCACAAGGGTGCAGGCAGATCCTTTATAGTTAGGCCAACAAACACACCCGCAGCCAATGAGGTAACACTGCTATCAAGGTAGATGCTCAAATATATTCACAGGGAAAAAAAAGTGTCAAAAAAGGCCATGTAATTTTAATTACACAACGTGGCTCGCTGCCTTTTCGTGCTTTACTTCTATTTCAGCTCGCTCCTCATCCTGGAACTTGTTCAAGTCGCATTCGATCTGTCCGTATCTCCTCATTCGACGCGTCGCCTAAATCTCAACGTTTTCGGTTAACTGCGAATATTTCCAAAAAATCAAACGTCGCTCTATTGTGTGTAATCTTCCTGCCATGCTCTTGATTTCACTCGCTTTTCTCCATCACACACACACACACTCACACGGCGCTCTGTTTTCCTGGACTACTGTTCAAAAGTTAAGTAATTAATTACATTCAGTCTATCACCAGCTGCTCCACAGCAGATGGAACATTTTTAAAACCTTGTTGAATTAAACCCACAAAATTCATTTGCCTGGATTAACCAAGTGAAGTTTGTGCATGGATGGCTTTGTGCAAGGGGGTTGAGGAGAAAAAAAAAAAAAAAACAGGTAACAAGATGTTACACGGATACACAATTACGACGTGAGCGTTCGGGTGATTTATTGAGCCAAAATGGCAGCATGTTCGCTAATTTGTGTTGTGCTTGAGTTTTACCCAGCCGAACGGCTGTAAACGAGCGGGTTAATGAAAGGTCGTGAAGGTTAAAGCCGAACTCGGGTGACCTCAGGCCTGCGTTTGAGAGGAAGAGAGTCTGTTCAGGACTTGTTTTGCTGAGTAGCACCATGGACAGTTCCCTAAACTCTAACACTACAATACAGGATGAAACTGTTGCGCTCATGTAATGCAACTCCAATCTTGGCATTTCAGTGACAGAGGAGAGGATAAAACATCCGACAAGCAATTCTGTCGAGTTTAACTCGCCAGCGGCGAGCGATAAAACAAAAAGATGCGAAATGCATAATCTAGACTAGGTTTTTATCAAAGAAGATCTGATTTTGTATAACGCCTACAAGGAGATTTTAACTTGAAACTGACCACACTTTTGGATAAAACACAGCTCTGACATAGTATTTTCATATATGTACTAACCAGAGTGGGATAATCTAATAATTAATTTCCTAAAAATACACAACTCGTTTAAGTCATTTTAAAACCGGATGATGCTATTCAAAAAACATTTTTTAAATAATAGAATTTTAGTACTAGTACTTGAGCTGAATACGTTTATCAACAACCAAAAATACAAAATTAAAAAAAATAACTTGTTGACATGCATGACTCAAATTTCTACTTTGGAAAATTCAGCTCACATCCTTGAGTGTACTAAAATAACTGCTTTATGAAATGTCATTCGGTTCATTTTGCAATGAGATACTGTGTCATAATGTCATGCTTTCATGTTACTAATTTCTAAAAACAAGCAGAATCCTCAAGTCAAATCAAACTCACAAATAGCTCACAAACCTAAACTCCGTCTTATCCGTGACTTCGCATAAACACAGATCTGAGCTTGCTTTTCAGGATGCGACTGCTGAACTAAACAGAAAGCAAACGGCAAACGCCGTGCGACCTAAAGACGGCAGATTGAAGGCAGCGCTAACGCAGCCCGAAGCCTGAAAGTTTGAGATGAAAGACAGGAAGGGCTGTGTGTGCTCAGCTGCTGTATCGAAAGCCCGAGCTTTGTGCTAACACACAATGCTAACACGTCTAAGACTCGCTTAAACCCTCCGGCACACGCACAGGGACTTTAATTTAGGTAGACAACATCTACTGTTATCTGTGTGATTAAAAAATAGGTCATTCTTCTTCAAATACACAGTTTGAGCTGTCTAATCTCCCCTTGCGCTCCAGATCTGAAATTGAGCAAAAGTCGCTACAATTTAAAACTGAAGTAAAAAAGTAAAACATAAATCAGTTTTTAAAAATTTAAAAGAGTTCTTTTTATTTAAACACAAAGTGAACTGTTACAATTGTTACAGCGAACATTCTAAATTCGAATTCGCCTTCCAAACTTTTTTTTTTTTTGCACTGTCACAGCAACGCATCCTCTCAGTTCAAACACAAACAGCTCGATTTGCTACCCAAACACCGACCACAGACGGCTACAGCGACTGTCACGTCAAAAAAACAAGCGGAACACCAACCTACTTGACTGCTGCTGAAAGTTAGCTGCGGATTCTGTGGTCCCTGCTCGGCTGATGCTCTAGCGCTGGAGCCGGTAGCTTTTGAAAGGTAGTCCCCAGGAATATGACACACTATGTCTGTGACAGCCCCGAGATAAGCACCTGCGTTCTGCTCTCTTTCTACGTCACACCTCCCTATTCACAAGCTCTCAATATGATGCACATTTGCACATCAACAGCAACCCCTCCACTACCACACACACACACACACACACACTTCACTCCACTCCCACATCCGCAAAACATAAAAACCAGCGCACGGAGGGGAGGAACAGACAGTTTTTTTTTTTCCTCTTCCATCACTCTCCACATGCACACACTGATTTACCCTGCTTTTTCCAACATGTGCGTTGCATGTGCGTGGAATTGCATGCTTTAAATAAACTAAACTTTCACTCGTATATTGTTGTGATGGGTGTTTGGGCATATGTCCTTTCCGAACACCCCCCCCCCACCACCACCACCCCCTTTACCCCATCCCACTCCACCCACAATCTCTCCTCCCCCCATATCAGTTACCATGCAAATGAGATGGAATGTCAGCCTTCGGTAGCAGATGGTCAGAGATGATAACAATGGCTCAACAGACCAGTTCCAATGTCTGCCACTTTATTGCTACGGAAACAACAAGCAGAAGTATATGTAATGAGAGGTCGGCCTGGTGAATGTTTTTTTCTTATTTGCACTCCGTGCCCTTTTTGAAATGAGCCTTAACCGGTTTTTATGCCGTTTTTACGTATTGCACGAGTGCTGCTGGGTTATTCTATCAAACGGATGCTGTTGAATGAGGTGATTTATAGCATCAATTTGTGGGATTTTTTAAAAATTCAATTAGATAAATGTGTTTTTGGGTTGTCATCTTATGATACAGTAAAATTATGCTCTCAGAGGGGTTGATAGTAACATGCTTGACAGTTTTACAGTTTAATTTGACTTTGCATGCTTTTTTCTAATCCTGATATTTCCATACCGGTGGTAATGATTCACAAAAGATGTCAAATTCATCAGAAATTGTGCAAGGTAGGTTGTGTAAAAAATGTATGAGCTAAAACTAAACCTAAATTAACATGGAGCCTCACCTCTCATTCAATTTCTCAACTTCAAAATCATGACTGTAATAAAAAAATAAACTACTGAAGTATGTTTTAGTATGATCCAAATGTGTACAATCTTACGTAATTTTCCCATGTCAAACTTTTTGCAAGAGTGGAAATTTCTACAAATTAAAAGCTTTAAAATTATGAATAGTTATGAATTATATTATTAAAAATAGTAACAAAACAAAACAAAAAACATTATTGTCATTTTAAGACCAGCTGGTAGAGATTATATGAAATGGGTGCATTTTTCATGTTTGGAATTTGCAATAAATAAATAAATAAATAATAAAAATAAAAATTATTATTATTATTTTTAATATATATTATTAATAATAAAAAAATCACATCATTTTTTCATATTAATTACTAATTTAAAATATTAACATAATTGACATCTTTAGATCATTTGTTAGAGATTATATGAAATTGGTGCACTTTTCCAGTTTAGAACGTGCATAAATAAATAAATTAATAAATAAAAAAATAAAAAAAATATATTATTAATAAAAAATCACTTATCAATTTTTCATATTAATTATGAATTAAAAATATTAAAATAGTTGACACTTTTAGATCAGTTGGTAGAGATTATATGAAATGGGTGCACTTTTCCAGTTTGGAATTTACTAACTAACTACCTACCTAACTATTTATGGAATTTACAAAAAAATAAATAAATAAAATAAATAAATAAATAAATAAAATCACTTATTTCTGATTTCATATTAATTAAGTGTTATTCAAAAATTTACATAATTATGCCTTTAAAGAGATAAAGTGCTTAAACCCTTTAAAATAAACTGTCCCTTTCTGACAAACATAACAAAAATGGTAACACTTTACAGTAAGGTTCATTAGTTAACAAGAACTAAGAATGAACACTTCTACAGCATTTATTAATCTTAATTTCATCATTTACTAATGCATTATTAAAATCACAAGTTGTGTTTGTTAACATTAGTTAATGCACTAACATGAACAATGAGGTATTTTTTTAATTAATAAATAGTCTAATAAATGTATTGTTTATTCATGTTAGTTAATACATTAACTGATATTAACAAATGACACCTTATTGTAAAGTGTTACCGTTGTGTTTGTTAACATTAGTTAATGCGCTGTGAACAAACACGAATTAACAATGAACACCCGTATTTTTATTAACTAACATTAACAAATATGAATAAATAGTGTAATAAATGTTTTGTTCATAGTTTGTTCAAGTTATTTAATACAGTAATTAATGTTAACAAATGACACCTTATTGTAAAGTGTTACCAAATCTTTTAAATAATATATATTTTTAAAGTTTTTTTGCAAATAACGCTGATTTTTTAAACGTTATTTTTTAATCTTTTTTTAATCATGTTATTATGTTTTTATTGTGTTTTATTGTGTTAGTTAGCTCTATATTTTTAGTTATTTTCACTTAATCAAAATAACCCAACTGCAGTTTGAGATTAATTGGAATTCACAATAAAAAAAAAACATGATTTTTGAACATTTTTGCAAATGAACTCACATCTAAAAACAGATTAAATCAAATCATTAAAATGTGAAACATGTTATATATTAGGGATGTGGGGTGAGCCACTTCTGACCAAAAAAGAAAAAAAAAACATAAAAATAATAAATCAATAAATAAACAAATAAACAAACATTGAAATAAAAGTTACTGGATTTTTGCTGCTATGTTTAGCAAAACGTCTATATTAACACATAGTAAAGCTTTAGCTATTAGGCACCAGCGATCCTAAAATCCACTAAACCGTGTACATGGGAGACACAAATGGCAGCCGTTTTGTAGAATGACCCCGTCTGTGGGTTTGATGTTGTTTGGTGACTTAGAGAAGCAGGACTAGTAATTACGGGAGTGATGAGGTGTAATTCCTCCCTGTAGACTGTCACTTTTGGGAAAGGTTGGCTGAGGGGGGGCCCGTCTGGAGGACGCTGAATTTACAGGGTGTGACAAAAAAACCCCGACGGCAATGATGTCAAGGCACTCCTTCAGCCGGCTGACTTTTGCGAACACACACACGCGCGCAAACCTACACCCATCAGCGAGAGCAAACAGCGAGTGAGCCTTTAACAAACACAGGCCGGATTACAATGACAAAGAGCGCCACACTTCTGGAGGGGCGAGGAGAGGGTTTGAGGGGTGGGGCGGGGGGACGCCCATGGCCAAGTGCTCAAAATGAGTGAAAACGCACGAGGGGCCCACAAGATGCTCCCATCTGATGCGTCTCCGCGTGTGTGCGTGCGTGCGCGCGTGTCCTTGCCAAGACCCCTTCCTTCAACCCCCCCCCTTCACGGGTTCGGCGAAAGCTCATATCTGTTTTGTTCTTTTCTCCAGAGGATAAGGCGCAAGCACAATGTCCGGCGAGTTTTTCATCAGCCGAGCGTGAATTTTGAGGAACAGAGACAGAAGGGCAAGTCATTACAAAAGGTTTGGCGGTTGATCTTGTTGTAGATTTCATTTGAAAGTCTAATTCCGCAACTGCTTTCGGGAGGTTTGTCACTTCCATACGTGCGAGCGGACAGATTGGATGCTTTCGCGACATAAAACGACATGTTTCTTTCTTCCGTAATCTCCCGCGACACAAGCGAGGAGTTGTCGCTACAAGCGTCTTATTTAATGGAAAACCCGTCTCGAAGATCTGATTCTGGTCAAGACGTAATTTTCCCAGACAGCTGGCGACGGAAAAGAACATGAGACATAAATAAGTTTTAAAAGGGATCAAGTTTGTTACAACAGTCTTGATGAGGAATCAGTGGAATATTGAATATTGTGTCGAAAGTAGATTATTAAATGCAAACGCACGCTCTTCCAGCGAGGATGTGCGGAGCATCAGGAAGTGAATAAAAGTGCATTCTGGGTGTTTGATTTGGGGTTTTATAAAAAAAAAAAAAACACACATGCCACAATAGGTGTATATTAGAGGGAAAATTAGAGCTAAAGTGGGCGAAATGAAATGACATGTCACACAAAGGTCTGCGTTTTTCAAAGTACACTGCATGTTTGGAGAAAATGTTTGATTGCGTTTATAAAAGTATCACACTGGGTCACACATAATGTCTAAAAGCTTTTTGCATTAGTCCGCCAATTATGTAAGCAAAGTTAAATGCATCTGGACCCTGTTGTTTATGTGCCTTAGTCAATCCTACACGCGCTGTGACGAACAACTCTATACTTTAGACGGAAATGCTTACAGTGCCACATTTGCTGCAGTATTTTAAAGACCGTTCCAAACATTTTGAGAGCTCAATTACAGCGCTCCAATCCAATGTGCTGAAAAATAAAAACGTGACGATGTGCACTTATTTCTTGTAGGCTATTAGCACCTAATAGTTCACAAAAAATGAAAATTATGTTATTTACTCGCCCTCGTGTTGTTCGAAACACATTGTGACTTTCTTTCTTGTGTGGGAAACAATAGTTGCACAACCGAAGCATATAGTGTCGAAAAAGGACACAGCTGTGGCATAAAAGTAGTTTGACTTCATATAACAGCTTGGTTTAAGAAATAGATGAAACTGTTCAGTGAAAATCTTTACGTTAGCTCCATTATAGTTGTTATCTAATTCAAACTTCTGCATATTCATATTTGGTGCTTTATGATTTGTTACAAGACGTGTGAGAACCAAGTTCATTGTTTATGGTGAACAAATACTTAATACATACACAAATGTAAGAGCACTAAGATAATGTTTTTTTTCTTTTTTTTAAGACAATAAACCTTTACATTTTTGACTGTTCTGAATAACAGATATCATGTGGTTTGATCTGAAATATAGATCTGGGATTATCAAGTTTTGATGCCAAGTACCTTTAAATAATGATCCCCTCAAAAAATAAACAAGTAAATAAATAAAAATAAAGGATATTTAACTGCATTCCTAAAAAAAAAAAGAAGACATATTTATTGTTTATAAAGAGCCATTTATGTTATGTGATATTATAAAGGCATTGTTTGCAAAATAAAAAAAAAAAATAAATAAATTATTTTATATTGTTACTGTAATGAAGCCAAAGCAGATCAATAAAATATTATCTGGAAAATACTGATTTTGTAATAGAGTACTCCAAACATTTAGGGACAGCAAAAAAAAAAAAAAAATAAAGAAAGAAAGAAAGAAAGAAAGAAATTTATACTTCTGTTGAGCAAGGATACATTAAATTGATCAAAAGTATCATTAAAGACATTTATAATATTATAAAGGATCATTTTAAATTTCCTATTTATCAAAGAATCCTGACAAAATGTATTATGATTTAAAAATAAATAAATAAATAAATAAATAAATAAATAAATAAAGCAGCCCAACCGATTTCAACACTGATAATGATAAGAAATGTTTCTTAAGCAGCAAATCACTTATAATGTTATAAAAGATCATTTTAAATTTCCTATTCATCAAAGAATCCAGAGAAAATGGTTTAAAATAAATAAATAAATAAATAAATAAAATAAAAAAAGCAACACAACTGTTTTCAACACTGATAATGATAAGAAATGTTTCTTAAGCAGTAAATCACTTATAATGTTATAAAATATAATATTAAATGTCTTATTCATCAAAAAATCCTGAAAAATGGTTTCAATAAAAGAAAAGAAAAGAAAAGAAAAGAAAAGAAAAGAAAAGAAATAAAGCAGCACAATTGCTTTCAACACTGAAAATGATAAGAAATGTTTCTTAAGCAGCAGATCACTTATAATGTTATAAAAGATCATTTTAAATTTCCTATTCATCAAAGAATCCTGAAAAAAATGTTTTAAAAAAGAGAAAAAAATAAAATAAAAAATAAAATAAAATAAAGCAGTACAACTGTATTCAACACTGATAATAATAAGAAATGTTTCTTAAGAAGCAGATCACTTATAATGTTATAAAAGATCATTTTAAATTTCCTATTCATCAAAGAATCCTGAAAATTTTTTTTTAAAAAAGATAAAAAAAGCAGTACAACTGTTTTCAACACTGGTAATAATAAATGTTTCTTAAGTTTCTGCAAATTATCATATTAGAATGATTTCTAAAGAATCATTTGACACTGAAGTCTGGAGTATATGCTGAAAATTCAGCTTTACATCACAGGAATAAATTATTTTTTAAAAATATATTAAACTAGAAAACAGTTATTTTAAATGATAATAATATTTCACAATATTACTGATTTTATTTCATTTTTTGACCCAATAAAAACAGCCTTGGTGATCATAACTTCTTTAAATAACATTAGAAACTTCACAGAATATCTAATATCGAATACCTAGAATAGAATATCTAACATCTGATGACATTGTTGCTCTTCTTATTTAATAATAAATCTCTGAATTACTAATTTTATATTGATCAATCTGTTCTATTACCAATATGAGACGTCATCATAGAAATAAACTGCTAAATTTTAAAAATAATTTTAATTTTTTTTTATCAAATAAATACAGCCTTGGTGAGTGTAACTTCTTTAAAAAACATTAAAATAATTTTGATCACACTTCATTTTAAGGCCCAATTCTCTTTTTTAAACAAACCACTATGACTTTAGCCTCAATAGTTAGTGAGGTAGTTGTTAAGAAGATATTGGGTAGGATTAAGGATGTAGAATATGGTTATTAATAATAGGCATGCTAATAAGCAACTAGTTAATACTGAGAATTGGTCCCTATACTAAAGTGTTAACATAATTTTAATGCCTTTTGAACAGTAGTGTAAATCTTCTAGGCACTATTATATAACGTTACATATATAAACCTGAAGAAAAACATTTTTAATTAAACTCAAATTTAATATTTGTATAACCCTTGTCACAAAAATATCATTCTAGAGCAGTTTCACAGCCCTAAAAAAATAATTCAAAACACTCTCGAGGCCCCCAGGGGCCCTGAACCCCAGTTTGAAAACCCTTGATCTACAGCCCAGATTTTACAGACTAATTGACTAATTTTATGGTGCTCTTTTGTCCTTTGGGTACCTCGACAGCTCCATTCCCCATCCATTTTGACTTCATGAGCAGCGTGAACATTCTTCAAAATGTATCCTTTTGAGTTCTACGCAAGAAACACAGTTGAGTAAGTAAATGGTGACAGAATTTTGATTTTGGTTGAACTATAAAGGCCTAAAAAGAACTGCATCGCGCTCGGCGCCATTGTCATGACAAACTCCGCTTAGCTCAGGTGCAGCAAATTGTCTTAACAAGGCGCATAATAAGTAGAATGGACTCCATCTGTGTCCACTGATAGTGTGTCAAATGGTTTAAAAACACCTGTGAGAGAGACTCACCTGTCCACGTCTGCTCTCTCAATCAAAGCAAGAGCGTCTAATTATAGGATGCCGACCGATACCTGGAGAACAGCTTGATCGGATTAAAATGATTCACAGATCAGCGGATATGTATGAAAATGTCAACGACACCGACCTTCCTGCATTTTGGATTCGAGGTTTGCCTCTTGGAATCTATAAGGTTTGGAAACTATAGGACTCACAGGTGCAACAACCTAAAGTCCTCCAGGGATATCTGCGGTGTGCTGCTGTAGTTCTTGTTAACAAGGTGGTCTCCAGCATCGCCTGAAGTGATTATCTATGCCTTCCTAACTAGGTGCCTCCATGGACCTGTGGGCAGAATAGCAGATGTGTGCTCATATTTGGGTAACACAAATCCAAAGTCAGTCTAGATGCAGTGCGGGATCACTCCATTGTGTGACCCATCTGCGCAAAAGAACCAATATCATGGAGGAATAAAAGAATTGTTCACCCAAAAATTAAAACTGTCATTATTTACTCACCCTCATGTTGTTTCAAACACAGACGACTTGGTTTCTTCTGTGAATGGAACACAAAAGGAATTTTTATTATTTGATATACAAGGAAAGATTATCAGTAAATAACAACATAAATATCCCCAGAGCATCCAAGATGTTCATGTCTTTTGTTTCTTCAGTCGAAAAGAAATGGAAAACATTCCAAGATTTTTCTCCATATAGTGGACTTCAATGGGAATCAATGGGTTGAAGGTCAAATTGCAGTTTCAATGTAGTTTCAATGGGCTCTACACGATCCCAATCAAGAAATAAGGGTCTTGTCTAGTGAAACGATCTGTTATTTTTTAAAAATAATAAAAATGTATATGCTTATTAACCACAAATTGGATGACATAGGCATGAGTAAATTATCAGGGAATTTTTATTCATACAGAAAATAAATGAATCATAGTTTCATAATCATGATATATTCTGTTACAAAACCTCAGTTTATTCTAAAACTTCCACTCAATGGCAGTATGCTGCTAATCCAATACAGCCTGATACTCAAATAGACAAAAAAAAATACACAACATGCAGAAACAAATTGCTTGAAATTTGAAATTGAAATTGAAACTTTGAAATTGGTAGTAAATTTCACAAATAATTGCAAAGAAATGTCAAGTTACACACTTAATCAAATGTGAAACTTTGAAGTAGAAAAAGAGAAGAGGAATACTGTAATATTTTCTTTTTCTTTTTTTCTTTTTACAGTGAATACAAATATTGGCTAAATTAGTTTTATAGTAAAATTTATAGTAAAATAGTTTATTTTAAAATAAGAAACTATTTTTAGTATTATATTATATTATATAAACA
Source organism: Cirrhinus mrigala (assembly GCA_036247105.1). Classification (NCBI taxonomy): domain Eukaryota; kingdom Metazoa; phylum Chordata; class Actinopteri; order Cypriniformes; family Cyprinidae; genus Cirrhinus; species Cirrhinus mrigala. The sequence continues at coordinate 4,610,608 of CM070030.1, forward strand.
AAACAAGTAAACTAAAAATGTTACTTGTGTTAACATAAAAATCAAAAATAGAATTTAACTTGAATGAAACAACTCAAACTATTATATTATAAAAAGAAGAATACTGTAATATTTCTTTTTTTACAGTGTACACAAATATTGGGAAAATTAGTATTATAGTAAATTTTATAGTGAAATAGTTTCTTTTAAAATAAGAACAAACTATTTTTAGTATTATATTATATTATATTATATTATATTATTATAAACAAAACATGTAAACTAAAAATGTTACTTGTGTTAACATAAAAATCAAAAATAGTATTTAACTTGAATGAAACAAACTATTATATTATATTATATTATATTATATTATATTATATTATATTATATTATATTACATTATTAAAAGAAGAATACTGTAATATTTTCTTTTTTTACAGTGTACACAATTATTGGCTAAATGAGTATTATAGTAAAATTATAGTAAAATAGTTTATTTTAAAATAAGAACAAACTATTTTTAGTATTCTATTCTATTCTATAACAAAACAAGTAAACTAAAAATGTTACTTGTGTTAACACAGAAATCTAAAATATTATTTAACTTAAAAGAAACAACTACTTTTAGTACTATATTATTATATTATATTATATTATATTAGAAAAAGAAGAATACTGCAATATTTTCTTTTTTTTAGTGTACACAAATATTGCCTAAATTAGTCAAATTTATAGTAAAATGGTTTATTTTAAAATAAGAACAAACTATTTTTATATTATATTATATAATATAGTATATTATTATATTATATTATATTATATTATATATTATAAAAAAAACAAGTAAACTAAAAATGTTACTTGTGATAACATAAAATAAAATATTATTTAACAAGAATAAAACAACTCAAACTATTTTAGTCCTATATTATATTACATTATAGTTTAAAAAACATATAAACTAAAAATATTACTTGTGATAACATACAAATCAAAAATATTATTTAACATGAATGAAACAACTTTAAGCATGCAACAAAAGTAATTTTAAAGCTTCAGATCAGGTACATATTTCGATAACATGATTAAAATCTTTATGTATAATGCATTATTAATTATTCATAATGTTGTAATGCATTAAATTCATAAATAAATGTAACTATAATGCATTATAATATTTGCAGATTACATTTTAGTGCATTATAGTTTCTAAAGGTGTAACAATGAATAGCTAAGTATTACAATGTATTATAACCGTAGTTACAATTATTTACGAGATCATGCAATGCATTATAGGGTGCATTACAAGTTATAACCAATGCATTAAAATGCTTTTATAACGCATTGCACTGTTTGGAAAAATGAATGTTTTTGAAAGAAGCCTCTTGTGTTCATCAAGACTGCATTTACTTGATTAAAAATACAGTAAAAACAGTAATATTGTGAAATATTTTTACAATGTAAAATAGCTGCTTTTATTTGAATATATTGTAAAAAGTAATTTATTCCTGTGATGCAAAGCTGAATTTTCAGCATCATTACTCCAGTCTTCAGTGTCACATGATCCTTCAGAAATCATTCTAATATGCTGAACTAAAGAAACATTTATTATTATTATCACCACCACAGTATAGGCTGGAAATAAGTGTTAAGAAATGTCTTCTCAACAAGTGCGCATTTTGACTTTATACACTGTATCGTCAGTATTTCTCTCTCTGAGTTTCCTACAATGCACGCGATTGGCTTCTCCAAGAACCAAAATGAGATCTCTTGGAATGGAAGGTCGTTATCAATATGATCAATATCAATATGCACGATCAAAATACTTTAAGAAAGCATTTCCCCCATAGCAACGGTGCCTTCCGCACCTATTTAAAACAATAAATAGCAGAAGTGCATGCGAGCGCAGTGGACGTCAAGGATTAAGGCATGTAAATGAGTATACTTTGATGTCGACTGTGTGGGATGGGATAAGATTTTCTTTACTGTGGGATTTTCTTTACCGATTGCTCAACTTCGGAACAGCAGAGGTTAATCTGTCTTAAACGCATTGTACAGCATTTTACACGCGCAGTACACGGGCGATATTAAAACGCACACGGCAAAAGCCCGAAACTCCTCTGGCAAAGCGTGTCTCTCTCTATCACGTCGAGATTGGTCTTTAATACTGGAGCGCAACAACGTGCCCGTGCTATTCAGTGGCATACTTGAGAGTCCAAATAACCCTCTTATTAATGTGGATGACAATGTTTTGATTGCATCCAATATGGCACACTGAATCAGCATGCAAATGCCCTTTGAGCAAAACAAAGACATTGATTATGAGGTAAGTTTCTTCGGCACAAGTAGCCCGCTTGGTGTGATTAATCGGCCTGTGCCATTGATTTCCCTTTGTTTAGATCTTTGCTAACTTTTCAGGAGATACAATTATAATTTGTTCGCTAACAATAAATCCAATCTAGCGTGCTCAAAGAAAACCTTAATAAGGTCTTCCATGTTATTTGTCCTTTCAACAGCCAACTGAATACATCTGAAGAGAGCGGGGAAAAAAACAGGTCGGGCTCCTGACAGTGTTGATTTGTTTGTTTGAAATACGCTTCGACAGTATTTCCAAACAGAATGGAGCCTAATACGGGAGAAAACTAGACTGAAAAGATGAACGCCGAGATGTCTGAATCACAATGGCGCATAAAGTTCGGAACGGGCGCGCGGGCATACGTTTCACCTATTTGTTTAGGCTCGGCATTGTCGCGCTCTTTTCTCGCGGTGGCGCCGCGAAGGCATCGGATGCATCGGAGTTGGGCCGATACAATGTACTATCAGCATTTGCAAGTCAAATGCACGTGTTCCATCAAAGTACTCCATCAAAGAGCATTTGCGACGAGCGTTTTTCTCAGATTTAGTACTTTGAAAACTCACCCCCACCAGATACGAGCGACTCTCTCTGACTTCTCGCATCATCTCTCCAAGACACTGATAATACGATTTCAGTGTTTCTTTTTTTTCCCTTTTTTTGCTGTTGAGAAACAAACTGGATTATGAAGAGATCACTACATAAACAGCTTTCTAAAAGGAGCCAGCTATTTTAAAAGAGGCTGAAGGAATGCAAAGAGGGATTTAAATTTTAATTTGAATTTATTCCAGCAAGTGAAAGGTTCTTTTGAGAGGGGATTTCGGCAAAGATGATGGTATTTAAAAGTGATAAACAAGCATCTAAACCTCCAGTAAAATGCAGACATTTCTTCTTCTTTCGAACACAGAGGCGAAATAGGGCTTGCTATGGTCACAGCTGTCAACCCACAACAACATGAAATGTAAACTGAAACATCTTGCACAGATAAGTACTGCACACATGCAACCTTTCAGCTGGAAACTTTCTGTGCCGAATGTTGAGCATTTTTGAGCATTACAGTCATTTTTAGTTCACTTCAGGGTTCTTATTATTGTTTATTATAATTAGAAACATTTTGTCAATTGTAATAAAGCTGAAATAAAAAGAAGAAATGCTGCTTTAATAGCAAATGAGTTGGAGCTAAACTGAAAAGTTTACTGGAAGTAAAATTATTTTAATTAAATTATATTAAATTATATTAAATTATATTAAATTTTATATATATATATATATATATAATACATTATATATTTTAAGTTATTATAAAAGTATTTAAATGATTATATTATTATTGTCATATTTTAAATGTTATATATTTATATTAAAAATGTTATATATATATATATATATATATATATATATATATAAACGCACACACACACACACGTGTTTACAAAAATGACAAAAAAATACCTGAAAAATTAAAATATAAAAAATTTAAAAAAAAGATAATTAATACAATTAATAAAAAACATTACATTTGTGGTGATTTAAGATGAAAAAAATATAAATAAATAACACACAGACACACACACGTGTTTACAATGACAAAATGACAAAAAAAAACTAAAAAAAAGAAAACTGAAAATACAAAAAAAGGAAAAAAAAAAATATATATATATATATATATATATATATATGTATAGTTAATTAATGCAATTAATAAAAAGCATTAAACATTTGTGTGTTTACAAAAATGACTAAAAAAAAGAACTGAAAAATGAAAAAAAAAAAAAAAAAAAAATATATATATATATATATATAAAATGTATTACATTAAAAAGCTAATTTAAAAAATGAATAAAAAACCATTCAAAACATGTTTGGTGATTAAATCGGAAATAAAATTAAATAATTAAATAAATAAATGCCTTACACACACACACACACACACACACATATATATGAATATCAAAACCCATAACACAATTACAAAAAAATAAGCAAATGCAAAATTACTATATATAAAAATACGAAAAAGGAAAATGGAAAAAGCTCATTCAAAATATTGATACAAATTGTTAGAGTATATAAATAATACTGAAACAGCATGTGCCATACAGTGCAGATAAGTTCAGTTTCAGTATGACTAGTCATATATTGGCAGATATCTGTAATCCTGAGCTCAGAGACCCATGAAAACATTGCATCTGCTAAGCAACTCTCTGGCTTTTCGTGCACTGGTCATAAGCGGCATAAATCGTGAGTTTAGTGCGTATGTGACATACATAGAACACATACCACACAAACAAAGAGTTACATCATGCTGTTGCATGGTTAATCCGATCAAGGCCAGTCTTTATGCTTTTGCTATCTTCAGCAAATGCCGCCAAAAGTGGCAAGTAAACCATTTAACAAGAGTCTAAGAGAATGATTACAGAACCAGGACCGGATACGATTTCACACTGCTGGATGGCTCAATCGCATCTCCCAAACAGGCTTAAAACTGGAGAAACACTATAGGGCATCACTTTTTTACAGTTTTGTAAATATTCCATTCTAAAGGATGTCAGGCAAGTAACTTTTGAAGTGGCAAACTGGATTGTGCACGCTTTGTAGAGCAAGTCTCAACAATATGGCAGTCGACAAGTCAGAGAAGCTGATCAAGCTGACAAGAACAGAAAACAGAAATTTTTAGGTTAAAGATGGTGCTGTTTTGGAATCAATGGCTCTAAATTGATTCTGTTTTACAACCCAGATTTTACATGGGTCATATTACAAAAAAAAAAAAAAAAACTGCAATGGCCCAAAAACATACACAATTATTAAAAGATGAAATGTGCATTTTCTCTAAGATATTAAGATGTTATCTCCTATCCCAGCTACAAATGTAATAATTCATATTTCCCCCAAAAAGCAGAAACTGTGGTTCTACCTCAAGAATCACAACAAACTGATTCAACCAATGGTGTGACTTTGGGGGCGGGACTATCTGGTTGTCCAACCAATGGCAGATGGGATAAGCATTCAGGTAAATGTGTTTAGAAACATCATGAGAAAAGAATTTTTTTTTTTACATTTGTTTAGTATGGTGACACAGCTTCAACATACATTTTATTTTCTTCTCAATTATGTTGCAAAAACAAAATGTTATGTCATTTAAATTATATATTTTATTGTAATGAGATGCTATGATGTTCAAACAATTTTCTTCTAATAACAACACTTTATGTCATAAAAACTGTTTTTACAGGCACAATGAAATATAATGTCGTTAAACTAATTTATATTAGCATCTTGTTATTATGAGAAAATATTGTTTAGTTACATTACAAAATGTACTTAAAGTACATAACAAAATTGCCTACAAAAAACTAGAATGAAAAATTAAAATATAAAACAAAAAAAAAGAACGAAAATATAATGTAAAAAGAAAATATATATGAGAAAAAAGTTAAATCCAAATATTATTATGAAAAAATATACTGTTTAAATGACATATCATCTCATTATTACAACATTATAACGTTAAAACGTAAAATTAACAAATTTCTAAATACACAGAAATTTAAATAGATAAACTACTATATATATATTCCCTGGACCACAAAACCAGTCATAAGGGTCAATTTTTTTTAAATTGAGATTTATACATCATCTGCAAGCTAAAAATAAAAGCAAAAAAATAAATAAGCTTTCCATTGATGTATGGTTGTTAGGACAGGACGATATTTGGCCGAGATACAATTTTAAAATCTGGAATCTGATGGTGCAAAAAAATCTAAATGATACAGAGAAAATCACCTTTAAAGTTGTCTAAATGAAGTTCTTAGCAATGCATATTACTAATCAAAAATTAAGTTTTGTTATATTACACAAAATATCTTGATGGAACATGATGATTACTTAATATCCTAATATAATTTTGACCCATACAGTGTATTTTTGGCTATTGCTACAAATATACCTGTGCTACTTATGACTGGTTTTGTGGTCCAGGGTCACATATATACAATTTTCCCATTAGACCCGCAAACACATTGCTCTAACAGCTAATGCTCCTCTTGCTAAATTGTATATTTTTATTTCCACTACAAAAGTTTAAACTTGGGTTAAAAAAAGTCCACCCACAGTCCAGTTTATTAAATCCTCAGGAATTATCTTTTCCTGACAGAACAAGGTTTGTCTGGTCTCAGTTCACTTTTTTTTGCCATCCATTCCTGGATTTAGCCAGGCAACTCTCCTGAAAGCACAGAACAATTGGTAATGCAGGGTGATGGCAATGACTGGAGCATTGTCTCAGGGGACAGCCAGTTTCAATAGGCTCGGAAAGGCAATCCAAAAGGTGCAGATGACAATGGCTTTGTTGCTATTTATGCAGAGCAGATAGCCGGGCATTGAATCAGGCCTCCCCAGAGCCACCAGAAAGACCTCTGAGAAACGTACAAACCAGGTGATAGGAGGGACATATGCTGCGGTGGATCCAGCCACTTCAGACAGAAGCCAAAGAAAGTTTGACTATAAAGTGCAACGGGAAAAAATAAAAGATGGACGTGGTCAGGACATACTTCTTCAGTCATTTTTTTTAACTTGTTCCTCAGAAGCACCAGTAACAGTGAACGGCATTTCATTTGAAATAAAAACTGATGTATAAACGCAATATCACACTTGTAGCCGTGTGAAAACGCTCTATATCAGCACGGCTGTGATTCGTTATCTATCTATCTGAGGTGTATGCTTAATGCATAAATATATTTTGTTACCATATTGCAATAAGGTAAAAACAAAAACATTATAGCACTGATGGAAAACTAAGTTACTTATTGTTTGCATAATCTATTCAACATTTTACTTAATAGTGACTTATTCTGAAGTGAGAAACATCTGCCTTTTAAGCGTGAATAAGTAAAAACATGCATTTTTTTGTTACACAAAGCAGAAAAAACAATTAATTGCGATTAATCGCATCCAAAATAAAAGTTTGTGTTTACATAACACATGTGCATACATATACACATGTAGTGTTGCTTTCATCAACGAAAATGATGACTAAATATCGTCATCAACGAACCTTTATCACGTGACGAAAACGAGACGAGACGCAACGTAAATGCTGGTCATGTGACGATGACTATAATTAAATGTATAATGCAATATTGTTGACGAATAAAAACGAGACTAAATGTGGTTTACAAAATAAAAACTATGCTAAAATGTCTCTTCATTTTCGTTGACCAAAACGAGATGTTATAACGTTATTTCATTTTGTTTAGTCACGTTATTATTATTATTTTGCAGTATTTCTGAAGTGGGCTGCATCAGGTCACACTGCACAGACGCAGGCGACATCACTTCCTCAAGCCCCACTCTCGGGATTATTTAGAAAACAACAACAAACAAAGTTAAGTCTGACACAGAGAAAGAGACCGATGCAACATTTGGAAAAACTTTCATTACATAGAAGAGGAAAAGAAAATGGAATGTGTTGTGGAAAAAGATGGGGAGAAATGCGGCCACAAAATCACAGGAAAAAACACTGTGTGTGTACTTCTAACATGTTTGGTTGGTAAAATAAATGTTGTAAATTCAAATCAGAGCATCTTCCGTGTCTGGAATGGGTGTATTCTTGAGTCTATAAGGTAACAATTATATAATAAGATAACCTTGTTTGAAATGGGTTTGGCTAAAAGAACATTTCGGTTTCTTCTGTACGTACTTATACTATATTGACTGGGTTAAATAGAATTGCATTACTAAAAAGAGACTAAAATACAATTTTCATTGACTAAAACTAGACTAAATGTTATCAGTTTTTGTCGACTAAAACTAGACGAAAATAGTCGTGGATAATTCTGACTAAAATAAGACTAAAATGCTCAGACTTTTAGTTGACTGAAACTTGGCTAGACTAAAAAGAGTATGAACGTGACTAAAACTAATAAAAACTAAAAAGACAGCTTCACACAAAGACTTTTTTTTAATATATGTGACCCTGGACCACAAAACCAGTCTTAAGTAGCATGGGTATATTTGTAGAAATAGCCAAAAGTACATTGTGTGGGTCAGAATTATAGATTTTTCTTTTATGCCAAAAATCATTAGGATATTAAGTAAAGATCATGTTCTATGAATATATTTTGTAAATTTCCTACTGTAAATATATCAAAACTTAATTTTTGATTAGTAATTATGCATTGCTAAGAATTCATTTAGACAACTTTAAAGCAATTTTCTCAATATTTTGATTTTGTTTTTTGTTTTTTTTGTTTTTTTTTTGCACCCTCAGATTCCAGGCTTTCAAATCAGCCAGAGATTGTTCTATCCTAACAAACAATACATCAATGGAATATTCAGCTTTCAGATAATGTATAAATCTCAAAAGATTTCACCTTTATGACTGGTTATGTGGTCCAAGGTCACATATACATGTATATTTGTGTATTTATATATACATATAAATATACAAAGCACACGCACATGTATTATGTAAACAAAGTTTTTTATTTTGGAAACGATTAATCATGATTAATCGATTTGATAGCACTAACTCACTATTAACTAAGAGTTTTCTCTCAGTAAACTTCTGATTTGCTGCATATTGATAGTACGTAGGTAGTTGTAGTAGTAGTTATGTTTTGCTATTGGATTGGGTTAAGGGATCTAGAATGCAAATACTAATAAACAGCCAACATGCTACTAATATGCATGGTAATAACCAACTAATTAAAGGGATAGTTCATCCAAAAATGAAAATTCTGTCAATTAATTACTCACCCTCATGTCGTTCCACCTTTACTCAACCTCAGAACACAAATTAAGACATTTGTGTTTCTGACCCTGCATAGACAACAACGCAACTACAAGTTCAAGGCCCAGAAGGGTAGTAAGGACATCGTTAAAATAGTCAATGTGACATCAGTTGTTCAACTTTAATTTTACGGAGCTGCAAGAATACTTTTGCATGCAAAGGAAACAAAAATAACGTCTTTATTCACTGCGTTATCGCTCTAGATAACATCCTGCGTGTTTATTTTTGTTTCTCGTGTGAATAAAATCATCGCGTAATGCTTTCTGGATGTGTGAAACTGGATGTGTCAATAAGTTTTTTGCTGATTGGCTTGCGCTACAACACATCATGCAAATTTTCTGCTTTCAACTTGCGTGGAAGATGTGATATTGCATGTTCGCAGCAATTGCGTCTCCAATTCATGTCGCCCCACGCAAATTTGCGTCTATTCGCGTAATTGCATCAACGTTGTATGTAATCTACTCATGCAAATAATTAAATTTGCTTCGACATGCTTTCATAAAGAGTATCATGACGCATACGTGTGGTGCTGCTGATGTAGAACGTCCAACTCTCTTAGTTTATCATCTGTATATTCTTGCACAAATAAGTAAGGCTGGGCAAAAAATTGCAAGACATCCTTTCTGTTAAAATCTGGATTCTACATCAGTACGCCAACTCCTGGTACTCTGGTGAACGTGCATCGAAGACTGACACGGAAGAAAAGAAATTGTTAGATATAGATATTTTGGTTTTTGGTTTATTCTCATAGCTTCGGTTGAACCACAGACTATTTTAATGATGTCCTTACTACCTTTCTAAGCCTTGAACGTGTCAGTTACGTTGCTGTCTATGTAGGGTCAGAAAGCTTTCGGATTTCCTCAAAATTATCTTAATTTGCATTCCGAAGATGAACGAAGATCTTACGAGTTTGGAACGACATGAGGGTGAGTAATTAATGACAGAATTTTCATTTTTGAGTGAACTATCTCCCTAATATTGAATAGTGCTCCCTAAGTGTTAACGGTTATGTTTATAGCAGTATGCCTTAATTTATTCATGTTTAAAACTAGATGCCTCCAAAACGTGAATCATCTGCAGGTACAATACAATTATTTATGACTTCAGGACCCTTACAAGTAAAAGACTACTGATGCACCATAACCACACACATTTTGCCAGGTGTTTTTGCAAGGTGTATTCACCGATTTGATCGGCACACGTGCACATTCTCATTGTTAGCTTTAGCCAATGCTAAACTATTTGACACTTGCCAACTGGCGTTGGAGCTGACGTTAACGCGACGCTAGCCGACGTTAATACAATACTACTCAAATGAAGGCAAAGTGGTAAACAGCGGTGCTGGCTGAATAAATGTTTCCTCATAAACAGCTCTAAAATATATCATCAACAGCAAGCACACTCTTATATTCATAACATCCATATTCATCCATTTGGGAATGATACATTCGCTTGATCCTCTGTTGTCGGTCTTAACGCTGGCAAAAGTGCTCTATAATTATTGCTCTCGGCACCAGGCTGAGACAAATAAAAGTTACATCGCAGCTGCATTAACATGTGAATGCGGCTTACAGAAGCGCGCGCGGTAAACTGCTCCACCTGGCTCGCGACAAACGTCCTTGTCACAAAGTCCACCCACCGCACTGGCTTCCGCTGAAAGGCCTCCTGGGGGACTTCAGTGACCATTCACTATGTTTTCTCTTTTCCCAAGCACCTGTGACTGTTTTTGTGCTTTCCCATTTTTTTCAGGCTTTGTCTCTCTCTCTCTCTCTGCCTCTCTCGTTTTCGTTTTTTTTTTTGTTGGCAAGGGCCTATCATTAGGGAAACACTTTCTTTCAAAAGGAATTCTCGCCGCTAACAATGCTGTTTGTGTGTTTAGCAAGAGAAACGGGCCTCCGAACGCATCCAAAAAACATGTCACGGTCAATAACGGCGAGGAAGCGGCGGGAAAAGGTGGGTTACGGCGGTCACTCCTCGCCTTTCTTGGGCAGGTGCAATTGGAAAGACTCGCCTCCTCTGCCGCTTCCGAAGGCTCATCCGGCTTCTCCATGGTCCTGGACCTTGGAGAGCTGCTTTGCCATTTTCCAAAGGAGTTTGGCACAATGGCTTTGTCCCCTCTTTTCATTGTGTTTCTGTAAAACACATTTGCAGCATGACTCTCCAGGTTTATCCCTCTTGTGAGCCATCTACCCCTTTTCTCTTTCCGCTTCCACTAAACCTACGCTCATCTCGCCAACCTGGAGTAACGGAGAATTACGCGATTGTGCGCGCGTAGTTTTTTTTTTTTCTTTTCCCCTTCTCCGTGGCTATTTGTCATAGAGCGCTTTCCCACTTACGCCATCTCGATTGACGCTCGGCTAACTGAATGCAGCTTGCCCGAATTTGGCCGGGAAGGGAAAAACGAGGACGGGAAGGGGGGTGCGGGGGGAGCGGGAAAAATAAATATGCAGATTAAAAAGTAAACATTCTCCAAGAGAGGGAAAAACAACCACATTTTCATATTTAATCCAACTTAGCAGAAACAAAAATAACACATTATGCCCTAATTGGGTGCCGTGTAGTCCACAAATACTATTACAAGGCCGATCAGGATTAGCTCTGCTACATACCTAGTTATCTATTTCGGAGTGCCAAGACTGCAAGCAGTGGGCAACTAAATTTCAAAAGCTGGCAAATCCAGTTGTCTCCTAAATACAGAAAGTACTTAAATCCGGAGCTAACACAAGAGAAAGAGGGATAAAGGGTACTCTGCATATCACCAAAAAGCTTGTGCACTTTGCAGAATCACTGGCTAGGTTAAACAAATATGCTAAGCAGACATCAAAACAATCCTTTGATCTGCAGCCTAGTTTCCGGAGCAGCGGCTGGGCTCCTGTTGTAAATAACTTGTATAAATCTGTACCGTTTGCCTTCAGGTAATTTCACGAAAGTGCCAGGGATTCGCAAGGAAGCACTTTAGTCGGAGAGATCAGATAAAAGCCGTACTCGCTACACGTGGCTAATGATCGAATTATTAGCGACTGCGAAGGATAAAAACACGGCGGCTTACGTACCTCCAGGTCCAGCGAAACGCATTGTGGAGCGTCATACAAAAGAGGCTTGAGGAATCTGAATGCGGGGAAGAGCTATGTAACTTGCTGACTAACTTTGTCCTCTGTTTTGATGGAGAACACAATGGAAAACGCTGTCCATTCAAATCAGCCAGGGGAACAGTGGGGGCCGTGTGCCTGACTACCATCAGTGCCCTCATAACAGCTCTGAGGGCACAGGCGCACTGGCACCGGGCGACACCACACCACTCGCCCCCAACAGTGCAACTTTTGTGCCGTTGTCATCCTCCAGAAGTTTGTCTTCTTCTGCAACTAGTTTTTTTTTTCCTCTCGGTGGCTGCAAACTTGTACAGTTGTGCTTTTGATTCGAACAGCTGCCGTTCCTCGGCTTCTGCTTCCGCTCCGTTATAGCCGATATAGAGGGCCTGTTGTCTCCTGAAAGAATGAAGTTTACTGGTTAAAATATATTTTTTAAACTCACATTGAAAATGTAACTCAACTCAACTTCATTTCTGCTCATTCCAAGTTCAAGTTTCTTCATAATTCTCGTTTATCAGCTTAAAATGTTAATCAAAGATATAAATTGTGGTTTCGATTCAGATGAGGTTTTGCTTCGACATTTGCTCATTCATTTGCATAAAATTTCACACATTCTGTTCTATGCGTTGCACTGTCCATTCAAACCGCAAAGGAAAAAAAACTTGATTGATTTGACATTCAATTTAGTCCTATTCATGCAAACAAAGCTGGGTAAATGTTAAAGCATATCTAACACTAATATTAGTCTATTATAACAATACTTGTACTTTTGACCATCATGTAAGTAAAAATTATTTTACCTGACATCACAGTATTCATAGGTTCATGCAGGTTCTTTAGCATATTAACTTGTGCAGTAGAATTTTTATAAAAAGTAAATAAATAATTCCTTTTATTGAGCAAAAATGCATTAAAGTGCATTAAAAATGCATTTAAAAAAATTATGGTTTACATAAAAATATTAAGCAGCACAACTGTTTTCAACATTGCTAATTTTAAGAAATGTTTTTGCGCAGCAAATTAGCATATTTGAATGATTTCTGAAGGATCATGTGATACTGAAAACCGGAGTAATGATGTTGAAAATTTAGCTTTGCATCACAGGAATAAATTCTGTTTTAAAATATATTAACAAAGAGTTATTGTAATAAAATTTCACAATATTGTTTTAACTGCATTTTTGATCAAATAAATGCAGCCTTTGTGAACATTTGAGATTTCACTCAAAAAAAAAAAAAAAAAAAAAAAATACAACCCCACACTTTTGAATGGTATTGTATAGTCAAAATTATTGATTTTTCTTTTATGCCAAAAATAATTAGGATATTAAGCAAAGATCATGTTTCATGAAGATATTTTGTAAATGTCCTACAGTAAATATATCAAAACTTAATTTTTGATTAGTAATATGCATTGCTAAGAACTTCATTTGGACAACTTTAAAGGCGATTCTTTTGCTCCCTCAGATTCCTGATATTCAAATAGTTGTATCTTGGCCAAATATTGTCCTATCCTAACAATGGTATAAATCTCAATTTCAAAAAATTGACCCTTATGACTTTTTGGTTTTGTGGTCTAAGGTCACATATTTGTCTCTTGCGCTAATACTCAGTTCCTACTAGTTGCTATTAGTTTTTTCAAATCATACTTTCTCATAAAAACTCACAATATAGAATAAAAATAAACTGAATTCAGGTCATAACATGTAAATATATTTTCCCCCCAAGCTAAAATCCCAAAGCAACCTCTATGCAAATGCATCATGACACACCACGCCGGAAAAGACAAAATAACACACGGGATAAAGTAATACTAATAAAAGAAGGGGAAGAGAGAAGACAGGAATACATTTGTTAATTTCTGCTGTTGTATAAATGTAGGAGATGAGAGCGCCGGTCTGGGCGCTGTGCATATGCATCGGGGGGCTAAATTGTGAAATGACAGATAGAGATTCTGGGTGCGATAGTGTGGAATGACTAACTAATAAGAAGGATGCGTCGGTCTGTTAGCGGAGAGAGGCATTAGCACTCTGGCTGTCAATCACATGGCGGGATGCGGGGGCTGGGTTAGGGTGGGCTGGTCTGGGGTGGGGGGGTGTCTAAACAATTATCATTTGCACAAAGACCAGAATTGTCAAGATCACACTCATTTTGGCATTCTCAAACAAGCTGGCTGATTAGAAAACGGTTATAATTTCTGAACTAGGAAAACATGAGCCTTAAACCTTAAAAAATTGATGCTAGGGTGGTTGTTAGATCATTGCTAGTCTGTGTTGTATTCTGGACCCCATTGAAGCTCAGGATCCTACTTCAGTACAAGTACAACACTCCTAAAAATAACGCTTCTGCATTGATATTGATGGTTCCATGAAGCACATTTAACATCTATGAAAGTTTTTCATTCCATAAATGTTTTTTTTATAGTGGAAACAGATATTTTAGATTTTTTTTCTGTCAAAGAAAAGTTCTTTTAAGAACTGTTCACTTAAAGGTTCTTTGGGGAACCAAAAATGCTTCTTCTATGGCATCACTGCAAAAACTCCCTTTTGGAATTTCTTGGAATTTAAATAATCTTTTTGCCACTATTAAGAACCTTCTGTGCAATGGAATGGTTCCATGGTTGTTAAAGGTTCTTCATGGGACTGTTGATACCAAGAAAGAACCTTTATTTTTAATCTGCTTACTAAAAGGTTCTTCTGTGGCATCACTGTGAAAACGCCCTTTTGGAATCTTTATTTTGGAACTGTTTCACCTTTTTATCTTCCTCCTGTTTAAAAATCTTAATTTTGGTTGGTTTTAAAAGCAATAATCCACTTTTCCTCAACAAGCCACATTATTTTATTTACATCCACAGCACAAAGCGATGCACCAAAGTTTAAAACGTAGGGTTTGACCAAATCTGGAACCCTAATTATGATAGTACATTGTTAAAAATAAATGTTCTTTATTTGCATCAATGGTTCCATGAAGAACCTTGGAGCCTTTTCATTCCACAAAAAGTTCTTTATAGTGGATGAAGGTTTTTTAGATTATTAAAATGTTCTTCATGCTACAACAAAATGGTTCTTTAAGTAACTGATCATTAAAAGGTTCTTTAGGGAACCACAAACGGTTCTTCTACCACCACGAAAACCTCCTTTTAGAACCTTTATTTTGGAACTTTTTCATCGTTTTATATTCTGCCCGTTTAACAGATGTAATTTTGGTTGCTTTAAAAAGTAATGATCCACTTTTCCTCAACACGCCACATTATTTTATTTACTTCCACAGCAAAAAGCTATTAAGGTTAGTCCAAATCTAGAACTGTACACTTTTAAAAATAAATCTTTATTGGTTTCAATAGTTCCATGAAGAACTTTTAACATTCATGGAACCTTTGCATTCGCAAGGTTCTTTATAGTGGAAGAAGGTTCTTTAGACACACTAAGACAAAATGGTTCTTTGGGAAATCAAAATAGTTCTTCTATGGCATCACTGTGAAAATTTTTCACCGTTTTAGCTTCCACCTGCTTAAGTAAAAAAGTAATGAATCACTTTTCCTCAACAAGCCACTTTTTTTTTTTTTCACTTCCACAGCATAAAGCTATGCACTAAGGTTTGAAACTCTTACATTCTTAAAAATAAGGGTTGTTTATTGGCATCTATAGTTTCACGAAGAGCCTTAAAACCTTGGAACCTTTGCATTCTACAAAACGTTCTTTATAGTGAAAGAAGGCTCTTTAGATTATTAAAATGTTCTTCACGCTAAGACAAAATGGTTCTTTTAATAACTGTATACCGAAAGGTTCTTTGGGGGACCAAAAATAGTTCTTCTATGGCATCACTGCGAAAACCAGTTACCGTTTTAGCTTCTGCCTGCTTAAAAATGAGAATTTTGGCTGCTTTGAAAAGTAATAATACACTTTTCCTCAACAAGCCACATTATTTTATTCACCTCCACAGCACAAAGCTATGCACTGAGGTTCAAATCTCTTACACTCTTAAAAATAAAGGCTGTTTATTGGCATCTATGGTTCCATGAAAAGCCTTGAAACCTTTGCATTCTACAAAAAGTTCTTTATAGTGGAAGAAGGCTCTTTAGATTATTAAAATGTTCTTCACGCTAAAACAAAGTGGTTCTTTTAAGAACTGTTCATGGAAAGGTTCTTTGGGAAACCAAGAATGGTACTCCCCTTTTGGAATCTTTATTTTTGAACTTTTTCACTATTTTATCTTCCGCCTGTTTAAAAATCTTAAATTTTGAAAAGCTTTGAAAAGTAATAATCCACTTTTCCTCAACAAGCCAATTATTTTATTCACTTCCACAGCATGAAGCTATGCACCAAAGTTTAAAAATTAGGTCCAAGTCTAAAACTGTACTTAAGAAGAAGAACCATTTTTCTGTGAACAGTTCTTAAATGAATCATTTTGAAGAACATTTTAAAAATCTAAAGAACCTTTTTTCCACTCTAAAGAAACTTTTCTGCATTTGAAAGGTTCCATGGATGTTCAAGGTCCTTTATGGAACCATTGATGCAAGTAAAGAACCTTTATTTTTAAGAGTGTGCACTCTTAAAAATAAAGGTTCTCTATTGGCATCTATGGATCCGTGAAGAACCTTGAAACGTCGGAACCTTTCTATTCCACAAAAGGTTCTTTATAGTGGAAGAAGGTTATTCAGATTATTAAAATGTTCTTCCTGGTAAGACAAAATAGTTCTTTTAAGAACTGAAAGGGAAACTTAAAATGATTCTTCAATGGCATCACTGATAAACCCCCTTTTGGAACCTTTATTCCTAAGAATGTAAGCCTTGGAAAAAAAAAAACACCAACTAACCATAGACTTTCTATATTCATCTGGTAGGACTTCTTGTCCAGTATTGGGCATCCATTTTTGTGAATATACAGGTTTAAACCAACATTTCAACAATTAACAAGACAATCTAGTTCCATAACAGCGTCTAATGTCAGAAGGATCGCCTGTTAATTCGTCTCGGCAGTGGAAGTTGAAATAATCCAATGCAAATCGTTTTTTGTACACAATCCCTTTGGCCTTAATTGTGGTGGCGGTTTGAACATGGTGTGTGACGAAAGTTGTCATCGCTTGCATCCGCGTCTCTCTGAGCAGAACAGAAACAGCAAGAAGTTCTAACAAGAAACAGTGTGCCAGGTGGCGAACTGGCTGTACCAACACAACGCACAATCTGTCCGCTTCTACATCCAAAGCACTAGCAGCTGCCATCAACAGCCCCACACTCACACTCTCTCTCGCACTCACACACACACACACACCCCTAAAACATGTTTGCTTCCTCCACTGCTCTCATGTGACTGATAAAGCCACAGGTCGGCCTTCACCACTTTTTTAAGGGTTTGTCATAATCAAAAAACTACATTTAAATTATATTTTGTGTTTAGGCCTCACTTTAGTGAACAACAACGTGCTTTCTCGTTGGAAAGATCTGCTAATCCAAAATTGAGTAGTTAGACATTTTTCCGCCTAATTTTTTTGAAAATATAATCCAAAAATGGTAAATTCAGAGATTAACCATAAAATCCAAAATTGGCCTTTTTTTCTTCCTTAATACACATTGAGGCTTTTATTGAGAGTGATTTATATCTGTTTCACTTGAAAATATGTCATTTTAGAGAAGTAATACGTGTTGCGAATTCTTTTTATGTTGACTTCAAACACTTTTTGGGTTACATTGTTTGAAAAATGTAATCCAAAATTGTGGTTATGGCTTTGTGTTTGTGCATATCAAATCCACACGAACACATTTTGCCCCCCAATTTACCTGATTTACATTAGCACACATTCCTGGTCTTATTGTGAACAATTCATTTGGGAAAAAATATTAAACTGTTCATCAAAACGTAACAACTTGCTCCGCCTCAGAAACAACTTTCCTATCAAGTGATGTCATCAAGCCCTGTTATTTTTAACCCCTCCCACAACCACATTATCACAATCCGAATCATTGTTAGTAGTTAACATCAAGTCCTGCCCTACATTTTTTTTTTTTTATAATTGAATGTAAAAGTATAATCTCAGAAAAATAAAATTGCTTGTGGGTGCAGTTTCATGCTTTTTAGGGTACATTGTTTTAATGTAATTCAAAATTACACCTAAAATCCAAAATTGGTATTTTTACTTTTTACATATTTGTGCTCTTATTGACAATAATTTCTGTCCATTTCACTTGAAAATGTGCCATTTTAGAAAAGTAATGCGTTACAAATCCTTTCTATGTAGACTTTAAACACTTTTTTGGATTACATTGTTTGAAAAATGTAATCCAAAATTGTGGTTGTGACTTTGTATTTGTGCTTACAAAAATCCACATGAGCATTTTTTTTTTTTTTTTTGACAAGTCTTCCAATTTACCTTATTTTCTACATTAACACACTTTCCATGTCTTATTATGAACAATTAATTAGGGGAAAAAACAAATTTTTCATCAAAATGTAACAACTTGCTCTGAAAAGAAACAAATTTCTTTTCTGATGATGTCACCAAGCCTTCTTCGTTTAAACTCCTCCCCCAAATTTTCATGATACAATTCACTCCAAGTAAATATAATCAAATCCTATCCTACATTTCTTCCATTTTTGAATTTAAACGTGAATGTGTCACATTAGAAAAACAAAATTGCTAGCAGGTGTCATTTCATGCTTTTTGGGTTACTTTTTTCATGCATTTCAAAATTGTTTAGGAATTGATGCATATAAAATACATATAAGCACATTTTTTTTCCAAGTGACCCAATTTACCTTTATTTTCTATATTAACACACTTTCCAGGTCTTATTATGAACAATTAATTGGGTGAAGAAACTAATTTCTCATTAAAATTTAATAACTTGCTCCGCCTCCAAAACAACTTTCTTTTTGGATGATTTGTTTTAACTCCTCCCCCATATTTTCATGATCCAATTCACTCCAAGTACATACAACCAAATCCATTTTCGTTTTTTTATGTAAATGTATCACTTTAGAAAAAAAAAATTGCTTGTGGGTGTCATTTTATGCCTTCTCATTTCTTTTTTCTTTTTTTTAAATTGTGGTAAGGACTTTTAAAATCAAAAATTAGGCATATAAAATCCACATAAAAAAATTTTGTCCTCAAATTACTTTAATTACTACAGTCCTGGTCTTATTGGGAACAGTTTATCAGAGAAAAAAAAAACAATTGTTCATCAAAAACATAACACCCTCAGAAACAACTTTCTGTTTTGGATGATGTCATCAAGCCCTATTATGTTAAACTCCTCCCCCAACCACATGTTCACGATCCAACTCATTTCAAATGCTTAAAATCCAGTCTTGTCCTACATACAAATTTCTAGTTTCACTTTAAATGTGTCACATTACAAATTCAAACTGCTTGTGGGCATGTTCCTTGCTTTTTTTTTTTTTTTTTTAATTTTTATAAGAACGTAATCCAAAATAGTGGCAACTTTGTGCACTTGAAATCCTCGTGAGCGCATTTCATCCACGACTACTGGATTCTGTTTCCTGCCAAGGGTGATACACCGCATGTTACCGAGGACAAAACATGTCACGTAGGACTGTGCTTTGAAATCATCCCGGCCTCGGCAATTTTTATTAAAACACAACCGAGAACAACGATTGCTAGTGTGCGTTTTAATCACATTTGCAATTTTTTCCACGTTTTCAATTAGAAAACTGAAAAGCCTGAAAATCTGTCGACATGTACAGATTAAACGACCGTAAAACGAGGGCGACTGGAGGTACGCATCCACCTCAGCGCTCGTAAGCTTCCGCTGCAACCCGCCGGCTAAAAATAAAAACTTGGCAAAGTTGTGCACATCTCTTATTGGTCCTATAGTTTGATTTCACATTTAGCATGTGCGGCCCCCCCTCGCGTAAACACGGCATTCTTCTCTTCCCGCCATACAATGAGACTTGAGTGACTCTGGCAGCGAGCTCTGGATCGCTGCTCCTCAATCCACCAGTGTATGTTATCAGCAGGTAAACAAGCTTTCCAACAAAGCCATAATGGAACTGCAAGCGGCATAAAGAGGCTCATCTCAAAAAAGCTATACAGTCCATCAAAGCTGGTGTCATTCCTTCCGCACAGGCACTG
This sequence comes from Cirrhinus mrigala, assembly GCA_036247105.1. Taxonomy (NCBI): domain Eukaryota; kingdom Metazoa; phylum Chordata; class Actinopteri; order Cypriniformes; family Cyprinidae; genus Cirrhinus; species Cirrhinus mrigala. Next base: position 4,630,907 of record CM070030.1, read on the forward strand.
CGGCTGCAAAAACGCGGGAAGCTAGCGTCCATTTTCCTACGCCAGATACCACCAGCAGATATCTGCAACTTGTCAAAGAGCAGGAGCGATGATGACAGATGAAACATGAGATGTTTTTGCCAAGTTCACTCTAATCCCTTTTTCCTCGTTAGTTTGAAAATATTTATTTGCTTCATGGCTAAAAACATCTGCAATTCGCCTATTTAACTTTACACATTACATTCTTGGCCATAACATGCATATACAGAACATGTACAGAATGTACTCAAATGAAACTCTCTTTGGCTGCCAATCAAAACGACGAGCTTTTTTCCAGAGTTTGATCAACTGAATCATCTGGTGTGGTGTGAATACATATTCTATTCTCTTCCATGGCACCGAATATCACGCTATATCCTACGGTCTGTCAATCTGGCTGACACACACACACAAACACGCACAATGATCTTTGTCTGCGACATGAAAAGTATCTTAATATAAACTCCGTGAATGCCGCATTTGAAATAGAACGTTTTACTTGCAAATGTATAAATATTTGCGGCACATATTGCAGCGTTTGACGAGCACGCTGTAATGATATATTATTACAAGCTGAGGCATTACACCTTCTGTCATCATGTGGACACAAGCCACGTTCACACAAGACGCAAAAGGTGAGAATCATGTGGCGTTTATGCGACCAGCAGCGGTTCATCCTGTTGCGGTGAACATATAACGACGCACTCGATGACTTTTAACTTCATTAGACTTTAAATTATATAGGCGCAACACTATAAGAATAGCCTGCCAAATAAACCACAACAGGGTGATAAACGTCCAGAAGCGGAGCGAATTTGTCTTGTGACATCCTGAAGGAGTTGATCTGAGTGCATGTAGCATTTAATCTTACCTTTATAATATCTTCAGCCTTCCAATGAGAGAAAAAAATATAGTCCGTAATAGTGTATTATCACAGGCGTTTTTACTGCTTAAGTCCTCTGAGGTAATTTATTTTTTTTTTTACCATAAACAATCCATAAATGAAACGCAATATTGGCGGTTGCGCAAATTATGAGGGAAATGAATGTGGCGCCAATTTCAGTTACCCGGATGAGCTCGTTTAGACGGAATTCGCAGATGTCGCGATATATTGTCAAAATTTTGTCTAACTGTTCTTGATTTATTAGCAAATTGACTGGTGTCATTTCCACGAGCAGTCATGTTTATTTTATCCCAGGTTAAGAGACCTTAGTCGGGTTAGATGCCATTTTCAATTTAGCACAGATGAAATCGAGGCTGTGAGGACAGACTTAGTCTTTACAATGGCATGCACTGTATAAGGGTCATATAATTTCTTTTAATAATGTTTTATGGAGTTTTTGTATACTGGAAGTACTTTTATTTATTTATTCCTGTCAAAATATGGCGCTATAAGGCAGTTGAGTTTACTCTTGTTCTAGCCAGCGTAGAATAACCGTATCAACCAATGACGGGAGTCTGGGGGCGTGGCTATCTGTAAACTGACCAATTGTAGATGTTTAGGAAACTTGTTTGATAACAGTTCCATAATTTATTTCAGCAATTAAAAAGCTAGTAGTATAGAAATCAAGCACTTCGTTTTGCGTGAGATTTATTTGATGTTTATAATAATTGTAATAAACATCTAAGGGGATTAGGTCCAAGTTTATTTAGATCTGAATTCCTGAATTCCTTGGATTAATCGCAGATTCCTGCGGTTCATCTGAAACATAATTTAAAGATGAAAAAAGGTGTTTGCATAGCTCTGATACACAATTTAACAGAACTGAATATCACATAGGCTACTGTATGATCAAACAAACAAGCTTCTTTTCTCAATAACCCATGACACTTGCTCTTTAACGTTTATCTCTTACCGGGGAACGTACAATCCTCCATCTTGAGTAGAGGCACTCGAGGCGAATGAAACATGTCTGTTTAATGATCGTTTTGAATGTGCGCGGCAATAAAAGAATCTTTTGAGGGGCTGTATATTACAGAGCCAAAATCTGTTGCTCAATTTCCACACACAAAGAAGGAAATTTGATGGAATTATAGCTATTTCCAGGTCTCATCTCTTATGTAAAGAATAAAATGTTGTTTAATTTCTTCATTTTGATGTGTTGACACACTGAGCCCAGATCATTTTCCACTCAAACCCCTAAAAGCTCCATCTCTATTATCGACCAGCAATGGCGGGATATTAGTCGACAGCTGTTTTATGTAGTTTTGTAATAGGCATGATTATAGGCCTTAAACAGGGCAAGATTGCAGAAGTCAAACATCTCAAATCTATTGGCAGAGTTGCCAAATGACATTTATAAAAGGGAAAATATGAATGATGATAATATTTTTATACTTGGTTCTTTACTAAGATACCAAATATAACCTAATCTGCTTTAAAGTCAATCAAATCTGACCCTATTTAACACACAGGCTCAAAACAGCCTGTTTTATAGATTCGTTTCACCACTGAATAATTTCCTGATGGGTTTATGGGACAGTTACTTCATAACAGAACATCTGTTGTAAAATTGATTACAAAGGTGCATCAATCAATTTATGCAATTGCAAAAAGTGGCAATAATGTCAACAACATGCAAATTCACCAATACACAGCAAATAGTTTAAAATTAAATTATGACAGAATTTATGTCTCATAGACTATGATGTGTCCTGTGACAAATGTGTTTGACTCAACTACGCTCACATTTAGTGAAAACAGTGTGATACTCATATCAAATAAATCATGCCGAGAGTTGCTGCGTTAGTTTAGATGATAACTGCATGGCGCATCATATTGTGTCTTAATAAATCATAAAAGTCATTGCATCAGTTTAGCAATGTACTTGCCTTGTCTTAGCAGTTCATGCTGTGGTGCTCACATAGGCGTCATAAGTTTGAGTTCTTCTCATCTGATGTCCTGTTAGTGGATCTTTCCTATTATGCAGAACATTTTCATTTCCCATTCATGCATCTTATATCTGCATACATACTGGATTAAAAAATTAAACCCACAATAGTAAATGATGGAAATCACATTAGTTTACTTCTATTACAATATCACAGTAAAGTAAGCATAAGGGGTTACCTTTTGGTTTGATGGCACGTTGTTATTTTTCCCTCAGATGCTACATTACTAACATGAAAAACTGGCAATTCATTAAGAAATATTCAATGTTTTTGCGGTCACATTTTTGAAATTTATCAATTTTTTTTTTTTGTTTTTAAACAGAATATTTGCGACTCTGGACCACAAAACCAAAGGGTCATAAGGGTCAATTTTTTGAAATTGAGATTTATACATCATCTGAAGCTGAATAAATAAGCTTTCCATTGATGTATGGTTTGTTAGAATAGGATAATATTTGGCCGAGATACAATTATTTGAAAATCTGCAATCTGAAGGTGTAAAAAAAGCAAAATATGGTGGTTTAAAGTTTAAAGTTTACTAAGTTTTGATATATTTACGGTAGGAAATTTACAAAATATCTCCATGGAACATGATCTTTACTTAATATCCTAATGATTTTTGGCATAAAAGAAAAATCAATCATTTTGACCCATATTTTTGGCTATTGCTACAAATATACTCATGCTACTTATGACTGGTTTTGTGGTCCAGGGTCACATTTTTAAAATATTGATTTGATTAATAATAAATGTATAATAATTTAATCACGTGTCCTCGATATCACTTTCTATCTTGTTTGTCTTTTGTAAAATACCTTTAAATGACAAGTCAGTCATTATGCAACAGGAAGTGACATAATTTTGGAGGAAAAATACTAGTAATACTAGCTACAAAACAAAGCTCCATTTGAATCACCGCATACTGCATCACTGTTTTGATAAGATAAAGAAATCATGTATTATAATATCAATCATATACATTGTATGGGTCAAAATGATTGATTTTTCTTTTATGCCAAAAATCATTAGGATATTAAGTAAAGATCATGTTCCATGAAGATATTGTAACTTTCCTACCGTAAATATATCAGAACTTCATTTTTGCTTAGTTAATATGCATTGCTAAGAACTTCATTTGGACAAATTTTAAGGCAATTTTCTCAGTATTTTTATTTTTTTGCACCCCCAGATTCCAAATTGTCATATAGTTGTATCTCAGCCAAATATTGTCCTATCCTAACAAACCCATACATCAATGGGAAGCTTTATTTATTCAGATTTCAGATTTTAAAAAACTGGTTTCGTGGCCCAGGGTCTCATTTCATAAAGACAAGTGTACAATTTAATAGAAATACTTCCTTACGTTACAACACAAGCCTATGAATTTTTTTTGTTGTTGTTGTTTATTTTTAAATGTGCACTCACATTTAAAATCTTACATTCGTTCCATAAGGGTTGCAGCGATGCTATAAAAGAACCATTTTTGGTTCACTTTCAGTGAACAGTCCTTAAAATACCCATTTTAATAACCTTTAAAGAACCTTTTGTGGAATGGAAAGATTCCACGAATGTTACAGTTGCTTCACGGAACCATCCATTCCAAAAAGAACCTTTATTTTTAAGAATGCATTTAAAAAAAAGACTACCTCTGCTGACTATCTGCACAAAAAAAAGTGGAAAAAGAAAAATGCACAAATAATAAAATATTACAAGCCACGTGCATTGTCATCCGACTGTTAATTCAGTATATTATCAGCTTTTTGGTGAAGCAAACACCGTTTGGAACGATGTCACACCAGCGCCGAGCTCCGTCGTGTCTAGCACGGGTAAGTCCCGGCTCCACAGTAGGGGGCTGTAAACATTTACACTGAGAGGCTGTCCATTCCACATGGTTCTCCTTCACCAGCAACCTCAGCATCTCGCGTTTAGTCATTCAGGCCTGTCCCGAGATACTACGAATCACACCATCAATTTATGAAAACGCCATCCAAATGTGACAGCCGACTTATGCTAAACGGAGCAAATAAAGCAAAACATTGCCGAAACACCCCTAGGCCCACATGGTACCGAAGGCTCGGCGGAGAGCTGCTATGCTCCCCGCTGTGAACTGGGAAAGTGATGTTGGTGCGCCGTGCTCCTCCAAGAGGGTAATACCGTTCCCGGGCCCCGATCGAAGCCCTTTTGAAGTCTGTTGCGTGCGACAGCGTGCCAACGCTAGCACACGACAGTAGCTAATGCCCCCACAAAAGCCAACATTCGACAAGGACCGAGCTGAAAGAGAAAAACGTCTAAGTTGGGAATAATTCCCTCAACCGACGTACCTCGGCACTCGGTTAATTTTAGACGGAACGCGTTACGTAAGCGATAGACAATAGCAATAAAATGGATCCCATTAATTCCTGACATGTATGGGCTTGTTTGCTATTCATTAGTTTAGTTGACACAATAGAGGCGTAATTCTTTTAAAATCTTCCGTTCTGCTCGGTTGGAAGTGTTGCCAATGACTCAAGAGCATCAATAGGCGATGATTGCAAAACTTATGTAAACAAGTACTTACAATCATAGCGGTGCGTGCATTTGCATAGGAGGAGAGACAGAATCGGGGGCATATTTTTGGGTCTAAAATCTTTGAATGAGAAAAACCCTTTCAGAGTGTATTTCCCACTCAGAAAGCTCTTTGAAATGACATGCAACTGGAACCCAACTCAACCGGAGAATGGCTGTTAATGGGAAACATCTTCAAGCAGCAGCTTTAAAATGCATCCAAGATGCATCTGTTTCCCAAAGGTACGGCAAATAAAAAAGCAAAACAATAAAAGGAAAACTATTCCAACACATCGGCGAGTTCTCGAAACCAACGCTGTGGGTAATTCAATCCACTGTGAGGACTTTGGGATCAAACCTTTATTGTTTTGAAAACTCTAAATTCTTTTACAATACAGTCATTTTTTTGTTACTGTGTGATCTGATGAATAATATACAATGTCGTCGTTAAATTCAATAAAGACACACATTCACAAACATGAAATATTACTTTCTATATTTCAACATCCTACAACTGAGGGAAGATATGTGCTGCTTTTTCTTCTGACGCTTGTTTTTTTAGACAGCACAAACCTCCCTTTTGACGAAAGCTTCGTCTTTTTTTTTTCCGAAAGTGCATCTGAGGGATTGCGAGGCCCCTTTGCGGCGGGCCGTCCAAATGTACGTCATAATAAACAGGCGGGTCGTACTGTGCTGCGAGTAACAATCAGCAGGTTTTTTTTTTGTTTTTTTTTTACCTGATACGATACCTCCGACTACAACGCATATCCAGACAAGTAAATTAAAGAAAATATTATCTATATGCATGCCATGACCATTCCTCTGGTAACATTTACAATAAATTTATATTTTCATAACCTCCTGAAATAAGTAAGCTGATCGTGACAGTGCTTGCCCCCCTCCCCCTCCCCCAACCCGAGCATAATATTAATGATGAACTAATATGTAACATCCACGTTTTGTTCATTTTACAGACTTGTTGCGACGGAGCCGTCGGACGTGGAGGCAACGCCACAAAGTTAGAATCATTTGGTCCACATTTACAAATCCTCTGTGTATAAAAAAAATGGGAGATAAAATGGTTTGCAACAGAGGTGAAAAAAAGGGAAAAATCATGTCTTCCGATGTCGACAAAACAATCAGGGATGAGCGAGTTTGCTTAAAAAAAAGCAATAAAAACATACTGAGCTTATTACACTATGATCAATTTCTACACGGTTACACTTTCTTGTTCCACGGCACGGCCTTTACTCTGTAGAATTTGGTGCCGAGAGGAACTTTGAACCGGTTTTGAGCCTGGAGACAGATAATGACAAAAGAGACACGTTTAAAACATAAAATAAAATATCTCATATAATTAAAAATAAATAGATCATTTAACACAAGTGCCTGCAGTAACGATTAGATGCTGACTGATTCTGCTCAAATTAACTTTAAGATGCAAAACAGAATAAAATGCATAATTTTAAAATCAATGTTCTCAAGCTTAAATAGAAAGTTTTAAAGTGATTATTTGTGTCTCAAACATTAACCAAAAATAGATTAGTAAATTTCAGGAAAAATAAGCTAGTGTTTAGTCATCAATGATGTTATATAATGAGAGTGAGAGTCAAAATTATTTACTGAAATTGCACAAAAACACTCCATTAGAGCAGTTGCATTAATAATAATAGAATGATAACGGGAATAACGGTTACCTTTTTGGCTTGGCAATATTCCTTCTCCATCACTTTTCCTAGAACCCACGGCCGTCTTGTCGCTCCTGTCGCTAAAAAATAAAAAATATAGATTTTTGATATACAACACGTGCTTTATAAGAAGTAAAATGCATTCTATTTTTTGTCTAGAACATTAAAAAAAAATTTCAAGTTACGAATGCATTAATAAATACAATTAGAATAATTCAAATCAGTACACACATATATGGGAAAAAATTCAAAAGCATTGTGTTGAAGCAAAAAAATGTGAAATCTAATATATTTAATAAGTATTTCTGTCATGCATGTGACTGACCTGGTTTGAGGTCCAGTGCTGTCAGGGACTCCGAGTGCAGGAAATAAAGGGTGGGACCAACGGTGAAGAGAACGTAATTATCGTGCCTCTCGTCCAGGATTATGAGAACCAAGTCGCCCACCTGAAAACTACAAAAGGAGGGGTTTTCAAACGAGGTGGAGGGCTGAAATCATTAACGCTAATATAATGCCAGAATACTTACTCTCGAATGGCGATTTTCTCCGAGTGCCGTGACGAGACGGACGACATACTCTGTGACATCTGTAAAACAAATTGTTAGATGATTCTACCGATATTTACACTAAGTATATATTGCTTGTGTGCACTTTCTGCAACCGTGATAAAAATTAGAACTGCATATGTATTGCAAAAATCAGTTTTGCTTAAATGTAACACTGTTGAATCTCATAAATGCCTCTTGCAATCTCACTGCTTTGTACCTAAAACAAATGTATGTGTGCCATCTAGTGGTAAGGAGTAGAACTGTTTCTCAAATCTCTTGCATTGATATTAAACACAATGGGAGCAGAAAATCTAAAGTATCTAAAAATGCTAAAAAAAAAAATGGTAACAGACATAGATAATAAATAAAAATGTTGTTTCATGTCAGGCTTGTGTGTAAATGAGCTGAAATTCAGTCCTAGCTTAATTACCCGGGCACATTTCAGAGCTGTTTTTCCAGACTAAATTCATCTTGTGAATCTGCCCCGAGCTGTCAGGACTCTAAAGTGTGGGTTACGCGTCTCATAAGAAGCGTCTCGCGGCCAATAAGACGCCGATTGTAATTTTGCTAAAGAGATTAAACCTATTTGCAGAAATAGTCCCAGGGGAAATGTAATTAAATTATATCAGAGTCTCATGTTTTAATTAACTGCTGATAATGTGCGAGTAAAGTCGTAACAACAGGAGCGTAATGTATATGAACTACAGTATTTTGCTTATAGATATTAAAAACTAGTATATTACAAGATTGTTTTGTTTTTTTGTTTTCAAAATGACACGGATGCCTTTAACGTTTTTGCGTCAGTCGCTGACCTGCATTAATTGAGTGTATTGTTCTATTTACCGTCACTAATTACTGCTTTTAATTGACCGTTCAAGTGGTCTATTATAAACCGAGATCAAGCACGAGGGACACAAATACAGACGATCAATTTAAACGATGTTAAATGGCGTTCTCATGCAATTAACACTTATTTAGATGAAATATAAGAGCTGAAACTGTAACCACACACACACATTCATGTGCAAGTAAGCTAAAATATATTTACCAATCTTTGACTAAGTCTTTTGTTTTCTTCTTCCTTCATATGTAAGGTCTGAAACAGTAAATAATTCATAGAAAAATATATTTAAGAAACATTTAGGAAATACAATATGATATGAAAAACATCTAAATGTACATGAAAATGAAGTTACCCTTTCCAAAATCAGTATGCGCTGTTTTTCTTCAGACAGCATAGGGTTGTCGCTGCAGCAAAATACAGAAAATAAATGTCACAAACCACACTCAGCAAAGCTTTAAAAGGGACAATTTTCTAAAAGGCAATGAAAACATAGAGCAGTGAACTTCATTAATGTGACAAGACCCGAAAACAACATTTCTTGCTCATAAAAGGAAACCGCTGTAGACTCCTCACCTACAGCAAGCGCTCGACTCGCATCTTTGCTCTTCCATCTGATTCTTTAAAGAAACAAGATCTACGAAACACGATCTTGTCTTTCTCCACAAATAGATCCTCCTTGTAAAAATGATTTTTTTCTAACAACTGGCATTCTGTTAGACATGTATATTAAACAAATGACTAATAATAAAATTATACGTGCACGTGTTTGTATCAATAATGAATGTGTAGATTTTTGCCTGCAAGAAGCGTATAAAGAACTATATAACTTAACTCCACTGTTATTATTTGAAGATGTTTTAATATAATAATTATATATCTTTTTAAAATACATCTGTCTGTAGATACACATTTATAAATCTATAATAAATTTGTAGATGGTTTACTACAAAAAGCATGTAAATCATTAATTCTGTTTAAAAACTACAAACTATATAACTTATTAACTCCACTCTGTTATTATTATTATTAAAGAAATGTTTTAATATATATATTAATAAATGTGTTTATATATATGAACAGAATAAACTGAGACTAAATCCAGAAACTGTGGCAACTTCAAAGTACTGTTAAATGTTTTAGGCACTTGTGTAAAAATGCTGTAAAATGAGGATGCTGTCAAAAATAAAGCCATAAATAGATTTTATTTATCAATTAAGTTCTATTAACTAAATTAAATCAACATTTGGTAAACCTTTGGTAAATTTTGGTAAATTTTTTTTTTTTTTTTTTTTTTTTTAATATGTTTGTTTACAGGCATCTATAAAATCTATAAAAATTTGAAGATTTTTGAAAACATATAAATCACAAATTCTGTTCAAAAACTACAAACTATATAACCTATTAACTTGTTAGCTCTGTTAATATATAAATCACTAATTCTGTCCAAAAACTATAAACTATACAACTTAACTCCACTCTGTTATTATTAAAAAAATGTTATAATTATATAATATATAATTTTTCAAACAAGTCTGTCTGTAGATATACATCTATAAATCTAATCAATTTGTAGATTTGACAACAAAAAGCATATAAAAATCAATAATTCTGTTAAAAAAACTACAAACTATATCATTTATTAACTTCACTCTGTTATTATTATTATATTAAAATAAGTTTTAATATAATAATTATATAATATAGAATTTTTCAAGTCTGTCTGTGGACATACATCTATAAATCTATAATAAATTTGCAGATTTTTGAGTACAAAAAGCATATAAATCACTAATTGTGTTCAAAAACTACAAACTAACTTAGCTCTGTTTTTATTATTATTAAAAAAGTTTTAATATAAAAATTATATAAGTTTCAAAAAAGGCTGTCTGTAGATATACATAGATAAATCTATAAGACATTTGTAGATTTTTACCTACAAAAAGCAAATAAATCACTAATTCTGTTTAAAAACTGCAAACTATATAACTTAACTCCAATCTATTATTATTATTAAAAAAAAATGTTTTAATATAATAATTACATAACGTATACTTTTTCAAATAAGTCTGTCTGTAGATATACATCTATAAATCTATCATTTGACTATAAAGAAGCACATAAATCAATAATTTTGTTCAAAAACTACAAACTATAACTTATTAACTCTTATTATTATTAAAAAAAGTTTTGCTATTTTAATTATATAATATATAATTTTTTAAACAAGTCTGTCTGTAGATATCCATCTATAAATTTATAATAAATTTATAGATGTATGACTTCAAAAATCATGCAAATCACTAATTTAGTTTAATTATATAATATAAAATTTTTCAAATAAGTCTGTCTGTAGCTATACATCTACAAATCTATAAAACAAATTATAGATGTTTGACTACAAAAAGCATGGAAATCACTAATTCTGTTCAAAAACAACAAATTAAAAACTTATGAAATTATTAAATCAAGCACAATAAATTTTTGTTTTATAGTTTTACTTCTCTTTTAACAAGATATTTTAGGGGGAAAAAATTAACTGAGGAAAACAAAAGAAGTTTTTGACATGTAAATGTGTGTATTTTGGGAAATAGATAAAAAAAACGTATTTGTAACTATTCAAAACTTTTCAGCTGAGACAAACTGCAAAACTTTGACTTTGTCGCTGCAAGAGCATGTGAAATCAAGTGTATTGTTACAGCTCATTCAGTTATAATGTCATGCAGTATTTTTAGGACTTCATTATATACTCAAGCTGGCTGTGCAGGTTATTATTTTACAGTAATGAGTGAAAACACAGGCTAACAAGAGTTTGTTGTACTGCTAGAATAAATTCAGTCATTTCAAAACATCTTCTGGATAAAGACATGCACTCAGCATGCTGCTGACTTTTTTAGGGTTTATTAATGCGCTCTAGTATAAATATGGGGCATGTGAACTTCAGCCCAGATGCTTACTGCACTGTCATCATGCTGGCCTCCACAGCTGACTCCACTCTCTCCTCGTCCTTGAACGCAGCCATGGACGCCAATCTCTCTGGATCAGGGGTGGACGGCGAGAGCGCTTCCGCGTGGGCGGGGCCACAGGCGCCGTGAGCTTCCGTGATGACCGGGATGGGATTGGGTGGAAAGAAGGATGAAGATACAAGGACGGTGCTTCGCAGACGGTTCAGTTCCTCCTCCATCTGCTTCTTCTCCTGAAGGATGGAGGCACGGTCCTCTGAGAGCGTTTCAATCAGGCCTTCATTAAAACAACAAAACAGAGGATCATGAGTGCTCATTTTTTAACATTTATTAATCACACTGACCATTTCTGTGCAGTTTGGTAAGAGATGTTTGAAAAAAAAGAAGTTGAAAAATATATGATAAAATAAAATAGTTTTTATACCTTTATCTTTCTCTTGTTGCTGCGTCAAGTTTTTGAGCTTCTCAGAGAGATCATTGATGATTTGTTCTTTCTTTAGTTTCTCCCGGGTCAGAACAGTATTGAAGTTTGTCTAGAAGTGAACAGTACATTAAAACAAGCAATTTTAGGGTACATTTAGAATACATTAATGACATTTTAATAGGTTTTTAGATAAAAGAAAAATTACAGTACCTACATTTTCAACCTGTTCTGATTTTTCTTGGTAACATTTTAGTATAGTGACCGTTTCTCACTATAAGTTGCTTATTAGCATGCCAATTATTAACATATTGGCTGTTTATTAGTACTTATATAGCACATATTCTGCATAACCATATTTTACATCCCTAATAGTGCTGTTCAAATGATTAATTGTGATTAATCACGAATTAATCGCATCCAAAATAAACATTTTTGTGTACATAATGTGTGTGTATACTGTGCATATTTATCATGTATCTATAAAGACACACACATAATGTGACCCTGGACCACAAAACCAGTCATAAGTGTACATTTTTCAAAATTGAGATTTATATACCATCTGAAAGCTGAATAAATAAGCTTTCCGTTGATGTATGGATGTATTTGTTAGGATAGGACAATATTTGGTCGAGACACAACTATTTGAAAATCTGGAATCTGAGGATGCAAAAAAATAAAAACATTGAGAAAAATCACCTTTAAAGTTGTCCAAATGAAGTTCTTAGCAATGCATATTACTAATCAAAAATGACATTTTAATATATTTACAGTAGGAAATTTTCAAAATATCTTCATGGAACATGATCTTTAACTTGATATCCTAATGATTTTTGGCATAAAAAAAAAAACAATAAATTTGACCCATCAGATGTATTTTTGGCTATTGCTACAAATATACTTATGACTGGTTTTGTAGTTGTATATGTATATTTATATTATATATTTTTCTCAAATATATCCATGCGTGTGTGTGTGTGTGTGTGTGTGTGTGTGTGTGTGTGTGTGTATGTATATATATATATATATATATAATAAATATACACAGTACACACACATACATTATGTACACAAAAATGTTTATTTTGGATACGATTAATTGCGATTAATCATTGCCCAGCACCTAATCCTACCCAATACCTAAACTTAACAACTACCTTACAAACTATTAATAAGCAGCAAATTAGGAATTTATTGAGGCAAAAGTTGTAGTTAATGGTTTGTTAAAGGAGTAGTTCACTTGCAGACCAAAATATAATGTACTCACCCCCTTGTCTTTCTTTCTTCAGTCGTAAAGAAATTGTTTTTTGAGGAAAACATTTCAAGATTTCTCTTCATATAATGAACTTCCCCCGAGTTTGAACTTCCAAAATGCAGTTTAAATGCAGCTTTAAAGGGCTCTAAATAATCCCAGAATAGGAAGAAGGGTCTTTTCTAGCAAAACGATTGGTTATTTTCTAAAAAAAAAAAAAAAAAATTACAATTTGTATACTTTTTAACCTCAAACGCTTGACTTGCCTAGCCCTGTGTGAACTCTGTGTATTCCGGATCATGACAGTTAGGGTATGTCGAAAAACTCCCATCTCATTTTCACCCCTAACTTCAAAATCGCCCTACATTGCTGTTTTACCTTTTTTTGTAAAGGGCGTTTGAGTTCTTTGCATGTTCACTTTGTAAACACTTCTGCAGCGATGTAGGACGATTTTGAAGTTGGAGGAGAAAACGAGATGGGAGTTTTTTTAAACATACCCAGTTGTGAACCGGAATACACAGCGTTCACACAGAGCTAGACAAGATGAGCGTTTGAGGTTAAAAAGTATATAAATTGTAAATTTTTTTTTTTTTAAATAACCAATCGTTTTGCTAGATAAGACCCTTCTTCCTCAGCTGGGATTTGTTTAGAGCCCTTTGAAACTGCATTTAAACCACATTTTGGAAGTTCGAACTCAGGGGCACCAGAGAAGAGAAATGGAGAGAAATCCTGAAATGTTTTCCTCAAAAAACAATTTCTTTACGACTGAAGAAACAAAGACATAAACATCTTGGATGACAAGGGGGTGAGTACATTATCTGTGAATTTTTGTTCTGGACGTGAACTACTTCATTAACAGCAAGAATTCGAACCTAAAATACAGTGTGACCTTTTTTAGTTTAGGTTTTTTTGAGATTTTTTTTTTTTAACTTGTCCTTGTTTATTAAAAAATAAATTATTTTCAGCTACAAATTCTAATATTTTTCATTAAATGTTTATTTGCGAAACAAATTAATGGGTTCTTAATTTTTAATAATAGCTGGAAAATATACAGCTGTTAAGCAAGTTCAATTCTATTCATTTGAATTACGCAAGTCTATGACGGCTATATTAATATACACACTTTTGCTGGAAATTATTGTTTTAATTTTCATTTCTCATCCAGTCTTGTATTATTATAAATGTCAGCCATTAATTTAATGACAACCGTATCTTGGTGACATTTAAATCAACAACAACTTGCAACAACTACATTTAATTGAATTTTGAAATATTAATAAGTATCCACCTTATTTTTCCCATAAGAGTGGGTGCAGCCATTTGTAATTTTTTTGTGTCTAGCTTCTGGTCTCATCCACTTCCAGCTATTTTTAGCTGCACAAAAAGCTTGTTTTGCTGCTTGATATAGCAAACTGGTGTGTGTCTTACCATATTATTTTAATGTATTAAATTACCTTTGTGTATGAACAGTGTTATATAAATAAACTTGCCTTGCCTTGCCTATTATCTTAATTATGAACGCACTGGTTTGTGGTGCAAACTGTTTTACTGTTTACTGCAATTCGATAATCTTCTCATTTCCCTATGGCAGATTATGAACCGGACGTCTAACACATTACCAGAAAACAGCTTACTTCCGCAATGAAAAATAAGGTGGATAAAAAGACATAAAAAGACAACCCAAGGGTATCAAACTGGCCTGAAAACTCCCTCATACCACCTTATGTTGCTAAAACAGTCATCAAGTATTTAAAACTTGAGTTTACTCAAATTAAAATATCTACCACAAGCTTCCTACCCAACTTAAATATTACTTAAAATGCAACATTTGGTTTGACATCAGCTTAATTTAGTTCTTATATCGCTAACCTGCTGTTCAGCAATGAGAGATGTCTTTAGGTTCTGCATCTCCTCGTTCTTTGTGCGCTCCAGGATCTCTAGTTTGGCCAAAAGCGATGCCCTTTCTTCGTTCCACTGGCCACTGTCCAATGACAATGCAGCGCTCATCTCCATACCAGTCTCTGTTTTTTCTACAGTAGCTGCCACTCTGAAACACAGAAGCAGGAGTGAGAATTCACCCTATTTTACAGGAGATCAACATTTAGCTTCTTGCTGCTTTCTGAAGAACCTTCTTTGCATGTTGTGCAATGATGAATTATTGACAATAAGACAGGAACGTGTTAATGAAGTAAATAGTACAATTTTGTCTTTTTCTAGAGCTCTAAAGGTGGTCATTGTTTGCTTCATGCAGGGTTTGAACCTACAACCTTTTATTACCAGCTTAGAGCTTTAACCATTTGGCGACAACCACTTTTTCTAAAGTGTTTCTTGCTGGTAAAACATTAGTCGCCAGAATAAATAAATAAATATTCAAAAACCTCCAATTTACTGGGATTGTGGTGTAAGACTTGAACACAAATCTGTTTTCTGTTTTTAATTAATCCCTATTTTACTGGCACATGTAACAGGGTTATCACATTTCTTGCTAATTTCTACTTAAGAAATGTTTTAATGAAACGGTTCACAGTTTTTGTTGGTTCTTTTTGATGTGCTAATTATTCACAAGAGTGAATGAAATCAGAAAAGAGTAAGTGAATGCATGTAGCTTGTGTGTGTTTGCTGTTTTTAATTAACAGTGAAGTTAGAGGTAGAAGCTTTCATTTTAATGGACTAGAGCGGCATTGTTACAGTGTCATTTCATTTGTGTCCTCGGCAGATGCTTCCCTCAAACAAAAGTGCGAGATTTATTGAGTTTTTCATGACTAAATCAATAAGAAACTGGGGTTATTATCAAACGAACCAACAGAGATAACAAATCCATGTTAAAACTTTATTTTTACACTTTTTAAACAAAATGTGTGGAGTATCTGATTCTGCAAAACTTACTAAAATAATGCTAAGATTGTGGATGTTTGCTATGCGATTCGGTGTTCTGGGTAAAAAGAGCCCATCCAAAAGTTCACCAGTTGTGTCAAAAAGATTTTCATTTTTCAAAAGAAATGGATTTTTATTCACTAAGAAATGCATTAAATAGATCAAAAGTTACAGTGAATACATTTATAACAGTACAGTGAACATTTTTATATAGAATATTTTTTAAATTCAATTTATTCCTGTGATGCAATGCTTTCAGCATCATTATTCCAGTCTTCAGTGTCACATGATCCTTCAGAAATCATTTTAATATGCTGATTTGATGCTCAAGAAACATTTCTTCCTACATCTTACGTTATCCTGCTGGAACGCCATAAATGCTCGTATGATAATTAACGGAAACTAGAGATTACGGTTTATAAAGTTTTAAATAAGAATATTTTTCTCATACAAATGCATTGATTTGTTTCAGAATGCCTTTATTAACCTTTCTGAGTCACTGGAGTACTTTTTATGATGGATGGATGCACATTTTTGGACTTCAAAATCTCAACACCCATTCACTGCCATTATAAAGCTTAGAAGTGCCAGGACATTTTTTAATATAACGCAGATTGTATTTGTCTAAAAGAAGAAAGTCATAAACACCTAGGATGGCTTCAGGGAGAGTAAATCAAGGGGCAGTTTCCATTTTTGGGTGAACTATCCCTTTAAGTATGAGCTCCATAAAGGAAGAGCTATGTGCTTTAAATTAGAATCTTAGAATGATTTTCATCAGCACATCTGATTAGAAAAGTTGCTTTTACTTACATGTCAGTGGATTGTCTGTCTTTAAGCTGATTTTCAAGTAGTTCAATTTGTCCTAACAGTCTTGTCTCAATCTCTTCTTTTTGGAGTTGAAAGTCTCTTAAGGCCTCTTGTAAAGCAGCTTTGACTGCCTCCTCTTTCTCCTTCGCCGCCCTCTCCGTCGCCTCCACTCGCTCCTGCTCCAGTCTTCCCGACAGTAGTGCATTTTCCGCCTGCAGGTCGCCTATAACAGTCCTTAGCTCTTGCTCTTTCTCCTGGAAAGCCTTCTCCTCATCTTTCTTTTCCCTCTGTAAGGCATCAAGCTGATCCTGGTGATCACGCTGGATCTTCTGGACCCGTTCCTCGCAGTGGTTCTCTGCATCCTGCGACTTCTGCTTGAGAGCTGAAAACTCTTGACGGAGCAGGGTGCTCTCCTTTTCGTGGCGATCCACGAGTTCAGAGATGCAGTGGTCTTTTTCTAACCTCATGAGCGCTCTGAGCTCGGCCAGGCCGACTTCGTATTCTTCGTTCTTCTGCTGGAGCTGGTGATTCAACGTGTTGATTTGCATCTGCAAGGTGGTTGTTTGACTAGCAAGCTCCACTTTCAACACCTCCTCCTGGGTGCTTTTAGCCTCCTCGTACTGGAGTCTCATGTCCTCCATTTCAGCCTCTTTAAGAGCCATCTCAACTTCCAGTTTGCAGCGGGCGTCCGCAAGTTCTGTAACGCGAGCCTCCAAGTCTTTCGAGCGTCCATCACGTTCCTTGAGCTCGGCTGAATGGGAATCCATCAGATCTCTTAGCTTCACCAGGTTCTCCTGGACAAGTTTGTCAAGGGCACTTTCTTTTTCCAATCTGAGAGATTCAAGCTCAGCTTGATGTTGTTGTTTTAACCGCTCCTCCTGTTCCTGAAGGTGCACCTTCTCTGCCTTCTCCATCTCCTGTCTGATTTTTTGCTGGCTTTGCTCGATCTCAAAGTGCAGGTTCTCCAGCTGCCCAGCGAGTTCGTCCTTGGCCAGCAACGCAGCTTTCAGCTCTTCGCTTTGCTTCAAGATCTTCTCTTCAAGATCCTGCGCGGTTTGCTTGTGAAGATCTTGAAGTTCTTGCATAGAGCGTTCCCTCTCACTCTCCAGCTGGGATATTTCCTTCTCCTTGCGCTCTACAAGCCCCTCCAACTCCAGCATTGCTCGCTGGACATCTCGAACAATCTTCCGATTGCCTTCCAGTTCTCCCGTAAGAGTCTGTAACTGTTTTTCATGATCGTCCTTCAAACTCTGGAGACTGGTTTGTTGAGTTTCTCTCAGCTCCTCCTCGTGACAGTATCTGACACTGTTGAGAGCGTTTCGAACCTCAATAGTCATTGTTTTCAGGGCGAATCCAAAGTCTCGTTGCTCCTTCAGAACAAGACCTCGAAAATGGTACAGGTCATCTTTAACTTTCCTCAAATTGTTCTGGGACTCTTCCGCAGCGGAACGGTACCTGTCCGCCGACAGCTTGAGCGCTGCAATCTTTGAGTTCTCCTTCTCAAGCGTAGTAGTGTCCTGTATGCGCTTGCTATCGATTGCATTAATGACGGAAGAGTAAAGAGACTCCACCATCATCTCTGGGCTTGTGGGATCACTGATGGGATTAGGTGACATTAAGTTCTCCTCAATAACAAACTCATTTACTGCTGACATGAAGTCCGACTCGGGACTCTCTGCCAGCGAGTCCAAGTCTAACGAGCCTTGCTGTAATACAGGATCCATATTGGGGTGCCCAATGGTTTCAAAGTCAAAGGTCTGGGCATCGATGCTGTCGGGTGATAGGTCCTCTAAAGGACCAGGAAGCGCCAGGGGTTGGCAGTCCGTTGCTTTTAAACTGAGAGTGGACAAAGTTTTGGTGGAGGTAGAGGCGATTTCAGTTGTGCTTTCAGATCTGGGTGTTAACGCGGTGGATCTTTGAGCACTCTGGCTACAGGAAATCTATAAGGCCAATGCAACAAGTTAAAATTATATGAGAAATGGCACTGCTAGAAAATTCAAAACAGACTATATACATTTTTAAAGTTGCAATGTATCAAAAGTAGCAAACTGCCATTTCAGGTTATAACATTTTTAATAAAAACTAAGAGCTCAAAAAGAAACACATGCTTGGATAAATGCTCAAATGAACAGTAAAAAGTTCAAGTAGTGATGTTAAGAGCAGTTCTGGAGATGTTGCTCATGTATTCATATCCTCATTTAATGAGATGACAGACGCTGAAAATATAGTAAGCGTCACGCATGCTTTAGTACGTGTGTAGTAAAACAAAACCACGCATCTGCTCAATTTATTCATACCGAGATTCATATTTAAACAGTGTTTTTACAGCTTAATATTCACAGATACTACTCCATATTGCAATTTAATTTAGGTGTAATGACTTCTGCCATGACATTCTGCGTTATACAGTACATTCCATTTTTTGACTGGATTCTGCAATTCTGTCAGCGCTTTCGGCAATGTGGAAATCATAAGGCCCTAGATTTATAACATCCAGTATTTCAAACCCTTAGCGACAAGCAATAAAATTAAATGATTGTGAACACAAAGTACCTTTTGTTCATTTAGTAGGTCTGTGATAGTTTGTGACATCTCGTCCACACTCTGTGCAGCCTGAACCAGCTGATGAAGAACCGCAACATGCTGGTTAAGAGGCTCAAAGTCACACAGTGTGGGGACCCTGATGAAGAAAACAGGTAACAGATTACTATTTAGGAGTATTTAGCCATCACTGAGAGGTCAGTGGCTCAAAGAATGCAGGAAATAAAAGCAGTTTTGTGTTGTGAAGCTACAGTAGAAATGTACATATTTTGACCGAGTATGAGGCGTTTACCTGAGGTAAGGCTGAACCTCGGAAGGACAACAGGACTTGAGATACTGCAGGTCAGTCAGGGAAATATCTGGAAGCTCAAAATCAAACTTTCGAGGCTTTCGGGTCTAAACACAAAAACAAAACGATTCATTAATGCAGAAATATCCTCATAAAGTCCACTTAGAGTTGAATGTGACCCTGGCCCACAAAACCAGTCTTAAGTAGCACAGGTATATTTGTAGCAGTAGCCAAAAATACATTATATCGGTCAAAATTATCGATTATTCTTTTATGCCAAAAATCAACAGGATATTAAGTAAAGTTCCATAAAGATATTTTGTAAAAATTTCCTACCATAAATATGTCAAAACTTAATTTTTGATTAGTAATATGCATTGCTAAGAACTTCATTTGGAAACTTTAAAGGTGATTTTCTCAGTATTTAGATTTTTTTGCACCCTCAGATTCCAGATTTTCAAATAGTTGTATCTCGGCCAAATATTGTCCTATCCTAACAAACCACACATCAATGAAAAGCTTATTTATTTATTTAAATGTCAAAAATTGACCCTTATGACTGGTTTTGTTTTTAAGGGGCACAAATACACATTAAAATACTCACGCAAAATGAAGAGGGTGGCCATGAATCCAATCCTCGAAACAACCGGTTTCTGAGGAACGATTTCCCTGAGACAAACAAAAGCAGTTTTTTCAAAGCAATCTTGACAATTAATGTAGTCTCAGCTGTCCATGTCCGTTCCCAAAGTAAAGAAGCCATATAAAATAAAAAATAAACTCACTGAAGAGCTTCCCAAAGGTTTCCCTTTTTACTTTTTCTGCCTCATAGAGGTTTTTCCCATCTTTGACAAGAGCATTGGCCCACTGGAAGAAAAAAAAATACATATATACATATAAAACATTAACAGCCATCCCTGGCACTTAATAATAATTAAATATGCAGAAATTATATAAAAAAGCTAAGGCTGTCAGTCAATGAAAAATTTTAATCTAATTCATTAAATGATGTTTCAATTAATTTATCTATGAAAATACCCACAAAAGATTATTTAAAGCTATTTTTGTGTTAAATGAGAAAGTATCAAGTAGGCATTACAAATTGTAGCTTTAGAAATAAGTATTTTATTTAATTCAACATAGAATTTATTACACTTAAACATTTAGGCTGCAATGGCCTAACGAGAACTATGGAACAAGAAAATATTTTAAGAAACATCTCAGTATTTTTTGTTTAGACGATGTAACCAAAACAGCAACAAAATATCTTCTTTTATGTTCCACAAAAGAAAGGTTTGAAATGACATGAGGGTGAGTAAATGATTTTGCATTTTTTGTGAAATATCCCTTTATGTTTTTATTTTTATTCTCTTATAATTTTTTTCCAATGAAATTATACTCTAAATAAGAAACTAAATCTGCAGGCAGATGGCGGTAAATGTCTTTATGAGTCATTCATTTATTCATTCGATTCTTTAAATGGCTGATTCATTTAGGAATGACGTAAATGGCTCTGTTTATTAATGGGCTTTTGAATCATTCGTTCACACAATTCGTTCAAAACGCGGAGACACGCAACAATTCTGCTATGGCTTCAAAGGTAATATATGAAGAGTCTGGTTCCAAAATGCTATAAATCCATTTCGAATAATTTGAGTAAAAATGTGTTTTCTTTACCAAGAAAGTGGCAAGATGAAAACCAAAAATTTTCTGTTTCAAACTTTCACATAGCATCTTTAGGTTATAATAACATTAAAAAATTTAAATCCAGATTTTGATTTTCAAAGATTTATTATAAAAACTGATTATTTTTCCCCAAAATGCAATAAATCCATTAGGGGTCTACGCTTACTTTTCTTTTTAGGAGCACAGTCAAAATTTTAGAAGCACCTTCTAATCAATAATCAAAAAATCTGATCAAAAATTAGCCTTCTCATTACGAGCTGATATTTGACTGCTTAAAGTGAATTAAAGGGGAATATGGTTACCTTTGTAATGGCATTTTTTTTTACTTTATTAAAAGTATGTCATCTTTTATGTCAAATTTAAAAAAAAAAAATTATAATTTATAAGCTTATATTTATAAAATTTCTAATTAAAACAGAATAAGAATAAGTTACCAATCAAATTAAATCAGTATTAACAAAATTAACAAAATTATAATGTTTTAAATATACAATTTTGAACATAGAAATATTAAATGATTTTAATAACTAAAAAGTAGATCAAAATGAAACTAAAACTGCCAGTAGGTGGCGGCAGGTCACTGATTTAATTTCTGAATCATATCATTCATTTGATTCATTCGAACGGCTGATTAATTCAGGAATAAAGCAAGTGACTTTTTTATGAATGGGTATTTGATTCATTGACTTACTAGAAAACGCTCGTTCATTTGTAAACAAAACACCGCTGTGTTTAAATGGAGATGCACAGCGGCTCAGTTGTGGCTTTGTTTCAAACTATTTTTGACGATAAAATAGAGCAAAATCAGGCAATAGTGTTATAGCCAGACAGTGTAAGCCACTTAATATTAACTTCTTGTTTATTTAACTGTTGCATTAAATCAATATCTCATTTACAAACTCACTTAAAAATAACTAAAAGCTGTCACTCATCTTAGTTCATCACGATCTCACAAAGTTCCATTATAATCAACGCAACTCTGTACACTGCACAATGAATCTCTTATTTACACTCTCTCTACAGTTTGTTTATGAAAAGATTCATCAGATATGTCTGTGATACATAACTCAACGTTGAAAACTAGGATGTGGGGTGTATTTAAAGCGCCGCCTTTACTGTTTACAATGCTTGAAATCCTGCGCTGTGATTGGCTGAGAGGATGTATCTCATTTTGCAGAGAAGGGAGACTGGCGTTTGTCGCGGTTTAGAAAGATAGAGAGAAAAGATGACAGAATAACATGGTGGATACCGCATTCTGCGTAAAATTAAAAACTGCCTTTTTAATACCGACCAGATACAATACTGATTTTGGCAGGAACTTAATGTCGTTTATCCCGTTTTGGAACCAAACTCTTCATATTCTCTACAAAACTGAGTGAAAACACATAATATTGTGTTTAAAATGTAACACAATATCAACTTCTTATTTACTGAACTGTTTTATAAAATCACATTTAAGCTCGTGGTACAGTAGATCGGGACAAAATCAGCACTTGTGTCGTATTGCTCATGCTGCCTGTGTGATATCATGTGATATGTGATAAATATAAACATGAGACAAAACACATACAGGGGCATTTTTTGCACCAGTATCTTGAATTTTAAGGCATAAGTGCATTTGCGGAGTTGTTGTTCCGGGTCATATTTGTCATCTCTATGAAATATAACATGATGTACAGGTATGGCGGCGGGGCCAGTGCGTTAAATATTTGAATCGTGTTATTTTTTCATAACTAATTAATTAACACGCGAAACTGACAGCCCTAATGAAAACATCATATTATTCACTCTCTCTCTCGTCAAATCACTTCTGGTCACATCCGCATTTCAACAGAACATAAATTGATCCAGCTGAATCTTACTTGTCTGTAGTGTCCTATGAACATTTTGCGTCTGACCACCTCCACTACGGCGATACAGTACATCTGTGGCACTGTGCTGAGCGCATCCACCACCCGCACGCGCTCCAGCAGCTCCGTCAGCAGCCTCAGGAGAGCCTGCAGCTTCTCTCCATCCTGATCAGCGTGAAGCATCACGTAGCAGCACCATCTGATGGAGGAAACATCACAGTGCAGTTAGAAAATGCTCACAAATTCATGCATCATAACTCTATGAAAATATCGAAAATGGTCCAAATCAAAACCCAAAGCGTTTAATGTTCTACAGTTTATTAGTATTGTCCATGAAGAATACAAATGCTGGACTTGTCTTACTTGAGACGAACTTGAAGGTTGTTGGCGAGCTCCTGTTTGGCAGTGGTACACTTCTGCTTAATGTCTAGTAGCTTCCTGTGATTGGTCAGCATGATCATCAGCTGGTTGGCGTGACTCAGACACAGGTCAGGCAGCACCGAGGTGTCCTTCAGGTTTTCAGCCCTCTTCTGATTGGCAAGAAATCCCTAGTAGAAGCCAAAGGAGAACACATGAGGAAAAACTTGAAAAACTTGTGGATGAAGTTTATTGTTTTGTCAATCTACCACAATGTAACACAGGCTTATAAAGAGGCTGTTATTGAAGGATGGCGTAGCACCAACTATTAGACCTCGCAGTAAACCCACAACCTGCAAAAGAGTGTTGCAACCGATATTTGAAGAGGTTAACCAGTCATATATACATTTTAAAGGAACACTCCACTTTTTTTGAAAATAGGCTCATTGTCCAACAGTTGAGTTTTACCGTTTTCAAATCTATTCAGCCGTTCTCCGGGTCTGGCGGTAGCACTTTTGGCATAGCTTAGCATAGATCAATGAATCTGATTAGACCGTTAGCATCTCGTTCACAAATGACCATATAATGACGATATTTTTCCTATTTAAAACTTGACTCTTCTGTAGTTACACTGTGTACTAAGACTGACGGAAAATGAAAAGTTGCGATTTTTCTAGGCTGATATGGCTAGGAATATAATCAAGGAACTTTGCTGCCGTACCATGTGTGCAGCAGGTGCAATGATATTACGCAGCACCTAAAAGTGGCCGGCACTAAGTTTGTGTAGATGCAGAGAGTTGCAGCCACAGAGTTGACGGCTGCGTAATATCATTGCCCCTGCTGCACCCATGGTACGGCAGCAAAGTTCCTTGATTATTACGCCAAAATGAGAGTATAGTTCCTAGCCATATCAGCCTAGAAAAATCGCAACTTTTCGGCCATCTTTGTACACGATGTAACTACAGAAGAGTCAAGTTTTAAACAGTAAAAATATTGAAACTCTTTGGTCATTTGTGAACGAGATGCTAACGTCTAATCGGATTCAATGATCTATGCTAAGCTATGCTAAAAGTGCTACCGCCAGACCTGGAGATCAGCTGAATGGATTCGAAAACGGTAAAACTCAACTGTTTTGAGTTGGAAAATGAGCCTATTTTCAAAAAAAGTGGAGTGTTCCTTTAAAATCACAGTAACAAAAAACATTAGATTAAAAAAAATAATCTAATGAGTAGAATTTGTCCCTGTTTCATGCTGACTATAAAAATGAGAGTTGCTTACCTGAGCAAGTTCCTGCTGTTCATTGACCAACCGTTTACAGCTTGCTATCATTTGGTCAAGTGCATACAATCTGTCTTCAAGTCCTTTGATGGCCTTCATGTTCTGATTATCCAATTTGGTAATCGTCTCGCGGCATTCAGTCAGAAAGGGTTGGATAATTCGTGGGTCGAGCTGGAAGCACAAAGAATGAAAGAAACAAATTAGAGTGATCATGGACAGTAAAACAGTTTATTGGGAGTGTACTGTGAATGTGAAGATAATGTACACTATTGTACAAAATTCTGGGGTTGAATTTTGGTAATAAAATCTGTTATGCTAATCAAGGCTGAATTCTTATTATCAAAAATACAGTAATATTGTGAAATATTTTAACTATTTAAAATTACTGTTATCTATTCAAAAATGTTATAAAATGTAATTTTATTACTACTCACTTGTTTAACAAGGATGCTTTAAATTGATCAAAATTGATGCTAAAGACATTTTTAATATTACAAAAGATTTCTATTTCAGATAAATGCTGCTCTTCTGAACTTTCTATTCATTAAAGAAACCTGAAAAATTCTACTCAGCTGTTTTCAACATAATATTTTTTGAGCAGCAAATGAGAACATTAGAATGATTTCTGAAGGATCATGTGAGCGGAGTACTGATGATAAAAATTCAGCTTTAAAATCACAAGAATACATTACATTTTAAAATATATTCAAATAGAAAACACTTATTTTAAATAATATTATGTATTTGGATCAAATAAATGAATACTTTTATTTAGCAAGAATGCTTTAAATTGATCAAAAGCATCAGCTAAAGATTTATAATGTTACACTAGATTTCTATTTCAGATAAAGGCTGTTCTTCTGAACTTTCTATTCAAAGAAACCTGAAAAATTCTACTCAGCTGTTTTCATAATAATAATAATAATAATAATAATAATAATAATAATAATAATAATAATAGTTTTTGAGCAGCCACTCAAAATATTAAAATGACTTCTGAAGGATCATGTGACTGGAGTAATGATGTTAAAAATTCAACTTTGAAATCACAAGAATAAATTACATTTTAAAATATATTCGAATAGAAAGCAGTTGTTTTAGATAGTAAGAATATTTCAAAATGTGACTGTTTTTGCTGTACTTTGGATCAAATAAATGCAGGCTTGGTGAGCAGAAGAGACTTCTTTAAAAAAACATTAAAAATCTTACTGTTCAAAAACATTTGACTGGTAGTGTATATAATATGAATAATACTTTACTTTATGAATAAAAAATGACTTTATTAATTGCATTATTCCAGTGTAATTGCCTGTATAATTCTATTATTCAACAGTATATATATATATATATATATATATATATATATATATATATATATATATGTGTGTGTGTGTGTGTGTGTAATTATATTTATTGCACATTATAAATATATTTATATTTAATGTACATTTGATTAATTAAAAGTATCAATTTCTTAAAAAAACAAAACAAAAAAAAAAAAAAAAACATTGACCACAGACTTTTAAACTCCAGTGTATGTGATGTAACTGGGTTTCAGTGGTTATTTTTGATGAAAACGAAACAAAACATGGTTTATATTTTAATACCCATTCGCCAATGCTTATATTTGGATAATCCACTGAATTAAACAGGGTAATATAATTTTTGTTTTCCATTTTCTATTAGGAATTTGATGGACGCAAACCAAAACATAAGAAGATTACATAACAAATGACAAATAAGTCTGACTTGAGTCCAAAAACAGTGTCACATTACATAATGCTTGAGCTGAGGGGGAAAAAAAACAAACACACAAAAGTCTTAAACCACCAATCCTGATTGGATATTTGAGGACATTGTGAAATATGACATCAAATCAGTTGAATCCTATATTTTTCCAATAGCATGTTATTATGTTACTCCTCACACAACTAAATTCTGCATCACACACTCTTAAGGTTGTGTAAATATATGTAATCTGATATAAATAGTATAGCACAAGTGACACACCTCTACACTCACATAGTATACATCATCATAATGCCTATTACTAGCTACCTCCAAACAATATAAAGGTTGCCACAGGTTTACAAACTGATTCATGTTTTTAACCAAAACATTCCCTCCCATTATGACTCGTCGATTACTCACCCTGTTGATTGAGTCAAAACACTTCCTCACTACTGACTCCACATCATTAGGTCTGTCCTGAACGTTGATCCAATCCAAAAGCGTGACGTTGAAAGAAGGTGTGGCCCCCCTTTCCGGAGACTCCTCCTCTTCCTCCAGAGCTGCTTTTAGACTACAGCTGCTCTTCAGTCTGTCCTGAGGAGAGGAAGACGCCTGGGATGACGCTTCTCCTGACGCAGAGACCGGCGAGGGTGACTTCCGATTCTTCTGGCTGTCAGCCGGACAGAGGATAGCGGACTGGGTGGATGTTTCGCCTACTTCATCATTCTCGTCTTCTTCATCTGTGGTTCTAGGGTGAGGGGAGCTGGACTTCTCCAAGCTTTCTCTGTAGCTCTGTCGAGTCAAACACTCGAGGAGTGGAATCTTCGCCATGACCGAAACAGCAGTGCCAAGCCTGATGGATTAAAAAAACGGCATTAGAATTAGTGATCTATACATCGCTATTCACACAATACACCACTTTTTAAAAGTCTGGGGTCAGTATATTTAGCAAATATTGAAAAAAATATATATTTTCTGTTATATAATTTTCTGTTTAAATGAATGCTGTTTTTTAAACCCTCTATGAAAAAAGAATGTGAAATGTATTACGATATCCATAAAAATAAATAAAAAAAATAAAATGTAAGCAATATTTAACCATTTTTAACAGTGATAATAACAGAAAAAATATGTTTCTTGATCAGGAAATAAGCAAATTATAATGATTTCTGAAGGATCATGACACTGAAGACTGGAGTAATGATGCTGAAAATTCAGCTTTGCATCACAGGAATAAATTACATTTTAAAATATGTGACCCTGGACCACAAAACCAGTGTTAAGTAGCATGGGTATATTAGTAGCAATAGCCAAAAATACATTGTATGGGTCAAAATTATTGATTTTTCTTTTATGCCAAAAATCATTAGGATATTAAGTAAAGATCATGTTCAATTTAGATATTTTGTAAATTTCCTACCGTAAATATATCAAAACTTAATTTTTGATTAGCAATATGCATTGCTAAGAACTTCATTTGAACAACCTAAAAGGCAATTTTCTCAATATTCTGATTTTTTTGCACCCTCAGGTTCCAGATTTTCAAATAGTTGTATCTCGGCCAAATATAGTCCTATCCTAACAATTTATTTAGCTTTCAGATGATATATAAATCTCAACTTCAAAAAAAATTGACCCTTATGACTGGTTTTGTGGTCCAGGGTCACATATATTCGAATAGAAAGTAGTTATTTTAAATTGTAATAATATTTTATAATACTACTGTTTTTACTGTGTTTTTGATCAAATAAATGCAGCTCTGCTGAGCGTAAAAGACTTTTTAAAAAACATTTTTAAAGATCTTCCTCAAACTACAAACTCCATTTACAATTACTAAGAATTTAATAAAATTAAAAAATAATAATAATAAAACCTAAAAAAAGAAAAAGTAAAAAAACATTTAATGATTTAACAAAATAACTTTTTTTTTTATTCAAAGAAAGAAAGAAATGTGCAGAAAAAACATACTTTGTGAGTTTTAATTTGATGTCTTCAAAATCCTGTTGATAATTTGTGTAAGCAGTGTCGAATTTCATGAGGAGTCTTTGATAGGATAGAGTGCAGTCGTCCAGGTTAGCCATGATGGCCGCCCATCCCTGGTGCTGAAGGTGTTCATCATGGACCAGACGCTCACAGAACAAGCAAAGCTTCTTGGCAACCTCAAACATTTCCTAAAAAAAGAGCACAACAGATCTTATGAGAGTTATTTGCATACAAATATAAGATGCCCTTCCATCCAAGCCTCTGTCATTTACAAGAGCTTTGTTACTTTGACTGTATTTGCATTCATGCTTTCAAATACAAGTGATGCTATATATAATATAGTGCAGAACAGAAGTTGGCCTGTACCACAGCCAGTTGAGTTCGGGAAGCGACGGTGTGAAAGACGGCAGGCATCATGAGTGACTCCTCCACCTTCAGCTCCATCTCATTCTCAATGGAGAAGGTCGTTTTGGGGATGGTTGGAGCTCGGTCAGACAGGATCATCTCTTTGTTGAATAAGAAGATCGGGTTGGTGTCCTGAGGCAGCCAGAGACAAAAATCAATTGCCATTTAGAAACCATGTTACTTTAGATCCTCAATACTTCAGGGTCATTTTAAATGGACTGAAAGCTATTAAAATAACACAATTACCATATGCACTACTTTCATGGTGCTTCTTTGTAATATTCATGTCAAACATTTCAGCAGTGCTAAGGACTTTGCTCAAGCACCAACTGAGCATATGGCTATATGATTCATATATAATAACTAACATTACTCTCTAAACAAATGCTGTCACATGGTGTGATTTGGCTTGTTACTCACCGTTCCGGCGCTGTAGCTGCACACGCGCCTCTCTGCCACCATGCACTCCCCTCCATTGACCACCAGCACCTGGTGCTGGATTGCAATTTTATATTTGGCCTGAATGGCATGTTTAAGGTCCAAAACACTATAAAGAGCATGGAGCATAACACGTTTTAGTAACCCAGTAAAACAAATCAAGACTCAATTTAAAAACAAATCTGCAGGCAAACTAGGGCTGTCAAACAGTTAATCGCGATATAATAATATATAATAATATATAATAAAAATCAGAGTTTGCCTAATATATGTGTGTGTACTGTGTGTAATTATTATGTATTTATAAATACAAACACATTCATGTATATGTTTAGGAAATATTTATAAGTATATGTATTTATTATCATTTTAATTGAATTTTTATTACATATAAATAAAAATATTTTGTACATAAATAACATTTCTCCTAAATATATACATTAATTTGTGTGTATTTATATACACATAATATACACAAGCACATTTATTAGGCAAACTCAAACTGTAATTTTGTATCCGATTAATCGTGATTAATAGTTTGACAGCCCTAAGACAAACAGAATACAGAAACTATTGATGGAATTTGGACTTTTCATGAATTAATAACACATATATAATACTGCAGAATAACAGTGCAATTACACTGAAATAATGTAATTAATAAAGTAATGTTGCATTTGGAAGTATTATCTATATTTTATACACTACCAGTCAAATGTTTTTGAACAGTAGGATTTTTAATGTTTTTTAAAGAAGTCTCTTCTGCTCATTAAGCCTGCATTTATTTGATCCAAAATACAGCAAAAGCAGTAATATTGTGAAATATTTTTACTATTTAAAATAAGTGCTTTCTCTTTGAATATATTTTAAAATGGAATTTATTCCTGCGATCAAAGCTAAATTTGTAATTATAATTTAATACGTTTTTTTTTTGTTTTTTTTTGTGGGAAAGAAAGTATAGAAATTAATACTTTTATTTAGCAAGGATGCTTTAAGTTTATCAAAAATGATGATAAAGACATTTATAATGTTACAAAAGATTACTATTTCAGATAAATTCTGTTCCTCTAAACTTTCTATTCATCAAAGAAACCTGAAAAGAATTCTACTCAGCTGTTTTCAACATAATAATAAATGTTTTTTTGAGCAAATCAGAATATTAGAATGATTTCTGAAGGATCATGTGACTGGAGTAATGATGCTAAAAAATCAGCTTTGAAATCACAGGAATAAATTAGATTTTAAAATATATTCAAACAGAAAACAGTTATTTTAAATAGTAAAAATATTTCACAATTTTACTGTTTTGCTGTACTTTGGAACGAATTAATGCAGGCTTGGTGAGCAGAAGAGACTTCTTTAAAAACATTAAAAAATCTTACTGTTCAAAAACTTTTGACTGGTAGTGTATTATATGGTATATTATTCAATATAATGCGGTTTCTCATGAATATGTGAATATGTAAGCGTGCAAACAAATTTAAAGTCAAACTCATTCAACTAATTTTACAATGTGTGAAGATGACAAAAAACATTATTACTGTTATTACAAGGTAACAAACAATGAACAGTACTTTCACAGAATTTAGCCGTCTTTGTTAACATTAATTTCTAGAAATCCTAATAGTAACATAATAACATTAAAAGTTGCAAATGATTACATTAGTTAATGCATTATGTAATTACAAAGTAATATTAATAAACACTAATAAATGCTTGACAAAAATTACAGTTCTATGTCAGTTCATGACAACTCATGCTAACATACATAACCTTATAGTGTTAAACAACATCAAGAAGTTATTCACACAGTACGTTTTGTAAAACGGCACAAACTAATGTCTTCACATAAGGAAACAAAATAGGCCTTAAACATTCACTGATTGACTTTTTCCTTAAAAAACAGTAAAATCTCTTACGTTTGGACAGCAAGTTCAGTGTCAAATGTCAACGTGCTTCCGTTGTTGACTTGAAACACATACAACTTCATGTTGAATTCTCCGCTGAGCCTGCCTCCAGCTTGATTTGTTCATCTAGTCAATTATGGCTGTCTGATTGAAAATAAATGAAATGTACACAATTCAAGTCAAGTTACATCAGAACTTACATTTGATGATAGAAGATTTCTGCTTTGATTAAAATAACATTTAAGGCAAGACACAAAATTAACAGAAAAACTAACTAACAGACATCAAAAACTAACAGACATCAATATACTTTCCCCAGCTGTTTACTTCACTATATTACAATTAAATCCTATTCTACTCATGACAAACTATTTATCGTTTTTCAGTTCATATTTTGTAAGAACAGTAATAGATTAATTTATGACAAGAGTGGACCATAAAAACATACAACATAACAGGAGTTCTGACCTTGTCAACAAAAGTCTTTTTCGTTGCCTTTTTCCTTGTCATGTTTAACAAATTATCGTAAATTATATTTCAATTCAAAGTTTAAAACCTCAAAATTCATCCCTTGAAATCCATTTTAAAATCTGACACTGCATTACCACCAAAATGGTACTTCAAAACCATATTAGAAAATGTATTTGTTCATGAATTATAACAATTTAAGTTTGGCTAATGCACGTTCACGTCTATGTTCAAAAATGGGGGTGACAGTTAAAGGGTTAAAAAATTATTTTGCACTACAAGTTTCTGTAAAGTTATGTTTAAATATGCAAATGATATATAAATTATAAAAGCACTAATTTGCATACACTTCCAGAACAGAAATCTAATCAAGCCAAGTTCAAAATTCTTGTTTCATAATGTTGGCATATTACAGTTGGTTTTTACAAAGGGCATTTTGGATATTGTTATTGTTATCACTCCATAAATCAGAAATTACTGCCAACGGTCAAATGTTTTCAGGAAATAAAAAGTTACATAAAGCAGGTTAATAATATATAAACAAACCTCTCTGTACAAACCTTCAAAATATGCATAGGAATGAAACTGTAAAGTCTGGTGTATTTAAGCACTAATAAAAAAAAATTAAGATTTCTGACTCACTACATGAGAAAACACTCTTTTTGAGACATTTAAATTTTGAGCAATTTAAATCTGCAGATAATTAAAAAAAAAAAAAACACTTAAATGTGTATTTTGGATGAAAAGTACAAAAGCAAAATAGCCCAAAATCAAAGTGCATGAAAAAAGGGTTTTGCCTGTAGCTTCTTGCCTTGGGGTTGATAAATAGTTACACTTTAAACGGCCTTTAGAGACATCTGTACATGCACACATAACCTAGAAACCATAACAGCCCTGCATGAATGTTTCAGTAGATGATAAGCTGGAAACCCCCCAGACAGCCAGCTAATCACAGTGATCAGGGATGTCATTTTAGGCCTTGACAAAACAGAAACCTTTTCAGATTATGACAAGAACATTGTATAAATCTCTGGGGTTGTTTGTACTCTATAATGTGGTTAGATCTGTAAAAAACCACACGGACTAGCATGACCATGTGGCCCAACTCTGGGAATATTCAGGCTGAGTCATGTTGTTCTCTGGCGGTAAACACCATCAATACACACTAAAAGACCCTTTGTACCTTAATTCCCCATGAACGGATGTAAAACTTTGACAGGATGTATTGTAACAACTGTTATAGTGGGTACAAGGAATAAGGCGTGGATACCAAGAATAGCACATGGCTTGTGTGGCCCACATATGCCAATTATTGAGGTGTAAACAAACTAAAAAGGGCATAAAACATTGTTTTAATCAATTTAAATAAGTCTGTTTGTCAAAACTTACAATGTGTCAGTATTGATTGACAGCTTTCACCTTGGCTAAGCAGTTGAAACTCGAACGTTTGGTCAAATCATGATTCTAAGACATTTCTTTGTTAATATCCAATTAAGAGTCTTTGTTTTGTTGTTTCAAAGGCCCTAATCATTATTTAGGGAGGGTGACAGTACGTCCAAATTTCCCTCAAACCCAAATCCACCAAGACACTAAACCCTCATCAACATCACGTTACATGAGATCTAACCCGTTAAACCTCCACTAAATCATCGTTCAACAACCTGGTTTTGTTTACATTACCTAATTATAGTTTGTGTCAGAATACCGTATTAGAGCTTCAAATTATCCGGTGTTTGATTTTAAACTATAACAGCTACAATATAAAAAGCTAAATCTGTATCGGATAGTCTTACCGGAGCTGTCTTCAGTCCATTCTCTGCATGCAAGCAGATTAATAGGTTGTTTTTGGCTGAGATGTGGAGGTTTCTGTCAGCTAGAGGTTGAAGCTGTCGGGCTAACAGGCTAAAGCTCATCACTCCAAACACGGGCCTTTGTTTTTAATTTCCATAAAGCGCACAAATTCATCCAGAACGAGCTGGGAGACATTTATAAGTGCTTCATCTTTCAAGACACGTAGGTTAGGAAAGACGGTAGTAAGATCAGAGTTGTGTCATCGAGCTTTTTTCTCGCAGGGTTGTGTAAGGATCCGCTAATGCTGGTTCTTCTGCTGCTGTGTTTTGTTATTGTCGTCACTGCGCAGCGAGGTGCATTCTGGGAAGCGCAACGGTCAGGAGTAAATCGCCGATCTGGGATCAGTTTAGAAGACTGGCTTTGGTTCTGAGAGTCGATGGAGTTACGAGGAAGGTGATCTGAGATCAGCCACTTCAGGCAACTGGCTGGTGTAATGACAAGGTGTGGGAACAGTTCGAACAAATGCTGGAAGAAGGATGTTTTAACATTTTTATAAGATCCAAACATCCAAACTACGTATTTTTTTTTATTTTTTATAAATTGTAATATAAAATATACGTTCATCTTTAGATGTATTTCTTTGACTTTGGCTGTAAATTATTATTTTTATTTATTTATTTTATATATATTTTTTTACATTTTTGTTTGTTAATTTTGAGTAAAATAAATTAATACATACAGATTTAGATGTTGTTTAATATTTAATTTAAATGTGTTTTATTTTAATTATTATTTAAAAGTTTGAGTGGGAAATGTTTTTTGCTATTTAAAATAACCGCTTTCTATTTTAATATATGTTAAAATGTAATTTATTCCTGTGATGAAAGCTAAATTTTCAGCATCATTACTCCAGTCTTCAGTGTCACATGATCCTTCAGAAATCATTCTAATATGCTGATTTGCATTTTAAAAATTATTATTATTATCATGATTATTATTATTATTATCATTATTATTATTATTATTATCATCATCATCATCATCATCAATATTTAAAACAGTTGAGTACATTTTTTTCAGGATTCTTTGATGAAAAGAAAGATCCAAAGATCAACATTTGTAAAAGCTTTTGTAACATCATACACTATACCATTCAAAAGCTTGGAGTCTATATATATATATAATTTTTTAGTTTTTTTATTTGGGTGGGGGGGTTATAGACATGAATACTTTTATTTAGCAGGGATGCTTAGATTGATCAAAAGTGATGTTTTCAATAAATGCTGTTTTTCTAAACTGTCTATTCATCAAAGAAAAAGTTTTACTCAGCTGTTTTCAACATAATAATAATAATAATTGTTTTTTGAGCAGCAAATCACAATATTAGAATGATTTCTGTAGGATCATGTGACTGGAGTAATGAAGCTAAAAATTCCGCAGAGTAAATTACATTTTAAAATATATTAAAATAGAAAACAGTTATTTTAAATAGTAAAAATATTTCAAAATTTTACTGCTTTTGCTGTACTTTGGATCAAATAAATGCAGGCTTGGAGAGCATAAGAGTTTTTTTTTTTTTTTTTTTACAAAAAAACATTAAAACTCTTACTGTTCAAAAACTTGTGACTGGTAGAGGATATATAATAATTTTTTAAAAACATGTAGCCTGCATTCTGTACAAATCAGGTGACAGACATCCTTGTCCCATCATCTTACCTCAATAGTAACTAAACAGCAATATTAATATTAATTTATAAAAAAAATTATAAAAAAAGTTTCAGATTTAGGCTGAAGGCTGAATATTATTCTATATTTCTAGAAATATTTAATAAGCATTTGGTCTTTTCTGGCCTTTAGGTCTGTTACTCCATCAAAGCTGAACCCCATGGG
Source organism: Cirrhinus mrigala (assembly GCA_036247105.1). Classification (NCBI taxonomy): domain Eukaryota; kingdom Metazoa; phylum Chordata; class Actinopteri; order Cypriniformes; family Cyprinidae; genus Cirrhinus; species Cirrhinus mrigala. The sequence continues at coordinate 4,666,369 of CM070030.1, forward strand.
ATTATATTATATTCATGGCAAATCTGTCTGCCTTGTGCTTTAGGGGGCTTCTTGGTTAAAACAGGACAGAAGTCATTTTGAGAGTGATGAGGACCCGTGAGCCATTGCTTTGTATTCTACACACCAAGAATATGAACCTTCATATTAATGGCAAATATTTGCTGGAACATATGCTCATAGTGCAAACACCTTTATTGAAATGCAAATTAAAGTGTTATCAGCAACTGTGTCAATACAAATGTCATCTGTACTGCACTGTAACACATGTAACAACCTGTTTGTGGTTAACAACTGTTACCCATCTAGAGACTATATAGGTCAGTGCAGTTTCAAGTGTAACTGTATGCAAAGCACTTGAAATATAGACAGCAAATGCCTTGAAGGTCTGAGAGACCGAAACTCAGTTACAGTATGCAGCTATTTCAAGTCAAGTCATGTCAAGCCCTTCGTCGTCAGGTGCACAGACAAACAGACTGTACAGTGAAATACCTACTTGTAAGTCTTCAATACACTGTTTGATATAAAACAAGCAATTAACAAATATACGGAGTTGGTTAGATTACTTACAATTTGTAACCCATTACTAATCAGACTACTTTTTGATTACTTTTAGATTACTTTTGACCTATCTTGTTAATCATATTGATTTAAAGAGGATAATACTGGGCCATATTGACTTAAAAATACAAAGAAAATATATTCTATTTGTTGTTATTATCAACAACATTATGTGCATTATAAAACATTATATTACGTCAAGGTTTTCCAAGCTAGTGTTTGAGATGGAACTGCAGGGGGTTTATGAGTTTTAATGAAAAGCTAATAATTAATTAAATATTAAAAATGTTCAATTGAAATAAATCATTTTAAAATCAATCTAAATAAAAAAAAAACTGTCAGAGAACCACTGAACAAATGTGAAAATTATTAAAATATTTGTGACCCTGGACCACAAAACCAGTCATAAGGGTCAATTTTGCTGAACAAATATGCTTTCCATTGATGTATGGTTTGTTAAGATAGGACAATATTTTGGCCAAGATACAACTATTTGAAAATCTAGAGTCTGAGGGTGAAAAAAAAAATCGAAATACTGAGAAAATCACCTTTAAAGTTGTCCAAATGAAGTTCTTAGCAATGCATATTACTTAAAAATTAAACTTAATTTAATCAAAAATTAAGTTTTGATATATTTGTGGTAGGAAATTTACAAAATGTCTTCATGGAACATGATCTTTACTTAATATCCTAATGATTTCTGGCCAAAAAAAAAAAAATCGATCAGTTTGACCCATACAGTGTATTGTTGGCTATTGCTACAAATATACTCGTGCTACTTAAGACTGGTTTTGTGGTCCAGGATCACATTTCTTTTAAAGTTTCAGGGGTACTTCATGTAAATATATCAGGTGAAAGAGGGGCAAAAATGGTAAATTTGTGCATTTTAATGCATTAGAAAAACAAGAGCCTTCCAAAGACATAGTTACATGGTTAAATAACCTAGAGGGTGATAATTCAAATAAAAATCAATGTGTTCATCAGTAGTTGAAGCAATGTTGAAACACTTCTTAAACCTGAAATGTTTTTTTGTAAATCAGTGCTCAAATGCTGCCACCTGAATAATTATGATTTTTTTTCTTTTTTTTTTTTTTGCTTTTCTTAATGCTTTATTTAAACATATCAAAACAAACAGACAGAACAATGACCACAGATACATTCCACAAGTATATGCCAACATAAACAACAACAAAATATATATATATTATTTAAAAGAAAAAGTTAAGGTTCATTTTAACCTTCCAAGGTTTTGCAAAAAGGTAAGTGAAATCCTGGGGCCTACGTACATACTTAAAGAAAGGAGTCCATATCCAAAACTTGAAGATTTTCTGAACGTATATAATCAATAGGCTATTTTAGAAAGGAAAATGTAAAAGATGAAAAAGAGAGAGTCAATAAATTATAAATAATTTATTGTTATTGTGTAAATAATATGTAATCATGTAATCCATAAAGAAGTAACTATAGCCTGATTACAAGTGTTTTCAATTCAATTCAATTCAATTCAAATTTATTTGTATAGCGCTTTTCACGATACATATCGTTGCAAAGCAGCTTTACACCAAATTGACATTTTTACAATATATGTAGTAGTAGTCTGATGTACATATGGCAGAGATGTGTGGTAAAGGTCAATTAATGACGTAATCAAACAGACAAAGAACACTATAAATTAGTAGCAGAATTTAGTAGTGCTGTATGTTTTCAGGGTTGGCATCATCTGAAGTCCTCTGAGGGGTTGGCATCTTCTCTTCTTAAGTGTTCTGGATCCACACTGGAGCTTGTCAATTCCTAGTTACCATGGGATGTCAATCCCATGGCAAAAACAGAGAACAAATAGGAACATAATTAGCGTAGCTGCTGTTCAAACTAAGAAAAGGAAGGTTTGTTAAACCAGAGCTAAAAGATTAATAATGAACATTTGATCAGATATAGCTGCAGGAAAAGTTTATGAGATGCATTATTTGAATGATTGGCTAAAAAGATGTATCTTTAATCTAGATTTAAACAGAGAGAGTGTGTCTGAACCCCGAACGTTATCAGGAAGGCTGTTCCAGAGTTTGGGTGCCAAATGTGAAAAAGCTCTACCTCCTTTAGTGGACTTTGCTATCCTAGGAACTACCAACAGTCCAGAGTTTTGCTAAAACATTTTGTTTTAAAATGTTATTTAATCTAATAACAAGTGCCTAATTTTGGAATCTGATTACATAATCCAGATTACATGTAATCATTAACTACCATGCTCTGCAAATATACAAACTGGTGAACAAATGGCAGATGTGAATGAAAACATGATTAATATGAAAAACTATGTACATTAATTTTTCAGTACATTTATAATAAAAAGAAAAAAAGAAAGGGAAAGCTGGTAATTATGTCAAAACAACACAGAGCCCCACTGACTATCATTATATAGACCCAATAAATAAAAATACATACATACATTTTTCAGAGTATATTTACTTGTGTTCCACAGAGTAAATACATAGATACATACATACATAGATGTGGTTTGCAGTGACATGACAGTGAGTAATTTCTATAATTTAATTTATACAATGTAATGAGTTACATCATTTATACAAAATTTGAATTTATTTGGTGAGCTATCCATTTAACAGACAGACAGACAGGTATATAGACAGGTGGATGGATGGATGGATAGATAGATAGATAGATAGATAGATAGATAGATAGATAGATAGATAGATAGATAGATAGAATGCATTACAATAGTGTGTTACTCCCTAAAAAGCAACTAATTGCATTACTTAGTTACTTTTTATGGAATGTAATGAGTTACATTACGTTTGCGTTACTTTTTTAAATCTGGGCTGGGCTTGCTTGTTTGTTTTTAATATAAAAAAAAATCTGTTTTGGCAAATGTAAAAGCGCTTTCACACCTTTCACAGAGTGAAATGAATAAGCCTCAGTCGGAAAGAAATGCAAATTCACGTCTGCACAGTAGAGGGCGCAGCTCAAGAAAACCTTTCAGATTAGGACGCAGGAGAAGAGTGTTTAACACTCTTCAGCGATTAAAAAAAAGAATTAAACACAAAATTATTTTTACCTAAAGTTCTTTTTTTATTAGTGCGGTTGAACTGGGTCATTGAAGGCCAACTGCAAAGACATTGGTTAAGAAAATAGGATTAAATACGTGTGTATTTAACATATTTAATTATTGCAGGTTTGCGTCATCTTCTGAGTTTGCATTTCACGATTTTTATTAATTTTGCAGATGCATAAATGCATGATCACATTTAGTCTAGAACTACAGTAATGATCATGTTTACGCTGTGCACACAATGCATCTGCACCTTACTCAATTTCACTCAACATGGGCACAGGAGAGCTGTCAATACATGGGAAAACAATATAACTGGCATTAATTATTTTCAAAAGTAAGATATTTTCTTGTAAATTAAAAAAAAAAAGTAACGCGCGTTATCTTAGTTACTTGGGAAAGTAATCTGATTACGTAACTAACGTTACTTGTGATATAACTGACGTCCGTCTGTCTGTCTGGACGTACAGACGGACGATAGCTAGATAGCTAGATAGATAGATAGATAGATAGATAGATAGATTAAGTGCCTTACACATAAAACTTTAAAAAATAAATAATGCATGACAAAAGCCAGCCATCAATTCATTTATGTTCTTGTGCGGTACGAATATGAGAGTCTGTAGATTTAATATTTGCACAGAACTTCTAAATTGTGTTATCAAGACCTAAATGATATTTGGAGGTTGATATCTCGTTGCAAAATAGATATAGTGAACCGTAATAAACTGACACAGTGCTGAGCTGATTTCAAAAGCAATATTGTTGCATTAAGATGCTTATTTGTTTTCACACAAGTTTTTTTTTATACAGAGAAATAACACAAGCCTGAAAAACAATACTGAACACACACATCTACACCTTGAAAAACAAAAGATAGGGTACACTTTCTACAATGGAAACAAGGCAAAGCTCTTTCCTTGAACTACATGGATGTGGAGAGCGCAACTAGAACCTAAAAACGTAATAAAAGTAAGAAAAATCTGACAAGATGCTTGGAATGTGGTGAGTCAGTTATTTCAAGATAAATATATTATAATTTTATTTCTGAGGAGGAGAGAGCATCAATAACTCTCCTCATGACAAATGTGTGATAAAATAGGCAGAATGTGTCGTGCAACTCCAAATTTGACCAACAGATGGAGACACAGGACTTTGAATCGCTCTGAGCTGAGACGCTTTCAGTGAAGCTTGCCAATCAATCTGTGGACAGATGTCTGCATTGGATTGCACCATTCTAGCTCTACAAATCTCATGTCCCCTCCCTTAGTTGCATCTAAGGAGATATTTCATAACCGGTACATTTGAATGCAGAATCGTTTGAAAATTACCATAATCTTTCCCTCTGGATTAACCCAATAACTATTAATAAGTGCCACTGGCTATAACTTATTTCCTGGGTGACCCGTTAATGACAGTCAGCAGGGAGTTTAGGTCTTTTGATGAATTGCTTCATTTCAATATCTTCATTCTGGAGCTTATGAAGCTCAAAGATGATGTAAAAAAAATGACTCTGAGATCTGAGTTCAAATAAGGCTGAAAAATGCTGAGTGCTTTATTGCCTGAATCTCATAAGTGTTGCGTAACTTCTTGCACGATCAGTGCAGTATCAGCACTTTTTAGTGGATGTTAAAACGCTGAAAGCCATAAGCAGTTTTTATCTAAGGAAAAGTGGGTCTCCACTTAGATTCATCTGCATTGAAATCTCCATTATCTTAATTAATAAAGTTCAATGAATTTTATTCTCACTAGTTTCAAGTGGGATTAGTTTTACACCACAAGATTTCTCTTAAGATCGAAGTAAGGGTTCGTGATAAAATGGAATGTAAATATGAAGTGCAGACATCTCAGACAACTTAGATACATAGATAGGGGAGTGTGGGGTAAGTTGAACCAGTGGGTAAGTTGACCCACTCCCTGTATCTTGGCAACTGTACACTTTTACTGTCATGTGACCATGTATTTTGGAATCACACATCATTTCACCCAGACTATGAAAAGGAAACACATGGGAGGAGTGGAAGGCACCCATTTATTGTTTCATATATATATATGAACATATTGTTTCAGAAATGCACAAAAAATTAAAGCTTGAAAATGAAACTTAATTTGAATGGTTTTATTTTAGGTTTGCTATAAGAAAAGAACTATGACTGTTTGTAAAATAAAATTTGATTATTAAATTCATTTTTAAAAGAGGTAAGTCATCTTAAATTTTTTTACATTTGAATCAGATTTAGACAGATAATCAGTTTAAACCCAGATGGTGCATCTTACTCACTGAGTCGGGGTCAACTTACCCCTGAACTGGGGCAAACTGAGCCACAGGAACACTTTTTTTAAAAGGAGCCACATTTTTAGAACCCTTCATCGTCGATACATTCAGATATTTTTTAAAAAGGATAGGAAACATCCTGAAATTGTGGACCACATAAGTAAAAAAATGGCTCATCTTACCCCAGTCTCCCCTATACACACAGAGATGTTTTTGAATATTGCAGATTATACAAAAAATAATAAAACCTGATGTCTCAGATGTTAAAATAACATCAAATTCTGAAAAAAGGTACTGTGTATAACCATATGAATCTTATGTTGATGTTCTTTGTTATGTTGCTATGTACTCTCTGACTTCAGACTTAATAAATAAGTCAGTTTTGAGGAACTTCATACCACAAACAGTGTGAGAAAATGTTGCTTCAGTTAAAAAACCCACACTTCTCTATTAATCCTTCTCTGTGTGAATTGAGACTAAAAATGCTATTGTGATTTTCTGTCTAACTTTCTTTACGTTTTAGGTATCAATTTTGAGGTAAGTGATTATTGTCATTAATTTTGTCATATATCTGCAGATTTCAGCTGTATAAGTCACAGATCAAGACTGGTATAAAAAGTGACAGAAAATGTCAACATGAAGCAGATTACATCACAGACCCTGTGCTGAGATGCAGAGATTGTGTCGATTCTAATTACATTACAAAATGATACCTAACAAGTGACTCAATGGGACCATTCAGCAAAACAGTGTGAGAAGCGATTTCCCCAAAGCCTAGGAAGAAATAATCGATACTGACAGAATTAGGTGGTTAAACTGCAACATCTTGGTTATTTACCCATCCAACGGTTATTTAATGCTTCAAAAGTTTTGCAATCACAAATGCAGTTTAAAAACTATCCTTGGGATTTTCCTACTAAAAATCTTGAAGGTCGTATCATGCTTTTTGGATATATACCACACCATGTTATTTGAACACGTAGCATGGCAGAACCATACATAAAATGAAAATACCATGATAAATGACTTAAGTAATCATTAGGTATCATGCTATTTATCTGACAACATGGTAACATCACAGTACTTAAAAACAAGGGTGAATCTTGTCGCTACAGAATGCCTTGATACTGCATTTACAGTGGACAGAGCATCACATCTTTATTTGAGGTAAACCCAACAATAATTCTGTCAAGCCTGAGATGTAATGTGTATTATAGCTACTGTAAATTATGGTCTTTTGATATTGCTGAGGCTGTAACCCTCGATCACAAACGACAGTCACTGAATCTACTTGTTGTGCATGTCTGTGTAGGACTGAACAATTATAAGCATTAAACTGTCAAGAAAAATATCAAGTTACATAATACTGAAGCATCAATCGCTGTATACCAACACCACCTAAACATCCAATCGAATTTCACTCCCCCCATTTCAAGCAGAGTTACGTGATGTGTGACGTCGCAGTGGATGGTAGTAGAGTCCGAATCATTCTTCTGAACCGAATCTTTGAAATGATTTGGTTAAAACGACTCGCGAAGCGAGTAAATCACTGCACAGGACTGCACTGGGAGGGAGATAAGAACATTAATATACGTTATACTATATTTCATAATTAAAGCTAACTTACTAGGGAGCAATATTCCTGATAATGTTGCTAACAATGAACAAAATATTTGAAGTGAAAGCTGTGGGAATAAAAACAATCGCGAGTCTGAGGCTACAACCGAATGAACAGGCTTGTTTTCATTTTTTTTTAAATATTATTAGCTTAAATGGACTGTACATCTATTCCACAGACCTTCATTTTCAAAGTAAATTGCGCCGTTTACCTTCACGAAATGCGCAGTCGCGTTGACCGTTACTCGGTTAAATTTCGCGGGCGAATTTCATTTAAATTAACTGCAAGTTCCGGAGTTTTACATGAAGACAATAAAGTCGACGCAGATTTCGCTCACGTTCACGTTGGAAAAATCTGCTTGGTTTGAAAGGGACTTTTGTGTGAGCTGTGTTTCATACATTAATACGTTTCTGAGAAAAGACAAAAACAGATTTTGAGCGCGAAATCTCACTAATGTGACAGCACCTTAAGGTGTATAATAAGCGATTTTATTATACAAATGAAATGTAAACGCAGCGAAGAGGGTTCTGGAAACACTTTTGAGCGCTAACTAAAAAGAATCGGTCATTCAACTCTTCAAACAGGTTCGCTAAGCGAACCGACTCGCTAAAAGATTCGGACTTTCCACATCTCTTGGATGGAGGTGGGGGCCGGGGAGGGACTTCTTGGACCAAAAGAGGATTCAAACGTGTTTATGACTTTAGAGTAGAACCGTCGCATTCAGTCAGTCAATGGACTCGGGCGCATTGCGATAACCGGCCTCATTGTGTTCGCTTCAGGCTGGGAAGCAAAACAGAGAGAGATTCGGTCCAGAAGATCGCCCAAAACAAAGGTGTGTCCATCTGAAAGACATTCATTGTCAAAAAAAAGGACAGGACACGCGCAAAAGAGCGAGCTCGTCGCTGGGAACAATGATGCTGATTGAAGTTTTGGTATTATGAGCAAGACGCGCGGATTGTTGGAAACCCATTTGATGCGTCACTTATAGTTGTTATCATTCTTCATCCGATCAGAGTGTGCAGTGCGGATTCCTCGCCCGCTCTCCAAATCATTCCAAACGCGGCGTTTCTATTATTCCCGTGAGCGGTTCCTAGATCCACAACGATGAATTACCAATCGAGCGTCCCGGTCTCGGTGTCAGTGTCCGGGATCTCTCAGCAGTCCCAGCCCGCCATGCCCACCCCGGGTACTGTACCCGCACCGGTGCCAGTTCCCCAGCAGATTCCGCCTCAGTTCGGATCCGGATCGTCCGGGAGCTCCGGGGCGGGTCAGTTTGGCTCGGGAACCGTATCGGGCCCTGCAGCGCAGTCCGGCCCGCCGGGCTCCCAGTTCGTTTTGTCCAACTCAGCAGCCATCAGAGCCGAGATCCATCGGTTCGAGTCCGTCCACCCGAACATTTATGCAATATACGACCTGATCGAGCGCATCGATGACCTGGCCCTCCAGAACCAGATCCGGGAGCATGTGATCTCTATTGAAGGTAAGCGCAAGGCCAGATTAAAAGATGCCACAATGAAACATTGTATTGTCTGTCAGTGTAAAGACAAAAGCAGATGGTGCGTGAAAACAAGGCGACGTAAGTGAGTGTACATCCATAATCATTCTAATTAGGGGCTACTGATTGCCATGGACCACCAAGATGACTTGTGATCACTAAATATGCAATATTTCAGTGTGGCATTCATATTTGCTGTTTAGTTGAGTTGTGTTACCAGTTTCTCAAAATAGGTTTGATTTGCTTTGAAATGCATAAATAATACAGCTGATGTTTAGTTAATAATAAAGCTTTCTTTAGTTGGATTATTTGGGAATAAAGAGATCTGAGATCTTACATAACCATGAACTTCCAAAACGCATCATTTTAAATTAAATTGTATTTGCATTAATATTGACATGCCAGTCAGATGTGATTTTCACAGTGCGTCTTAATGCAGATTTGATTGTTCCATTAGAAGCGCCTCTGGAAAATGCTTTCCGAGGTTCCTCTCGTCCACTATTTGTGCATCAGTTGTGCATTTGGGTGAAGTGAGTTTATCAACTGATTATGTCAAAGACATTGGATCTCAGGTTTTACCATTTTTGCATTAGATCAGACCTATTGGATGGCATATTAATGGTTTTGAAAATAAAAGCTGATGGTGCATGCAAACGAGGCAGCGTATCTATGCTACGACAGTGTCACAAATAAGTGTAATGAGAGGACTGGTCATCATTTATCCACAGTTTTAATAACTGTTGATAGCCAGGAAGACTTTTCTTGGTCACTAAATATGCAATACAAATCTTAAATGCAATGCATTTTCTAATGAGTTGGCCATGAGTATGTAAATGGTCTTTATGTTGTCAGATTTGCTTTGATACAGTCTTGCAGACAACGTTTGGGTGGATTATTTGAAGAGAAGAGATCTTACATAACCATGAGCTTCCAGAACGACTGCTCAATTTGAGTATGCGTACGTGCATCGAAGATTTGTATTAATATCGACACGCCAGTCAGATGTGATTTTCACGGCAGATCGTAATTCAGATGTTATATGCAGCTCTGCTGCAACATATCTGTCAGCACCAGTCGCTCATCTGCTATAAAGTGGGCTTTTAGCTTTATAAACCTCATTATGTCAGATACACTGACTCCGAGTCCCAATTTTTACTACAGACCCGACCTCTTGACTCTCATATTAACGGTCAGGGCGAGAGTTCAGATTGGATGAGCTTTAGTCACAGGTTATTTAAATGCAAATCAACCCCCTTGCTGTTATAGTCACAGCACTTCTAGAATTGCAGGATATTACAAAATCTCTCAAACAGTCTTATAGAGTTTCTATAGGTTTCGCAGCACACGTCGATCTATTTTTGTATTTCTAAAGCAGCTACACAATACCTACACTAGTATTTCTCAGTTAATTGACTGTGATTTAATGCTGAAATGTTATAAATGTGAAAAAGAACAGTTTATTGTGAAGATGATTGATGTATTGTGTTATAAATAGTGGTTTTATATCGATGATTGTGAGTCTTAGATGTGGCGAGGCAGTGATTTTCTCTATCTTGAAGTTCATTCTACCCTTGAGAAATGGAGATGGAGAAATTTCTGGATGAGCGGACACCCTTTCGAGGGGGCGACTAGGTTGACAGGAGTTTGCCTTTTCGTTATGTGGGTGCGAGCGAGAGCCTGGGTTATGTGAAAGCTGATGATATATTGATACGAAATTGTTGCACAGAGCAAATCGATGGATGCTTTTCTCAAATAATATCGCAGTGTATTCCATATAGAGGAGCCAGGTTGGAGATTAGGTTTCAGAGATGACAATATTGGAGACCTGAAGTATTGTAATTCAGACGGGACCTCTGTGCATAGTGTTTATTGCAGGACATTAGTGTAGGTCTTCATCTTGTAGTACTGAAGGTGTAAATAATCTGTGTTAATAGCATTATCCAGATAATCCTCTTTACTTGCGGTAGGGTTAAGGAGCAGCGCTGGCTCTGGACCAACAAACCAGTGATTTTGAAGTAAATATGATTGAGTCATTTACAGTGTAAAAAATATTCACTTTATTCAACATTAAATCGTAGCCCTCCTGTCGTTTGACCATGAGAGGATCTTCTTTTCTTTTTTTCTTAAAATACTAGTTAAAGGAAAAGTTCACTTCCAGAACAAAAATTTACAGATGATTTGCTCTCCCCCTTGTCATCCAAGATGTTCATGTCTTTCTTTCTTTAGTCGATAAGAAATTATGTTTCTTGAGGAAAACATTTCAGGAATATTCTTCATATAGTGGACTTCAATGTTGCCCCCAAGTTTAAACTTCCAAAATAACATTTATATGCAGCTTTAAATGGCTCTAAACAATCCCAGCCAAGGAAGAAGAGTCTTATCTAGCAAAACGATCGGTTGTTTTCCAAACAAATTGACAATTTATATACTTTTTAACCTCAAAGGCTCGTCTTGTCTCTTCTCTGCGATGCGCATGCGTAGCCTGCGTAATCTGGGTTAGAGTATGTAGTGTACTCACGTTTTGTTTTCTTCTTCAACGTCAAAATCACCCTACATCGCTGTTTTACCTGTTTTGTAAAGGCCGTTTGATCTTCTTTGCATTTTCACGTTGTAAACACTGGGTCGATACTTCTGCAGCGATGTAGGACGATTTTGAAGTTGGGGAAGAAGGCGAGATGGGAGTTTTTCAACATACCCTAACTGTATTGAACCGGAAAAAAGCAGACTTGAACAAGATGAGCGTTTGAGGTTAGAAAGTATATAAATTGTCAGTTTGCTTTGAAGACCCTTCTTCCTCGGCTGGGATCGTTTAAGCTGCATTTATACTGCTTGAGGGCAGCATTGAAGTCCATTATATGGAGATGATTCCTGATTTTTTTTTTTTTTCTCAAGAAACGTAATTTCTTATCAACTGAAGAAAGAAAGACATGAACATCTTGGATGACAAGGGGGTGAGTAAATTACCTAAATTTGTGTTCTGGAAGTAAACTTCTCCTTTAATGTTATCACATTAGAGTAAAACCTACTGACTTTGTTCACACAGGGTATAACTAGTTCCTCTGAAAAATTGGATAATTTTTCTTTTTTGGGACTCCCCCCACCCTAAACTTGTGTTGTGTTCCTGGTCAAAAATGACCAACCTACAAAAAATTGTTTATAAATTTCTTGTATTATTGTCAAATATTGCATTTATTCTTTATATCAACTTGTATTTTTAAAGGGATAGTTCACCCAAAAATGAAAATTCTGTCATTAATCACTGTGACATTATTAAGCATGTTTTCCCAAACCCTGAAGATCTTCGTTCATCTTTGGAACTCAAATAATCTTTTGATGAAATCCAAGAGCTGAGAGCCCAGAAAGGTAGTAAGGACATCGATAAAATAATCCATGTGATATCAGTGGTTCAATCATAATTTTAAGAAGCTACGAGAATACTTTTTGTGTGCAAGGAAAACAAAAATAACGACTATTCTACAAAAAGTATTCTCATAACTTTGTAAAATTACTGTTGAACCACTGATGTCACATGGACTATTTTTTACTACCTTTGTACCTTTCTTAAGCTCTCAGATTTCATCAAAAATATCTTAATTTGTGTTCCGAAGATAAACGAAGCTCTTACGGGTTTTGAACGACATGAAGGTGAGTAATTAATGATAGAATTTTCATTTTTGTGTGAACTATCCCTTTAAATTTGCGCAGGTTTGTATTTCTTTTAGGAACTGTTTGGTCATAGGTCTCATTAATCTGAGGTTATGCACCTTCGTTTTTTTAATCAGCATTGCCAAAATTATCCACAAATAATGCTTTTTCACTCAAAAATGGAGGTTTATAAGCTTAGATCTATAAGGTCTATGATCAATCAGTTGAAAAAGATAAAAAATAATAACCTGTGTTGGTTAAAAGAAAACAAGTCTGAGATTGAATTCAATATTTGGTGATAATACTGCATAATGAGGGATTTACAAGATATTTTCAACTAGGAACACCAAATTAGTTAAAGGATTTTCAGAACTGCACAAGAATTTTTAAGTTTAATAATTATCTGTACAAATCATTTCATTGAGTTAAAGTAATGGAAAACTTATGTTGGCATTTTCCAGAAACTTCTAGCATGGAACTTCTATTGAAAATCATAGACCTCAGGTTTTTTGTGTTCATTTTTTTTTTTTGTTCCCAGACCTTATATATATAACCTTGCCCTCTCACACAAACAGTAGTTACCCCTTTTTATCGCAAATGCCAGTAACGACCAGTGTCAATCACCTCTGGTCGATGCTGACTCATCCGGCCTGTAAAGAAATCCTCAGAAAGCCTGTAACACCTGTAAAGGCTTACTGTTGCCATGGAAAATCATAATTGTGATGTATCACTTGATGTATCACAGAATGTCTAGCCTATACGACAACGCCAGCTAATTCTATTGATCTCCAGCTTGTTGACCAATAGACGTAGCGTAAGTGTTGACAATATCTCTTTGCATGACTGATTTGGATTGGTTTAAATCTAAAAGCAGATGGAACGTATTTATTAATTTACATTAGCATTAGATGTGTGACATTAGCTGTGCCCTTGACTACGGGATGCTTTATTGACTATTATAAATCAAATTATGGCAATCAACAGCTGATGACGGGAGAAATATTGAGTTGGTCCTTTTGCTATTGCTAGTTCATTCATCCAGTGCAATGCAAATCCTCTGTGGCATGTGAGTGAATGTAATACAATAGTATATATGCATACTAGTATGCAAATTTCTCTTATTTCTCTTATAGCTCCCAAAATGTGCGTTATGCAATGAAACGCTCTGCATTGAATATTATTCATCTTTACTTTGCATTTCTAGCACGACGAATGAGCCAGAATTAGTATTATCTTCAATGCTTCCACTTTTTTTGTTTAGCTCTAATAAGTGTTAAAATGTAAACATTTTATTTTTGAGATAAATTAAGCAAGCACATACAGTAATTAGGTGATGTTTCTGAGCTTACACGTATTTAGAAACCTGCTTCTTTAATGGAACTGTTCAAAATGTTTCTGAACATAAATAAATACAAAAGTGATTTAAAAAAAGTCTCTGAATTATCACTGCAAAGGGAAAAATAATTGCTTTGCAAATTGATATGTGATTGTTTCTCTCATAATGCATTTTATTTTACAAAAATAGTCATTCCAAATGCAGTCTTCTGCTGGAATAGTGACAGTCCATTATCATTACTGATTCAGGTCTATGCTAAATGGTTTGGAAACTAGTCAACAATCTGATTGACTGGAGGAACCACCACCGTGCGTTAAGACAAATCTGTAAGTCCAGTTCAGCTAGAAGTGCATTGTGTTTTGGGAATCAAAAATCCGCCTCCATCTGCCATGTCCTCTTGTATCTTTTATGTATGCATTTTTTCAGTTATTAGAGAACACAGAAAGTTAATATCTTATAAGAGAGTGCAAATCTGTCTAATTTTGTAATTTTTTTTTTTTAAAGCAATGATAAAGCTTATCAGCAATTCATCAAAGCAATTACACACTCGAGCACAAGAGGCCTCCGGGCAGAAAGCTATTTGTTTTCTTTGCTTCTCTTTCACCTCGTCATGCCCCTTTGGTTATAATATTTACATGGTATTTACATAATCCTCCTCCATTTTATGCCAAGATGCCATGTCATACCACACACATAACAAACAGGATGAATTGCAATTATTTGCCATCTATGACACAATGCTATGACTATATTTTTTAGCATATAATTCTGTGGATGGTGCATTTTAATTGATTCATATCTGAGTGTTTTGGAATTTGTGAACACTTTTTTTAAAAATGTATTTACTTTTTTTTTTGTCCTAAGTGCTTTCTAGCCATCAGCGTCCTTTGGGACAGCTTCAAACAACAGCAAAAATGTAATTGCTGTTGTTTTTATGCTGCCATCGCTGCTATAACTGATGCCATATCAGCAAATTTGTGACTTTATCTCTGCCGCAGCGTTGCTGTGGCCGTTCTTTCGCTTTAATTCTTTTTGTCAGCGTTATCTGAACGACCTTCAGCAGATGTTCATTGGTGTTTACAGAATTTTGAATCCAATGTCATCAGGGTCCAAATGAAACCACAGTGGAAAATAGAGCTGACGTTAAAGGGATAGTTCACCCGAAAATGAAAATAATGTCCTTTACTTTCCCCTCAAGTTGTTCTAAACCTGTATGAGTTGACGTAAAAGAACATCACTTGAAGAGTGTTGATAGCCAAACAGTTGCTGGTAGCCATTGACTTCCATAGTAGGAAAAAAAAATACTGTGGAAGTCAATGGCGACCAGCAACTATATGGTTACCAGCATTTTTCAATATATCTTTTTTGTTAAAGGAATAGTTCACCCAAAAATAGTTACTCAACCTCACATCGTTTCAAACATGCAAGACCTTTGTTCTTCTTCAGAACACAAATTAGGATATTTTTGATGAAATCCGAGAGCATTCTGACCTTGTATAGACAGCAACAGCAGGGGAGAGTGGGGTAAGATGAGCTATTTTTACATATGTGGTCCTTAAGATAAGGGAAAATGAGGCAGAAGAACAATGAAAGTATCTGAAGTAATTTCAGGATGTTTCCTATCATTTTAAATGATCTGAATGTATCTAGGACAAAGGGTTCTCAAAATATGGCTTCTTATAAAAAAGTGTTCCTGTGGCTCAATTTACCCCAGGTTAGGGGTAAGTTGACCCGAGTCAGTGGGTAAGATAAACTATCTGGGTTTAAACTGACTATCTGACTCAATCTGATTCAAAACCGTGTGAAAGTTTTAAGATGATTTACCTCTTTTAAAAAACTAATTTAATAATCAAATTTAATTTTACAAACAGTCATAGTTCTTTCTTAAAGCTAACTTGAAATAAAACCAAAGTTTCATTTTTCAATCTTTAATTTTTTTGCATTTTTGAAACAGAAACAGTCTAAACAAAGAGTTTGAGTAAAATTAAATAACTGAAATAGAATGAAGGAAACTAATAAACATTTTAGTGAAGATTCTAGCATGCTAGCTTTTCTGCAGTGTCTGTTAGAGTCTATAGGTGGAAAGATATACATGATTATAATGGGGTGAAATGCATCTTCTGGTTCTCAGAGAAGGATTTGGTGCACCTGTACACTGTCCCGATCAAATACAAAAAATATGTATATATAAGAGAAACTAAACCAGTTGTGTAATATTGCATTAAAATACCAGTTTATCCTTCAGAGATTTAACTTATCTTCAGTGCCTTAAGGTGGGATAAGTTAAAGGGTTGGCCCAACTTACCCCACAGCATTTGGCTCACTTTGCCCCATAGATGGCATTTTGGAAAAAATAGCTAGCTTACCAATTCAGGCTAAATGATTTGCCTGGTTTTATATGTTGCTAAATCACCTATATGCATCATAAATTTGCTTTTATGTAACAGCCATTACATCTGTAATGCTAAAATTTTATTTTGACATGCCAGAAACAGTTTTTAAAGTAAATGGGTGCCTTCCACTCCACCCATTTATTTGTCCTTTTCACAGTCTGGCAGAAATGATGTGTGATTCCAAAATACATGGTCACATGACAGTAAAAGTGTACAGCTGCCAAAATACAGGGGTGGGTCAACTTAACCCCTGCCTGGCTCAACTTACCCCACTCTCCCCTACTAAGTGCATCAAAGACTGACACAGAAGAGAAGAAATTTTGTTTTCTTTGCACACAAAGTATTCTTGTAGTTTCATAACATTATGGCTGAACCGCTGATGTTACATCGACTGTTTTAACGATGTCCTTATTACCTTTCTGGGCCTTGAACATGGTAGTTCAATTGCTGTCTATGCAGGTTCAGTTTAAAAAATATTTTAATTTGTGTTCTGAAGATGAACGAAGGTCTTACGGATTTGGAACGACACAATGGTGAGTAATTGAAGGAATTTTCATTTTTGGGTGAACTATCCCTTTAAAATTCAGACTGTATGAATATTCTATGAAAACATGACAGTTTTCTGATTGCATGTGGGGATATCAAGCATTTTTATACTGACTGATTTCAATAATAAGTTGGGAAAACAAGGCTACATGTCATTGCTTTAATCTATTTGATTTATATTTAATATGTAGCATATTGCTCTTACTGTGGTATCGAATTTATGATATTCAGCTGATATTGACTACTGAAGTGTTAGTATCACGATGACCCCGGTGGCATGATATTAGTTCAGTAAAATGTATTTAATATTCACAGGCTTTTTGACATTGCTGCTAAAACTTTTATGCAAATTTGTATTATATTCCAACCATTTAAAAACAAGGTTTTTCTATAATAGTTGCACGTATGCCATGATTAGGATGATTTAGTTTGTAATGCTGCAGATTGTTTGTGGTTTTATGTAAAGAAATAAAGATTTCTTCCTGTTTAACTCAAGGCATGGTTTTTCAAAATAAGGTGGGGGAAAAGAAATTGGTGCCTGGAAAATTTGCATATGCTTTGTTTTGTCATAAGCAGCACAAATCTCTATGCGCAGTATCCTTGTTCCTTAATTTCTTGCTGTCTGTCTTCCCAGAACCTTCTGAAATTCTTGGAACGGAATCAAATTAAGATGTTTGACGTTTACATATGCAGCTTGACATTTTTAAATTGACACCCTGCTGACGGTCATTATGAAAAAATATTGTTGTGCGTCATGCAGTGCAATGCAAACTGTAAAGCTGAAGCACATCGTGCACATTGCTAACAAAGTCCAGTCAAAATGCATGCACCGACTCCCTTGTGATGCATTGCATTGCATGCACATTGCAAGCAATTGCTTCTTTGCATGTGCTGCATCACAAGGGAGTTTCCACAGGTATTTTGACTGCAGCGAGGCTTGTGACGCTCTTGCAGAAGAAGCTGTCGTGTGAATATGCACCTGTGTGTCTGGACTGCAGATACTACTGCGATCGTCCTACGTTATTGCAGCGCGCCTGTTGCTTAGAAACCGGAGCCTTATAGCTTTGTTGAAGATTAGAACAGAACAGGAGTTTAAAAAAACACCTCAGATATGCGCTCTGCTTCTCAGAGCTTGAGGAACAGTGTTTTATGAGTTCGCTCGTAACTGATTGTTCTTATTTTCATAAGTGAAAGCATAATCAATAATTTTGAAAGACGGCTTATTCAGTATCTTGTTTTTTTTTTCAAATTATGTTGTGCTTAAGACATTTAAAGATGGATTATTTACCTCCTTAAAAATAAAGGGGACTAGAAGCAAGGTTTTGCGGCTGAAACATGTGGTTTGTCTATAGAAAAGGAAGGGTTGGTATTGTTTGGAGTGTTTGCTGTTAGATTAGTATTGATGCTTTGCCAGTGTAGACCAATTGTACTTTAAAACTCAAGAGCAGCATACATGCATTGCTCAATAATGGTTTTCAGAGTGGCATAAAATAGAATGAATAGGCTAAGCATAATTCGGTTTGCATTCAAAAATTTTTCTCAAGGAGTCTGACTTGAATGAGAATTTGCAGAAAGTGGTTTAATTATGAAAGTATGACTACTTGAAGAATAAAGTGGAAATTCGCTTATTAAGGACAATTTAAAGTTCCCCATCCAACGTACAAATTCATCCATGAGAAATATACCTTACGGATATCCCTGTCATCGGTTTTTCATCTCTGGCTGTTGTTAATTGCGAGTGATCACCATTCAGTCTGTGCATCTGTTTCAGCTTTTCACCAAAGAGATTGTTTTGGAACAGGACGCGCTGGCGACATCAAATGAAAATCCAAAACAAGAGCGTAATGCTTTGCTCCGTTGGACGATCTCGTAGGAATCTGATGGATTTTTCGGATCCGCGACTGAAGGAAGATTCTCCACATGGTTTAATCTCAAAATGTTTTTCAAGTTCTGGAGTCTCAAAAACCTCCCAGATTTGGTGCGCTTTGGACGCTCCGAAGTCGTATGTCCGAGAGGTCACGGGTCAAAAAGCTACTCGTGAAGAGGCTCTTTTCATAGCAGGGAAACTCTGAAGCCACGGCCTATCTCTGGAACATAATGTAGGCCATTGTTCCCACTACACAAAGGTGCTCTCTCCGCTTGTTTGCAGGGCTTTTTTTTTGCTTTTCCTAAGTGAACACACATGTTTTGCTCCACAGAAGTGGCCAGGGGACTGTGTTTTGGTTGTGGTCAAGGGATCATCTGCGGAAGAGCCACTCTCCGTGGTCCAAACTATTGAATATACACAATGTTTTTCTCAACATCACTATTGCACTCTTGAGCAAGACTGTTAACTCGATTTCTAACTTTTAGTTGCTCTGTGAGGATTACCCTTGTAGTAAATATAGTATACTGTCAAAAAAAATGTGCAAAAGTTAACTTGAGGGGTGTAATAGCTTGCCACTGGGATGGTACTCTCAAAAATATGCCTTTGTACCTTCTATACTCGTAATGAGTGCATATTAGTACCTTAATATGTTAAAATACACCGTTTAGGCATAGATAAGGTGTAAAAGCCTGCCTTTGAGGGTACTACCACAGCTAAAGGTCTAATTCTTGCACATTTTTTGCTTAGAATTGTTGAAAGTTGCTAAATTACTACTTACAGTTGAAGTCAAAAGTTTACATATAGTCCACAAGAGAAAAAATTAGATGAATTTAAAAAAAATTACCCCGTTCAAAAGTTTACTTCGCCTTGATTTTTAATACTGTTTTGTTACCTGAATGATCCACAGCTTTGTTTTTTTGTTTAGTGATAGCTGTTCATGAGTCCCCTGTTTGTCCTGAACGGTTAAACTGCCTGCTGTTCTTTATAAAAATCCTTCAGGTCCCACAAATTCTTTGGTTTTCCAGCATTTTTGTGCATTTGAACCCTTTCCAGCAATGACTATGATTTTGAAATCCATCTTTTCACACTGAGGACAACTGAAGGACTCATATGCAACTATTACAGAAGGTTCAAACGCTCACTGATGCTCTAGAAGGAAAACACTGGATTAAGAGCTGGGGGGGGTGGTGAAAACTTTTGAACAGAATGGATATGTGTACATTTTTCTTATTTTGGCTAAATATCATATTTTTTTCCATTTAGTACTGCCCTTCAGAGGCTACAGAAGATAGTTACATGTTTCCCAGAAGACAAAATAAGTTCAATTTACCCTGATCTTCAAATTTAAGAAGTTTTCACCCCCTGGCTCTTAATGCATGGTGTTTCCTTCCAGAGTGTTTGAACCTTCTGTAATCGTTGCATATGAGCTCTTAGTTGTCCTCAGTATGAAAAGGTGGATCTCAAAATCATACAGTCATTGTTGGAAAGGGTTCCAATATTTTTGGTAAAATATTTTGCAGACTCTGAAAGGGGGACGAAACTTTTGACCTCAACTGTATATTCTATGTTCAATACAAGTTGACTCAGTCGACAGCATTTTTGGCGTAGATGACCACCCCAGAATAGAAAATTGACTCATCTTCTCAAGTCGAAAAGCACTTACAATTGAAGTGAGGACTTTTTTAAGGACTTAAAGGGATAGTTCACGCAAAAATTAAAATTCTGTTATTAATTACTCTCCCTCATGTCGTTCCAAACCTGTAAGATCTTCGGTTATCTTCAGAACACAAATTAAGATATTTTTAAACTATCCCTTTAAAAGCAACAAAAAAGCCACTTGTAACTGTATAAAAGCACTTATATTAATTATTATGTTCAAACTTGTGTATCATTTGAGCTGTTAAGCTGTTTAAATCAGTACTTTTACAGTTATTTTAGGGTGTACTGTGAGTCATGGTGACTAATTTCACATTAAAATCATATTAGCATGCATATCATACACTAGTGGAACAGTAAGTTTTAATGATTACAGATTGGCTCCGTTCACTTTCATTGTAAGCGTCTCACTATAAACCTGGACAGACAAGTGGAAATATTTCTTGTGGTAATCAACATGTGCAACAAATGCTTGAATCTGCAACATACACCCTGAAATATGACCCCCATTGTTACTAGATTTGCTTGCAACTGTTGTACTTTTCAGGAATTCTGCCAATTTGAGTGTAGGATGTGACGCCGATCCGCGATCTTCTCACCAAGTTATGGAGGTGATGCATCTGACTTTCTGTAAGTACAGCCGAATAGGCATCTGGACCAGAACGGTACGCCTCATCTCCGGCGCCAGCGTGGCTGCTGAGTAGCAGATGGTCTGTGACATGAGAGGAGGGTTTGGAGAGCAGGGACTGAAGCCTGCCAAAGACCCCGGTTCTCCTCGCTGTTAGGACCAAACACACACAACACAGTGGAGACCATCTTATTTGTATCTACACATGCTTACAGTGACAAAGGCTTTTCATTCCTTTGGGATTATCCAAGCGTACGCCAACAGGACCCCCGGTTTGCCCCGCGGAGGGCGCCACCTGGTTGGACGCGCTTCCCCGTGACGCAGGCTGAACCGCAAGGGCATGACTGCCGTACAGTCCGGAAGGGATATTCACACAGTTCTGGCTCCTCTTCGCGGATACACCCCCGTCCCCCAGCGTTAGTACGGTCTTGGAGAAATGGAGCGCGCCATATGTGGGAGCAGGATGTAGAGTAGTTCCACAGCATGTGCTGTAGAGCATATATCGTCACTGCCTACAGCTCCCACACCGAACGGCTAATTGGAGTTGCATGTCCTGTTTGGGGACTTCAGACCTGTGCAAGTTAAATTGAATTTATTAATGGCAGCTCTAGAACAAGGCCGTGTCACACTTTTTCGCTAATACGTCAGTCAAGTTTCAAGGACATCCTTTTTTGGCTCTGGAAGCAGCTCTTTACCTACTTGTCTCTGCTTGAGGCAGGAAGTGTGCGTTGAGTCGAGGTTGTGTTAGTAAACTCTGCTCAGCTTGTTTTCCTCATGGTTTGATGGATCTGTTTGGAGTACCGAGCACTCGGCTGTCGCTTTTGGCTCTTGTCACACATACGCACATACGTTTTTCCCATGAGCGTTTGGTTTTTGAAGCAAAGGCCCCTAGACCATTAGAAGCACTAGTGTAAAGTGATACTCTTGTATGCAGAAGAATCACCTGGTTAGGGTGATTCATTCATAACTACTTGTAATGATGTGTAGTCCATAGGGTTTTCTGTTGAAAAGAGATTTTGCAAAATCCTTTTTACAAACTACTCTTTCCAAAGGTTAACTGTTAAGTGAGCTGAGGTAATTGAACACTCAGATGTCTCTTGCATACATAATGCTAGAAAGTGTGATTCACTTGAGTGAATCAGTTCATCCTAAACAGTTGCGTTGGAAAGTATGATTCGTTTTACTGATTTGGTTCATTCCAAATGATTCTGTCTATCATATGTAGTGTTGGAAAGTCTGATTCATTTTAGTGAATTTATTCATCCTAAACTCTTCTGTCCCTCATGAAGTATTGGAAAGTCTGATTTATTATAGTCAATCAGTTCATTCAATAGTTCTCTTTCTCATATAAAGCATTGGAAAGTTTGATTCATTTTAGTGGATTTGTTCATCCTGAACTGTTCTCTCTCATATGAAACATTGGAAAGTCTGATTTGTTATAGTGAATCAGTTCATTCTAAACAGTTCAGTCTCTCTCAAATGAAGCATCGGAAAGTCTGATTCATTACAGTGAATCGGTTCATTGTAAATGGTTCTCTCTCTCTCATATAAAGCATTGGAAAATCTGAATCATTATAGTGAATTGTTTCATTATAAACAGTTCTCTCTCTCATATGAAGCATTGGAAAATGTAATTCAGTTCAGTGAATTGGTTCATTCTAAACGGTTATCTTTTTCATATGAAGTATTGGAAAGTCTGATTTATTATAGTGAATCAGTTCATTCTAAATAGTTCTCTTTCTCATATAAAGCATTGGAAAGTTTAATTCATTTTAGTTGATTTGTTCTTCCTGAACTGTTCTCTCTCATATGAAGCATTGGAAAGTCTGATTTGTTATAGTGAATCAGCTCATTCTAAACAGTTCTTTCTCTCTCATATGGAGCATCGGAAAGTCTAATTCAGTTCAGTGAAATTGTTCATCCTAAATGGTTCTTTCTCTTATATGAAGCATTGGAAAGTCTGATTCATTATAGTGAATCAGTTCATCCTGAACGGTTTTCTCTCTCATATAAAGCGTTGGAAAGTCTGATTTATTAAAGTGAATCGGTTCATTCTAAATAGTTCTCTCTCATATGAAGCATTGGAAAGTCTGAATCATTATAGTGAATCGGTTCATTCTAAACGGTTCTGTCTCTTATATGAAGCATTGGAAAGTCTGATTCATTATAGTGAATCGGTTCATTCTAAATCGTTCTATCTCTCATGTGAAGCATTGTAAAGACTGTTTCATTATCGTGAATTGTTTTTTTCTAAATGATTCTATCTCTCATATGAAGCATTGGAAAATCTGATTCATTATAGTGAATCGCTTCATTCTAAACATTTCTTTCTCTCAAATGAAGCATTGGAAACTCTGATTCATTATTGTGAATTGGTTCATTCTAAACCGTTCTGTCTCATATGAAGCATTGGAAAGTCTGATTCATTATAATGAATCCGTACATTCTAAACAGTTCTCTCTCTCTCTCTCTCTCTCATATGAAGCATTGGAAAGTCTGATTCATTTTAGTGAATTGGTTCATTCTAAACTGTTCTGTCTCTCATATGAATCATATGAATTCATTCATTGATTCATTCAGATCCCTTGTTTTGTGTTTAAAAATATCAGTTTAAATTATTATTCATATCATTGAATATTTATATATTTAAGAATGTGTTATCCACTTAAAAAGCTTTAATACAGGTAGCTACACTGCATGCTATTAACAAAAAGTAGCTAACTTTAGCTAACAAATTATGATTAGGTTGTAGTTTAGAAGTATCTTGATATGCTACTTGTAGTAGCTTTTAGTTTCTGTTTCCGGTGTTTCTTTCATGTTAGTTTAGCCTATATTTCATTCATAGCGACTGTGGGAGCTCACTGTTTACATAAGACCAGGTATTGTAAGTCTATCTATGTACACACTATCTCTGATTGGGTTATCATGTTAAGCACAAGCCTGGTTTCTGCATAACTACATCAATCAGTGTCTGAACCTTGAAAAGACCAAGGTTATACAGAGGTTGAGGCTTTTACACATTGCAAGTGACTATTTTATAGGTTTGAGATGGAAAGAAGTGGTGTAGGACCATTAACTAATCCATTTAACCTCTTTGCAAATCTCAATGATTTCTTTCAGAAAGTTGAAAGAAAACCCATCTAACCCACGTCAGATAAAATACTTCCCTCAAAATTCTAGGGCAGGATGAGCGAGAATAATCCATCTTCGCTTAATGCGATTTAGTGTGAACTAGCGGCCGGTTGCGCCGGGTTGTAAAGATTGTAAAATCTAACAGCAACTTTCCAAGAGCTGTTTTGTGGGTGTCACATGGGGGTGGAGCGGAGGCCTCAGGAGTGGAGTGTTGGCTCGGTTAGTTTACAGCTTTTGCTGATGACTGTGGGTGTCCGCCTTCAGCGCTAAACACAAATGTGCTTCAAAACCGATTGTTTTGTAAGATATTGCATTAAAGAGGATTCATGCATTTATCACGCAACTGAGCCTACATGAATGAATCCTCTTCACGAACACACGTCGAGCCCCAAACAGCAATTCGCTATCAGCCTAGGTTTGGAAACCCGCCATAGTGCAACAGGGCCATGTGTTATTGTATAAGCTCCCCATATTGCACCAGGCTATCTTTTTTCAACCACTCGCTCTTCTTTGGTCAGAGGCCACGTTTGTGAAGTGTTTCAGAGGTGCTTCTTCCCTTGATTCCCGCAGACGGCAGGAGGAAAATGGGTGTCCTTTGGCAGAACCAGCTGGAGCTGTAGGAACAACGTTTGGCACCTCACTGTGAATTCACTCATTGTCCTTCTTCTCTTTGTTTGTCTGTGATTGTGTGAATTTTAAGGCCACACTGTTTTTTTTCCTTCTCTTTTTGTCCTGGTTTCAAAGAGGTGTTCAGTTGGGTTTTGTTTCTTCGGCAGAATACAAGTAGAAAATGTGATTGTCAGTTGTTTTATGAATGTGACCTTGGGTAGTTTGCAGTCTTTTTTTTGTTGGATTTTTGCTTGGGTAAATTTTATAATGCCAAATGGTATTTTTCTGACTCTTTAGAAGGTTATTCAGGTTATTTACATATAGAAGTTTTAAAGGTACAGTTGCAAAAACAGCCTGTTTTATTAAAAAATAGGGTTGGTGAGTGGGTGGGAAATGGTCACATAACCAATTGCAATGTTTTTTTTATGTAAAAAGCCTGACAAACATTATTTAATGGTGGGATTTGCTTTTTTGCCTTACAGATATTAACTTTTTCAGACTTATAATTTCTAATAATTATATCACTTATAATTATTTTTATGATTTTTGTTTCTGATAATTAACAAATGACAAAAAATGCATACAATTATTTTTTTCCCCCTCATTTTGTTATTTATTGAAAATTAATTACTTATTTTTAATCATTTATTAAAAATGTATACTTTTTTTAAATGGTCATTTTATTAATTTGTCCCTTTTTTTTAAATGGCAAAAAATAATTCTAAATAAATAGAACTAAATTTAATAGTTTTAGTCGGTGTCAAATTATTGTGATGCATAAGTGAAGTTAGACATTACTTATTATATGTACAGTGTGAAATATGGATTTTTTTTGTTTTTATTTTTAGATAAATAGTTGATGACAAGGTCTCTATGAAAATGCTTTTCAAGAAAAAAATCATTTTTATTTAGTGCTATGCCTATAAATTAGAGCAAGATGTTGGTAAAGTAGTCTAAAATCCATGATATTGAATGTTATGATACAAAATCATTAATTGACGTAATGTCTGATGACCTATCAACTCCCAATAAATTGTGCATTCTGAGACGTTTTGGTTAAATTATTCATTAGGAAGTTGTGTCCATGTGTTGTTCTCCACAACTGGTGCAGATATCTCAGTAATCCCATGATTCAACACATCTGTCCCGTCCCTGTGAATATGGGAATCCTGACATTCCCATGCGTTGTCACAGAGTTTACTGGGGTCTCTGTCTTGTCCCACAGCTGATGTGTATTTTTAGGTTTGCTACAATCCTCTTTTCCAGGAAAGAGGCTCTGCTCATCACTTTGGGTGACCGCTCTATTGGGAGTAGAAGAGGCAGATCAGTGCTGTTCTGAGGTCAATCTGTGTCTAGTTTTTGTAATTGTTTAGCTTTGGGAGGCTGGATTGAGATCAGGGGACCAAATCTGCTCTTGAGGGAGTTGCTGTATGATCTTGTTTACCACTTTGTTTCCTGTGTTTCCCCAATTCTCAATACCAGACACGTTCCAATTGCCTGATACATGGACGTGTGTGTCTGTATGCCAATATATATGTAAAAAAAGTATGTATGTTGAGCCCTATCATTTCTGCAATGCGGAAAACATAGGCGGAATTGTGGAAACCAATCATAAAAATGGAATTTACTGTATAACACGGAATGTCACGGATTTCGCCAAATGTTAGATGAATAAATCAAAAGTAGGTCAGTACACTTCAATCAAAACATGATATGGACTAGTGTCTGTGAATATTAAGCTGTGAAAATACTATTTAAATGTGAACCCTACATGTTCTGCGTGTCTCTGTGTGAATGAATGGCACAGACGTGTGGTTTCGTTTACTACACATACTGAAGACATATATGAATACATGAACACAAACATCTCTAGAACTGCTCTGATAGTTGCTTCATGAGCATTTTAGTTTCTTTCAAAGAAAAACTATCGTCATATCATATGCAAACAGAAACTTAAAGGTCTTCTTAGCAACCCGTCAAAATAAAAGTTTGGTTTAACTTGAAGAAATTGTGACAGAAAGGTATTGTTGAATGTAACGATAGTACTACTAAGAATAAAGTTATTAAAACATTATATTTAAGGAATTTTTTGCCAGAAAATTTATATATATATATATATATATATATATATATATATATATATATATATATATATATATATATATATATATATATATAATATACATATGTATATGTGTGTGTGTGTGTGTGTGTATGTATATATGTGTGGATTTATTTACATAAAATTAATTATGTTCTATTTTTTTTCATTTTATACATTTATTTTAGCTTAATACACATATTATATGCATTATATAATTGAAAATATGTCTTTGGTTCAAAGTCGAGACATTCCATTTTGGTGTTTGCATCAAACTAAATTTAAACAAGTGATTTTATATACATAAAAAGCTTGTTACATGCAAGTAAAGTGTCTAATATAATGTTTCAAATAACTTCAGTGAAAATAAAAGTCAAAATATGGGTGAAATAATGTTCAGTCGGCATTCAACGTAACATATTTATGTAAAAATTAAACAACATACTTATTCTGATGTATGCTTATTAAAATATATAAAAGAAAAAGTGATCATACTCAGTTTTATTATATTTGAAATGTTTAAAGACTTTTTGCTGACAAATGGGTAAAACGTAGTGATTTGAAGGATAGTGACCAACATTAGTAAAGATTTAAAATGACAGTTAATTAGTTTTTTTTTTTTTTTTTTTTTTTAAGTCTTTTATTACCTGTTATCTAATGAATTTATTTCTATATATGCCTGACAAGATTTATTTTAATATATGAACTATTGGTATACTGAATGACATTTTAGTTGGTGTCTTCTGTAAAACATGGTAAAACACGGTAAAAATGTATGATATTACGTTAATAATAAAATTAAATAGGACACATTCCCATTATTTTGATGCGTTGAGACCTTTTAAAATTTTATTAGTAATTCGTAAACTATTAATATTATTTAATAATTAATAAATAATATATTTTTTTTAGTTATTTACTTGTATAAATGTATTTTAGTTTAATACACATTTTATGTTTTTATATAAATGAAAAATTATTATGTACAGTATGTACAGTATTTATATTATTACTTCTAATATTTATTTATTTATTAGTAGTATTATTTCAGTGTGTTTTCGGCATTTTATGACATTGCAGAATGTTACAAATAAACAAATGCTGTCAAGCAATGCGATATCCCCTGTTGAGTGTGTAGGGAGCAAACTGTAAACACTGCAGTAGGAACCCTGTGAATTGAAACGCAGCCACTCTTTCACTTTTATTCCTCTCAGTTTGTCAGGAAGTTCAGTCCCTGTGGTATCCACATCTGTAATGTTCCCTTTTGCTCTGAGTTCACAGCTAAATCCTATTTAATGCTTGCTGAGAGAGGTGTCATTAAGAACATACTGCTGCTCACAACATTACTTCTGATTGTGGATCAGCAGTTTTCTTTGTCAGCATTCAGTGCACTGACAGGTGGACTAAAGATGTTTGGGTGAGGATGGGTTATTTTAATAAGTGCAGTGATGAATGTTGTCATTCTGTTGAAAATTAGTTTACTGAAAGATTTGCTCACAGTGCATCAGCCTCATTATATTAAAATAGGCAGAGAGTTTTAATTAGTTTTTTTGCTCGTTCTTCATGTTTTGCATTGACAAAAAGCCAAATTGCGTTGCCTTGTAAACCTGTTACAAATTGGCTCCAAAAATATCATTATGAAAAAGCGAGATGTTGCTTGCTTTCGGTTTTTCTCCAGCACTGATCACCAGCGTGTCGAGTTTAGAAAATGCAGAATAACACGTTACATAAGAATACCTGCTGGCAAAAAAACATCATCAGCAAACACAAAAAAAACACGCTGAGAGGCAAACACAAATCAACAGCTCCCAAACAAGGGGGAGAATTTTTCAAACTCGCAAAATTGTATCCTGCAGGTTACGTGCGAATGAGCGAAGTGACATGTTTGCCGTCATAAATATGAATGAAGTTTCTCATGGTACCCTGTTTAAGGAAGCTGTTACTATGGAGACGTTGTTACAAGAAGGTCATTAGAGAGCTGCATTGCTGATGCGCATGGCGTTCGGAAGCAGAGCGAGGCGCGCCGCTGTCATCCGTCTCCGCTTTTCTGTCGTTTATGGCTTTAGAGCGCTTTATCAATCAACATTTGATCTAGTTGAGTGTGGACTAATTAGATGAGTTGGTTTTCTCGGCCGGCTGATATAAATCATTAGCCAGTCAGGTAGATTTTTTTTTTTTTTTTTGCCTCCGTAAGGAATGCAGGGATCTCTAGTCTGATTGCTGCTGTTTTGTGTTCTGCCAAATATTAAAACTCATTCTGTGTTGTGTGTGCAAATCATGGGACTTACGATGAATGAGCAACCCATACTGTATATAGAAACTAAAATATAATAGAGGCATAGGGGCTTTATTCACTTTGGCGATTTGATTTGATTTTGATTTTTTATTTTTTTTAATGTGTCTATTGTTTCATTTTTTTTTTTATTTTATTTTATTGGATTTAGTCTTTATTTTATTTTATTTGAATAAGTTTAATTTAATTTTAGCATACTATATTTTTCCATACCTTAGCAACAATTAGCACTTAAACAACCACCCAGCAACCCACTATTTATTTATTTATTTATTATTTGGTTTTTATTTTTTACATTTATTTTTATTTTATTGTTTTTTTTTTTTTTTTTTTTGTTGTTGATTTTATTCATCTTTATTTTATTTTATTATATATTTTATTTTATTTTTTTATTTTATCTCTAAAATTTTTTACTTTTATTTTTTCTTTACCTTAGCAACCATTTAGTAATACTTTAGCAACTACCAGAACCAGAATTTTATTTTATTTTATTTTTTCATCTTTCATCAATTTGTCAACCATGTAGTAATGTTTTAACAACCACCATTTTATTTTATTTTATTTTTATTTATTTTTTTTTAGCAAACATTTTTTAATACTTTAACAACCACCAGATCCACCTATTATATTATTTTATTTTATTTTATTTTATTTTATTTTATTTTATTTTATTTTATTTTATTTTATTTTATTTTATTTTATTTGTACCCAGTAGCAATCATTTAGCAATACTTTTAGCACCTGAAGCACTCTTGCATCATGGCAGCAAAAATTTTAAACACAAGTATCTTCAGAAATTATATTCTAATTGCATAGAATATTTGAGTCTTATTATAAATTCTGTTGGCTGTACTGTATCTATTGGCAGCTATTGAAGTGGCCTAATGACATCATAATGGACTTCATAATCACTAGATATTGTATAATTTGTCTCTTATACTCAGCAGTGAAATATACCCCATTAATTAAAGATGTTAATCTGTGAATGTAAAAGAATATGTTAAAAGAGTTCAGTGCAGCGCTGAAAAAAAATGAAAGCGCTCGCCTTAAGCTAACAACGCAGACAATTATCTGTGGAAAAGCAGATTGTAAAGGGTCAAGAGTATCTCAGTGGGTCAAGTGTTGTGTTAAATATCCAGAGGCTCGCTGCTTTGGACTCTGTGTAGGGCATCACAGATTGTTGACTTAGTAGTGCAAGATTGGATGGTCTCTCGAACCTCAAAGTACATGAAGCTGAAGCCACAAATGTCTAGTTTTGATTTTATGGGCTCTTTAAACTGTTCCCAATGAAACGGCGACATAAAAATCAAGAACCTTGATCAAGTGCTTTTGCCAAAAGACAAAGACTTCCCACAATCAGTGGATACAATTCATTCAAAGCTAATAAACTCTAACCGTATAGTTGAGTTTGTTTCGCATTCCCAAATGTGCGGACTGGAATATCCGTCTGTCATCTTTCACAAAACAGGAAAAAATAAAATGAAGCTTTCCTTGTGTCAGCATTCTGCATGTCTCTCTCTCTCTTTCTGATGAGTCTTCCTGCGTCTGCGGTGATGTTTTTCACTAGTAGCAGTTGAATGAATGGACGCTTCAGCTATGCGGGAAGCTGGCAGGAGAAACGCTACATTCAGCAACGCCAGCCTTGAGCTTTTACAAATGCATTATGCACTTCCTTTTCTCATCCGCTCACTGTTTAAAAAAAAAAAACAATTCAGCACAAAAGAGCTTACCTGTTAGAAAAGGAAGAATGTGAAAATGGAGGGCATTGCCTTCACCTCTACAGCTCCAGTTAATGAATGATGATTGCTAATAATGATTTGAACAGACATTTAACCCATAGTATTAAACTTCCAAATCTTGTGGCTTGTTGAGGAGAGGTGTGTTATTACTTTTTTTTTAATTGTATCACTCACTGTTTTCACCTGGCTGATGATAACACTAGTGAAATCCAGACTAAAACTTGAAACTTGTTCGTTTTTGACTTCTTAACCAGTAAGCTTTTATTTTATTTTATTTTGTTTTATTTTGTTTTATTTTATTTTATTTTATTTTATTGTGCATAAACAACCACCAAATACTTTTTTTTTTGTAAAAATGTAAATTCATATTTACTACAGATTTGCAGTATTTTATTTTATTTTATTTTATTTTATTTTATTTTATTTTATTTTATTTTATTTTATTTTTAGCATAATCTTTTATTTTATCGCATATAAACTGCCACTGCTATTTTGGGCATATTTAATTTAATTTAATTTAAATTTTTTTTAATGATTTACTTTTATTCTTTTTATTCTTTATTATTTTTATTTATTTTATTTATTTTTTTTTCAGCATAATCTTTTATTTTATTGTGCATAAATGACCACCATTTTTTTTTTAAAAACTGTAAAAATATAATTCATATTGACTTTTTTTAATATTTTATTTTATTTTATTTTATTTTATTTTATTTTTTTAGCATAATCTTCTATTTTGTCATGTATAAGCTACAACTTCTATTTTGGGCAAATTTAATTTAATTTTAATTTTTTATTTACTTATTTTTACTTTTTATATTCATTTTTTTAGGTTTTTTTTTTATTTGCTTGATTTCTATTTATTCTTTCTTTTATTAATTATTATTATTATTATTTGTATTATTTTTATTTATTTTTGTATTTATTTATTTTTATTTGCCAGCATAAACTTTTATTTTATGTTGTTTAAGAGTATTACATTAAGAGTATTTATTATGTTGTTTGGGAATTTTACAAATGAAATATTCTTGTCAACATTCTTGTCTATTTTTTATGTGGTTAATTAAACTGCAATTGCAAACAAGGGAAATAGCGGACTGTAGATTTGATGCATCCATAAGAGCTCCAGATGTTTGCTTTAGTGGAGGTTATATAAAATATCCACATTAAATGAATTCATATTCTATTACTTAATGCATTAACATTTAATTTACATCTGCTCATGAGGCATAAAAAGCAAAACAATTATTGTTTCACCAGCCTCAAGGATTCCTTAGAGTCTTTTAATGTTTATCAAACGAGTGGAATATCCGAAGTTTGGCTATTTTTGCAAACTGAAAAATGTTCCCTAACACTGTTCAGATCACACTCATCTTGTATAGTTGAGGACCCAGAGGCCTCATTTAGGTGTCAGGGTGAAGCAGTGATATCTATAGCTTGTCCCACGGAGCACGGACGCTCCTCGTACCATCTTTATCACTATGCTGTGATGTGGAAATGGGCCCGTTGTGAATGGGGGTGCGCGAGCGTGTTCATGCTGGCACAATAGAGTGAAAGCGAGCGTGTGTGTTAGTGGGCGCGTGGGTGGATGTGGGCGGGTGGAAACGAGAAGAATTGACGGCGCTAACGTCGGCGTTGTCTCTTCAGACACTCCTCCGGAGAGCTCATGTGGGAGAGAGTGTGTTTCACAGCAACAGAGGGTCAGATTGAGCTCAGGAGAGAGTCCTAAATGTGATTAAAAAGCTTTCTGTGTCATACGTCACCAATTAAAAGGGAAAAGTACATGTTTTTATAACACGTCATAATATAAAAATATTATACTGAATATATGAATCTCACAAAACCTGTCATCAATATGTCTAGGTCATATTTCACCTTGAAATCAAAAGGAATAATTCACTGTGTTTTGCTTAAGAAAATAAAACTAGTTTTTAGTTTTTTAGCTTTAGTTCCTCACTTTTGACAATAGATTACAATTGACAGTTGACAGTATATTGACAATAGATTCTAAAAATATTCCTTATTGTCTTTGAATGAAGAATACATTTAAATAAATAAATATACAATAATTTGCTTAAGGAAAATAAAGCTAATTTTTCACTTGTTTTTTTTTTTTCTTTTTTATTACATTTTTAATAATTAAAAAATAATTTTATTTATTAGTGTAATGGGCAAATCTCAGTTGTGATCTAGAGTTGTGATTTATTCTAATTTTTGTGTCTTTCACAGTTATATTTTTACTATAATACAGTAAAAAAATAGGTAGAATTTAATAATGAAAATAATGACAATAGATTCTAAAAATATTCTTTATTTTCTTTGAAAGAAGAATATATGAAAAAATATATTCATTAAATATTATGCTTCAGGAAAATTAAGCCAATTTTAATGTAAAAAGAAGAGATGTGATTTATGCTGATTTAAATAATTTTTCACTATTATATTTTTAATACAGTAAGATTACAGTAATACAGTAAAAAATACACTAAAAAAGTAAATTTTCTTTGTTTTATCTTTTTTTTTTAATTAACGTAATGGGCAAATCTCTTTCCATTACTTTCATGTAAAAAGATGTGATTTATGCAGATTTTAATCATTTTTTACAGTAATATTTTTTACTGTAATACAGCAAAAAAGTTTGAATTTAGGAAAATGTGGTTAATTTATAATTAATGAAATTAATATTCCAAAAATATTCTTTATTTTCTTTGTGAAAAAATATGGAACATAATACACCTTAAATATTTTGCTTATATTTAAAAACAAAAAACAAAACAAAACATTTTTTAACATTATCTCATTTTATTACTTTAATGTATAAAAATATATGAATATATAAAAACGATTAATTGTTATAAATAGGACAATAGGTCTACAAATGTTCCATGTTTTCTTTGATGTGGAAAAAATATATGGAAAAAATATATACATGAAATTTTTATTAAAATTTAACTGAAAATATTTAATGATTCTAAAACTCAAAAAATGTACATATTATACATTATTAAAATATTCATATTTTATATTCATATAGTAGTAATATGTAATAAAATATATTACATTACAAATTTGTATAACATAGTAACATTTATTTATTATATAAAATTTTATTTTGATATTATTGTTGTTGTTGTTGTTAAATCTAATACAAATTCTAATAAAAAAATTATTTTTAAAAGGTAAATATATATCTGTGAGCATTTCTATCTTAAATGTGGATGGTTGCCAATAAAGGTCTTTTATATGTAGAAATCATAAAGAAGGTACGTTAGCAAACACCCCGTTTAGCTCTAAAGGTCAGAGCGATAGTAAAAATGTCAAAAAATGTGAAACCAAATTCGACTGTTTTTGTCGCAAGTAACCTTTACTAACAATATAAACGTAGTGTCAAATGCTGTTACAAAAGGTTAAATGTATTTCTTTTTTCAAATAAACCATCTTATTTCTGTGTCCTTGTTTCGCACCTGGTCATCCGGTTGTGGACCATTACAGATGGAAAGAT
Source organism: Cirrhinus mrigala (assembly GCA_036247105.1). NCBI lineage: Eukaryota > Metazoa > Chordata > Actinopteri > Cypriniformes > Cyprinidae > Cirrhinus > Cirrhinus mrigala. Next base: position 4,700,826 of record CM070030.1, read on the forward strand.
CGGCCGTTCGGTCCATATCTGTCTGTTCCTGCACGGCCATAATTCATTTTTGATGTATCATGTTTTATTGTGCAAAAAGCTGAAAGGTCACAGATCTCATTGAAAACATGAAGGATGGACGGAGGAAGAGGAAGAATGCAGCAGAGAGAAGGGAAGCGCACATTTTAGGTTACGATTCCGTGTGTTCAGTGTGGCATGCCGACGTTTCCATAAATTCCAGCACGGTCTAATGTGAATCCCGCTCGTGGCTCTGTGTTGGTGTGCCTTCCATTGAGAGCTGCAGCGGAGAGGTGGGCGGAAGAGGTGGCGTTACGTAACGCAGAAAAAGGACTGATGGGATAAACTTGAGTTGGAGAGAATGAGGAAGATCAGAATAGTTCTTTTCTCAAAGCGTGACACCTCATCCTTCACTTAAGACCGCTGTGTGGGAGCGTTTGACCTCGTGTACGTGTTGCATTTCTTGTGTAAATGTGCTGCGAGAGCACGTGAGCCGCTCGGATCAAACGCTGCCGTTCGTACACCGTGAGAAGTATTTCTGACTCTCGTTAATGAGCTGTTTATCATATCCTGTTATGAATGCAGACGAGGCGAGTCTAGTTAGTCAGTTTTCTCTGAGGTCATGATGTTTGAAACACATTGCGCGGAGGACGCCAGATGTTATGAACATGTTTATTGGATAGCTACCTGAATACTCAAACACATCTGGTTTAATACCACATTTGAAGTCTATCGCCCCCTTGAGGTTATTGAGATTTGATATCGCCACAGTTATGCAATAATAGAAATATAATATAGATAGAATATAGAGATATTTTTATGTGTTTATGTAACAAAAAATATGGCAGCAACGTTTTTTTTTTTTTTAATTAAATTATTTGTTTTATACTCTCATTGAGCTAAAGTTAAAGTATAAAAATGAATAGAAACTTAAAAAAAAAAGTATAATATTATTAATAATAATAATAATAATAATAATAATAATAATAATAGTAGTAGTAGTAGTAGTAATAATAATAATAATAATAATAATAATAATAATAATAATAATAATAATAATAATAATAATAATAATAATAAGAATAAGAAGAAGAAGAAGAAGAATATTTAATAATAAAAATAAAAATCCCTTATTGTAAAAAACTATCAGTCATTAGCTGTCACAGATGTTAACATTTACTGTAGTATTATAAATACAGTATTATAAAATAGCTAAAATGTTCTTCTTCTTCTTCTTCTTAATAAATATTTTGCATAATAATAATAATAATAATAATAATAATAATAATAATAATAATAATAATGAATATTTTGAATAATAATAATAATAGTAGTAGTAATAATAGCAGCAACAACAACAATAATAATAATAATAATAATAATAATAATAATAATAAATCCCTTATTGTAAAAATAAGCTATCACTGTCATTAGCTGTCATAAACATAAAATTTACTGTAGTATTATAAATAAAGTATTTTAAAAATGTTAAAATGTTGTAGTTATTAATGCTAAATATTTTACATAATAATAAATATTTTGAGTAATAATAATATTTTGCATAATAATAATATTAATAATAATAATAATAATAATAATAAAATCCCTTATTGTAAAAAAACTGTCATTAGCTGTCATAAATTTTAAAATGTAGTAGTATTATAAATATAGAAATATAAATGGCTAAGATGATGATGATGATGATTATTGTTCTTATTATTATTATTAATAATAATAATAATAATAATAATAATAATAATAATAATAATTAAATTGTGATTTTTTTTTTTTAAATTACTCTAATATTATAAATATAGTATTATAAATGTCACTATATATGTATAATACTGTATCTTAATTTAGTTTATACTGTATTAATAAACTGTATTATTTGGATTTTTTTTTTTTTTAGTTTTGAAAGAAAATTATATATATATATATATATATATATATAAAATATATATATATATAATACATACATACATATATAAATATATATATATATATATATATATATATATATATATATATATATATATATATATATATTAATATGCAGTATTATTTAGAATTTTTTTACATTTTTGAAAAAATTATTATATATATATATTAATATTATATATAATATTAATATTTCTTTTTTTTTTTAAGAACACTCTTATACTCACCAAGGCTGCATCTATTTGAGCAAAAATACAGTAAAAACAGTAATATTATGAAATATTATTGCAATTTAAATGTATTGTTTTCTGTGTGAATATGTTGTAAAATGTAATTTATTCCTGTGATGAAGCATCATTACTCCAGTCTTCGTCTTCGATCTTTCAGAAATCATTCTGATATGATGATTCAACTTGTACTTTATTTACTAAAGGCAGGTTTGAGTGTTACATCTGTCATTTTTTTTTAAAATATTTTTATTAACACCATTTATGATTCACATGTTTTTAGCCAGATGTTTTTTTTCCTATTCTTTGTTAGTATTGCAGTGTTTAGCTCAGTGACCTTTACTTCAGAGCTCTGAGCTACTTATTAATGCTTTCCAGTGTCTGTTTTTGTTACAGAGACTTGTGTCGACAATCTGTTTTGACAGATGTTTTTTATGGTATGATTAAGGATTAAGTCTGAGACTAGAAAGGTTGTTTTCTGTTGAAAAGTGTGGATGAATCTGGAATAAACCACATCAGAGGTTGATCCCGTCACACAGCCTGCTGTGACCCGAGCGTTGAAGAGGCATTGAGGCGTAAGATATCGAGAAAAGTGGCTAGGCAATTTTCATCAATTTACCATAATATATGAAACACTATATTGAAATGATCTGTCCAGTGCAAAACTCAAAGCTGATTGGCTGTGTTGCATTAACAGTCTCTGATATTACTGTATGACACTGTTATACTTTCAGCTAATTGAAGCACAGTGTTCAGACACACATGGTTGTCTCTCTCGACGCGTTTGATTGCTCAGTTGTTTGGACAGCAATACATTTTGTATATATATATATATATATATATATATATGTATATATGTATATGTATATGTATATGTATGTGTCTGAACACTGTGCTTATATACACACATACATACATACACACACACACACACACACACACACACACAAACACATATACATTTATTTTAATAATAGACAGCAAATTACAACTAAATTGCAAGGGAAAAAGGAAATAAAAAATAAATTAGTCTAAAATAAATAAATATTTAATTTCAAATATCCAATACATTATTTTATTTTATTTTATTTTATTTTATTTTTTTGGTTTAGTTGTTTCATTTCATATTTAGTAAAATTAATTAGATATTTAAAATGTTATTTATTTCTTTATGTATGTATGTATGTGTGTATGCATGTATGTATTTATTTATATATTTATTTATTTATTTATTTATATTTCCTTGCCATTTAGTCATCTCATTTGCTGTTTATTATTGTTTGTCTTTAGATGTTTGACAAATAAAATAGTGTATTAGATATCCGTGTATTAGATATACACTTTTTTAATTTGTCAAACTCCTATATGCAAATAAGATAACTAAACTGCAAGGAAATGTAAAATAAGCGAAAAATAAATAAATAAAATAATCTAAAGACAAATTAAATTTTAAATCTCCAATACATATTTTATTTTATTTTATTTTTTATTATTTTATTTTATTTTTCAATTTAGTTGTTTCATTTCATATTTAGTAAAATTAATTAGATATTTGAAATTTTATTTTATTTTAATTTTTATAATTTAGTATTTTTTTTGCTGTCTGTTATCATTGATCTTTAGATGTTTGACAAATAAAATACTGTATTGGATATTTGTGTATTAGATATACACTTTTTTTTTTTAATGTGGAAAACTTTTAAAGACCAACGATAATAGACAGCAAATAAAATAACTAAATTGCAAGGAAAAATAAAATAAAATAAATACAAATTTTATTTCAAGTATCTAATACATTTATTTTATTGTATTTTTTTTTTTTATCTAATTTGCTGTCTGTTTAGAAGTTTGACAAATAAAAATTTGTTTAAAGAAGATGTATGCCATATTTTGACTAATGCTTTTTTTTTTTTTTCTTCTTCTTCTTTTTCTCTGTCCTGTGCTTCCATGTTGAAATGACTCCTGCCGACTGATTTCCAGGTAAGACGTTTCTCTTTAATAAACAGGCACACTGTTTACGTCCACTGCGGTTGTAAATACACTATGAATCACTAACCACCGCTTTTCAGATTTCTTTATATTGCTGGTTCAGAATGGCTTGGTTTAGCCGTAAGAGACAGCAGTAATTGCATTTTAGTAAAAAAGATACGTAGCGTGCACTTAATAGCACTCCATGCATTTCGAAGGTATAAAAAGGCATTTTGATTTATTGAAAGCTCTTGAGTGTAATTTTGTGACTAGTGTATGTCGCCGCTACCACGTAACAGCCTTATTTAAATGCGGTTTCAGCATCCAAATGGCGTGACGAATCAGATTTGAAACATACTCCACAAATGTTTTGCTTTCTGAAATGGTTTTCTTTTCTTAAGCGTGTCATTACGGCTTTTTGCTGTCTTTATATTTGCATATGATAAAACTCTTGTCTGAAGTACAACTGAAGTATAGGGGACTTATTTTATATGTTCTTGTGGTAAATTGCATAAAAAACAGTGAAAGCTCAACTTGAATTGAAGTGCTTATCTGAAATCTCAGTGCAGTTTAAACATTTAAACATGAAACAGAGCCAGCAGATGAATCATATTTCATTTATGAAGTGGATTATTTATGTTAGTGGTTCTCGGATTGGAAAATTGTTTGATGTGTGCTGCGAAGCACCTCAGGTGTGTGTATTGGGCAGCTTTGATTTGCAAATACATGAACATGTTTTCATAATTAACAGTTTCATGAAAACATACCTAGGTTACATTTCACCCCACTATCAAAATACAAAAATATGCTGTATTAGATTCACATTTATGCATTTGGACAGTTTGCAACTTGCGTTGCATTCAAGTTATATGTTTAACCAAATCATACTTTCCCTGGGAATCAAACCTTCATGACTTTGACGTTGCTTCATTCTATGCAATTACATAAAGCATTCATTGAGCTCGAATTATAAATCATAATGCATTTAGATGTTGTACATTCGGGGGTTTTGTTTTTTTGCAATTCTCATTATATTCAGTGACCATTCTCTTCTCATGACAAGTTCATTCTTATTACTTTAATAAAGAATTTTTTAAACAGTATTGCAATAAAATTCCATGCGTTTTTTTTTTTTTTTTTTTTAATTAAAATATGCATGAATTAAAAGCAGTAAAACAAATACTTCCATGATTAAATGCCTATTTATATATTGTTTTTTCTTAATGTTTAATGTTGTATTTATAATGAGATGTTAATGGATTACAATAAGGAGAATTTAGGTGCAAATGCTTTGAATTATCTTAATAAATAATGTAGCAAAATGCAAATAGCAAAGAAAGAAAGAATGTTTTCTTAATACTTTTGGAGAGTAATATGACTGACAAAAACCCTGATTTTAGTACATTTATAGTAAAGAGAATTTTAAGCTATTTTTTTCCTAATACAAAATATAATTTCTCATTTATATCTTCTGATTTTGGAGAATAATATGGACAAGATCCTGATTTTAATGCATTATAATAAGGAGAATATTAAAGAAAAATTCTCTTAACTGTCATGGAAAAAGTCACAAAATGGGGGAAAAAAATTTCTAATACAAAATATAAATTATTTTTTATTTCTTCTGATTTGGGGGAGGAAAATGACATGGATAAGATTCTGATTTGAATGTATTATATTAAGGAGAATTTTGGAGCAAAATGTTCTTAATTTTTATAAAGTCACAAAATTTTGAAAAAAAAGGAAAGAAAAAATATTACTTTTCCTAATACAAAATATAATTTCTCATTTATTTCTTCTGATTTTGGGGAGTAATATGACATGGACAAGATCCTGATTGCAATGCATTATAATAAGGATAATTTTAGAGGGGAAAAAATCTTAATTGTCATAAAAAAAAAAATGTTACAAAATGGAGAAAAAAGAAAAAAAAATCTAATAGAAAAAAAATCTCTGTATATTTTTTCCCAATACAAAAATATAATTTTGCATTTATTTCTTTTTGATTTTGGGGAGTAATATGACATGGACGAGATCCTGATTATAATGCAGTATAATAAGGACAATTTTGGAGCAAAAGTTTCTTAACTGTCATAAAAAATGGAGGAAAAAAACAAATTTCCTAATACAAAATATAATTTCTTAGTAAGGACAATTTTGGAGCAAAATGTTCTTAATTGTCATAAAAAATATGTTACCAAATTGAGAAAAAAAAATCTAATACAGAAAAATCTCTCTCTCTATATTTTTTCCCTAATACAAAAAATTCTTCTGATTTTGGGGAGTAATATGACATGGACAAGATCCTGATTGTAATGCATTATAATAAGGACAATTTTAGAGAGGAAAAAAATCTAAATTGTCATAAAAAAAAAGAAAAGTTACAACATGGAGAAAAAAAGAAAAAACAAATCTAATACAAAAAAATCTCTATATTTTTTCCTAATACAAAATATAATCTCTAATTTATTTCTTTTGATTTTGGGGAGTAATATGACATGGAGAAGATCCTGATTTTAATGCGTTATATTAAGAAGAATTTTGGAGCAACATTTTCTTAATTGTCATAAAATGTCACAAAATAAAAAATAAAAAAGAAGTTCAAAGAATTCTTCTGATTTTGGGGAGTAATATGACATGGGCAAGATTCTGATTGTAATGCATTATAATAAGGACAATTTTTGAGCAAAATTTTCTTAATTGTCATAAAAAAAATATGTTACAAAATGGAGAAAAAAGAAAAAAAAATCTAATACAGAAAAATCTATATATATATATATATATTATATTTACTATATATATATATATATATATATATATATATATATATATATATATATATATATATATATATATATATTTTTTTTTTTTATTTTTTTTTTTTTTTTTTTTTTTTTTTTTTTTTTTCTTCCTAATACAAAAAATTCTTCTGATTTTGGAGAGTAATATGACATGGACAAGATCCTGATTGTAATGCATTATAATAAGGACAATTTTAGAGGGGAAAAAAATCTTAATTGTCATAAAAAAAAAGTTACAAAATGGAGAAAAAAGAAAAAAAAAATCTAATACAAAAAATTCTCTATATATTTTTTCCTAATACAAAAATATTATTTTGCATTTATTTCTTTTGATTGTGGGGAGTAATATGACATGGATGAGATCCTGATTGTAATGCATTATAATAAGGACAATTTTCGAGCAAAAGTTTCTTAACTGTCATAAAAAATGGAGGAAAAAAAAAAAATTTCCTAATGCAAAATATAATTTCTCATTTATTTCTTCTGATTTTGGGGAGTAATATGACATGGACAAGATCCTGATTGTAATGCATTATAGTAAGGTACAATTTTGGAGCAAAATTTTCTTAATTGTCATAAAAAATGTGTTACAAAATGGAGAAAGAGAAATTCTAATTCTAATACAAAAAAAATCTCTCTCTTTTTTTTTTTTTTTTTTTTTTTCCCCCTAATACAAAAATGTAATTTTGCATTTATTTCTTCTGATTTTGGGGAGTAATATGACATGGAGAAGATCCTGTTTTTAATGCATTATATTGAGAAGAATTTTGGAACAAAATTTTCTTAATTGTCATAAAATGTCACAAAATGAAACAAAACTTTTTTTTTTCCCTAACAAAAATTGGGAAAAAAATTCTTAATTGTCATAAAAATGTCACAAAATTAAAAAAACAAACAAACAAAAAAACAATATTTACTTAACTGTCATAAAAAATGTTGCAAAACATAGAATATATATTGTATTTAATATGCTATAATATAATCTTTCATTATTTCTTCTGATTTTGGGTAGTAATATGACCTGGACAGAAGCCTAGTGGGTTTCATGAGAATCCATACATACTATACATAATACATAATGATACAGTAAGCTGTGTGAACATGCAAGTGTCATATACAATAGCACTATGTAATTGAGTATAAAATAAGTGAGATCTGAAGGCCGAAGGAGTCGTCTGTGTGATTTTTGAACTGATTGGCATCTCTTGATTGCTTGAGCTTCGCTGGCCAGATGTTTTCATTTCTCCATTTCTCGTTCTTCCCTCCCTCTTTCACAGCAATCAGTCGCATCCCTCTCTCCCCTATCTTTAGGAGTCAGGCATGTAATTATGTTGGCTTGTTAGTGCCCGCATGTGTGTGTGTGTGGATGTGCTTCTGGAAGGAGGAGGGTGGCACAGGGGGTGTCGTCGAACCTGCCACATCGAGCTGGTGCATCAATTACCCGCTGGGTGTCTCTGTCACGTACACACACACATACACACACAGTCATGGCTGTTTACAGACACTAGCACTAAGATATACACACATTGACACTATAAATAACATTCTTTCACATGCAATTATGCGTTTTATGCATACAATGAAGTAGGATTACCATACCTGAGGTTCAGACGCTGTGATTTTCCACCTATATGGGTGTGTGAGGTCTCTCGCCCCGAGTGTCACCTGCAGGTTTACAGCTGTGAGTTTGGTGCGTTTGTGTATTCTCACGGATAAGTGTGACGCAATCCGTGACAGATCAGGCTCATGTGTGTTCAACACCTGCTCGGATTTGATCGTTTTCTGTGAGAATCGCTCACAAGTTCATTCATGAAGCTGTTGTGATGAAATTCTTTTTGTGGAAGTGTGACATTGATGTTTGGGACCTCATGCTGCTTTTAAGTTATAGGTTGAAAGGTACAGATGCTTAAAGCCGTTTACAAGTGTTTCTGCACAAAGTAGTTATGGATTTACAAAGCATAAATGCTGACTTGAATGTGGAATCAAAACGTGAGTTTTGTGGTGTTAAGTTTATATCTGTTCGCTTTGAGGTCATCCATACATACTGGTGATGCACACATTTGCTGTAATATTTTATTTTATTTTATTTTAATTTATTTTAATTTATTTTAATTCATCATTTAATTTTATTTAACAATGTTTGGCCAAAGTCCAGGAAAAAATACCAAATATTCTTGACTTCTTGGTTATTTTATTTTATTTATTTTTTATTTTATTTCATTTTTTTTAATCTTCATTTAATATTTTTTTATTTTATTTTACAAAGTTTGGCCAAAGTCTGGGAAAATAGACTAAATATTAATTCTTACTTCTTGGTTATTTAATTTAATTTAAATTGTTATTTATTATTATTATTATTATTATTATTATTATTATTATTATTATTATTATTAATAATAATAATATTTCTCATTTAATATTTTTTTTAAATTTATTTTACAATGTTTGACCAAAGTCCAGGAAAACTGATATACATATTAGCTGTAATCATTTGCTGTTTTTTTTTTTTTATTTTTTTTTATTTTACTATGTTTGGCCAAAGTCCAGGAAAATTGACCAAATATTAATTACTTTTTGGTGATTTTTTTATTTTATTTTGTTATTGTATTTAATTTATTGTATTTAATTTTATTTCACAAAATTTTCATATATATATTTATTTTTAATTTCATTTTTATCTTCATTTAATATTTTTTAGTTTATTTTACAATGTTTGGCCAAAGTCTGGGAAAATAGACCAAATATTCATGGCTTATTGTTTATTTTATTTTATTTTATTTTATTTTATTTTATTTTATTTTATTTTATTTTATTTTATTTGGCCAAGATTTCTTGGTGGTTTTATTTAATTTTTTACATTTCCATTTTATATTTTTTATTTTATTTGACAATGTTTGGCCAAAGTCTGGGAAAATAGACCAAATATTCATGGATTCTTGGTTATTTTATTTTTTTTTTATTTTATTTCAAAATGTTTGGCCACAATTTTAGCTTTTATACGGAAATACAGCAACACTATACAGTATATATATTCAAATTAAATTGTTTTTTTTTTTTTTTTTGAATTATTGTTTTAATTATCCAGAAAGATAAAAATGGTGGTTAGAGTAATTTACTTTTAATATAAATTGACAAATGCATTTTTATATTTGCTATTAAATGTCTAAAATGGTCATTTTTGCAGTTATAAATATGTTTCTAGGTCCCTGAACTTCTGGTTATGTATTACCAACATTATTCCTGTGACTAAAGTTTGCCTTTCTGATGTCAGTATAATGTGAAATTGACTGGGTTTATTAGCTTTACCGGAGTTATGCGGTCATGACATTGAAATTGATTAGATATAGCCTGACATTAAATATTTAAAAATGTCAGAAAATGATTCTGTCACACTGGTTTCATACCAGCACTTACAATGTTAAAGTTTTATAATAATAGTGTACATCTTAATGGTAATATATTAACACACACACTTACATACATACACACATATATCTTAATTTTGTATTAGCAAAGGATAATTAGATCATGCTTTTTCCATTGTCTTAGGTAAAGGTTTGAAAATTAAATTATGAATGATTGGTTGGCCAGCTCTTCTTTCCAGAGTGCTGTCAGTTAATATGATTGAAAATACAGGTATGAATATTTAATAGCGTTTATAAAGCTACGCTGAGTCTTCTAGAGCCCAGATTCTGCTGTGTCACTCAGAGCCAGACTGTCGGTTTCACCTTAAGATGTAAACTTTTCTGAAACAGCCTTTCATCTTCTCTTCAAATACTTTCTGGTCCTATTTTCTATTCAGTTCAGGTAGTAGAAATGGCTCTTTTTTTCACCCATCAAAGCATTGTAATGGTTAAAAGTGTAATTTCAGCCTACAGTCATGTGTCGTAGGTGCCGTCTTTAATCCAGATTTCCTTTTCAGCTCAGTCTGTGTGCACATCATTTCACATAGTTAGCCATTTCGGCTCTAACGGCTCTAGTTTCCGACTTTCATCCCTTTGCATCTGTCTGCAGATTGAGTCATTTCGCTTGTTAGTTTGTAGCAGGCTTATGCGTGGATAAATGGAGTTATCTACTATACCCAGGCTGGAATCCATTTTTCATCTCTTTGTAAAGCAGCTCGTACTCTGCGGTTGTAAGGCGTTATGTAAGACTGAAGGATGTAAATCACTTCAGACCTGCATATGTTACCACAGCAGCCAATCACGCAAGTCAAGTTTGCATATATTACCGCAGTAGCCAATCATGCAAGTCACGTTAGCATACATTACCATAGACGCCGAAGAGAATATATCAAACTGTCTGTTACTTTATAGCTCTGCCTTAGGGCTCTGTGTGTGTGTGTGTTCTTGTCTTTCCCCATTTTTTTTTTATTTTCCCTGCCTCAGCTATTTTTTCCACAGTAGTTCATGTTCTCTTTTACATTAACAAAAAGGTATTATTTTATTTTATTTTATTTTATTTTATTTATTTTATTTTATTTTAAAATTAATTAAATGTAATTAAATTTCAATAAAATACAATATATTTTTCCTACAAATCCTGTTGATAGAGCTTTTATTTTGTTTTAATTATTTTTATTTATTTATTTTTTTTTACATTTTATTTATTTTATTTAATAGAGCTTTTTAGTTTTTATTATTTAGTTTTGTTTTATTTTTCGTTTTATTAATTTTATTTTATTTTATTTTGCAATTTTTGGCAGAAGTCCAGAAAAATAGACTGAATATTCATAACTTCATTGTTCTTTAATTTAATGTAATTTAATTTTATTTGAATTCTTTTCAGTAAAATACAAATAAAAGTCCTGTTGATAGAGCTAAATGTAATTTTATTTATTTTATTTATTTTTCATTTTATTAATTTTATTTTGCAATCCAGGAAAATAGACCAAATATTTATAACTTCTTTGTTAATTTAATTTAATTTAATTTAATTTAATTTAATTTAATTAAATTATTTAGCAACAACATATTTTTCTACAAATCCTGCTGATAGAGCTTTTGTTTTATTTTTTTTCATTTTATTTTATTTATTTTTCATTTTATTTATTGAATTGAATTGAATTGAATTTTATTTTATTTTATTTTGCAATATATAGACCAAATATTTATAACTTCTTAATTTAATTTAATTACAGTAAAATAAAACAGATTTTTCCACAAATCCTGTTAATAGAGCTTTTATTTTATTTTTTCATTTTATTTATTCAATTTAATAGAGCTTTTATTTTATTTTATTGTATTTGATTTGATTTTGTTGTTTCATATTTTTTTCAATTCATTGATTTAATTTAATTTAATTTTATTGTATTTTGCAACATTTGACCAAAGTCCAGGAAAATAGACTAAATATTCATAACTTCTTTAATTTAATTTAATTTAATATCAGTAAAATCCAATATATTCTTCCACAAATCCTGTTGATAGAGCTTCAGTTGAACCCAGAGTATTCCTTTCATTTTTGAGTCTGGACTGCTTTATTTTGTCCAACATTTATGTAATTGATTGGATGAAATTGAAAAGTTGGCATTGCATACAGAATTGAATGAGAAATAAATGCAAGTGTGTTGAAATAACGCCTAAATATCTGTTTGGCTGTTGGCTACCATTTTGATGCGATGTGGATTTTAAAAACGAGCCGTTGTAACCAGCAGTTCGCTGCAGCCTATTTGACTGTAACTCTGGCAGAAGGAAGCCGTTGCCTGTGGTTTCTCCGAGCTCTTGGCAGGGCTGAGGCGTGTAGCATGGGTTGGCTGGAGCATCTCTTGAAGGTCCGCCAGACCTTGGAGCTGACGCAACTCTTTCCACGCTAGTTACATTCGACATTTCAGCACCTCTGATTTTCTACGCAGAATAGAGGGAAAAAGACATGTTGTGGGACACGTATATGTAGCCCATATGTAAGTATTACTAGAAAAACTGCCTTATAGAGCCTGTGAGATCAAAACGGTTGTTTCATGGCTTTCAGTACATGTCTGTTATCTTGAAGGGTATCTCTTGTTATGCTACTGCACTCCTAAACATCTTGGATTTTATTTAGTTTTTTTAATTTTAAAAATACTTTTACTGGGCAAGGGTGCATTAAATTGATCAAAAGTATCAAGTATCATATTCATAATGTGTGTGTGTGTGTGTGTGTGTGTGTGTGTGTGTGTGTGTGTGTGTGTGTGTGTGTGTGTTTTTTTTTAATTAATTTTGTTTAATTATTGTCAGTAACATACAATATATATTTTCCACAAATCATGTTGATAGAGATTTAATTTAATTTAATTATATTATATTTTATTTTGCAATGTTTGGCCAAAGTCCAGGAAAATAGACCAAATATTCATAACTTCTTTGTCATTTTAGTTTAAAATTTTTATATTATTTTGCAATGTTTGGCCAAAGTCCAGAGCAAATATTCATAACTTCTTTGTCATTTTAGTTTAATTTTTATTAATTAAATTGAATGAAACTTTAAATTAATACTTGTATTGAGCAAGGATGGATTAAATTCGTCAAAAGTGTCAAGTGTCATATTCTTAACTTCTGTGTTATTTTTGTATTATTTTATTTTATTTTTAATTTAATTTAATTATTATCAGTAAAATACAATATATTTTTCCACAAATCCTGTTGATAGAGCTTTAATTTAATTAAATGTATTATTATTTTTCTTTTCAATTTTAATTTAATTTAATAATTTAGATTTATTTTTTGATGAATACCTTTATTGAGCATGGATGCATTAAATTGATCAAAAGTGTCAAGTGTCATATTCATAACTTTGTTATTTTTTTAATTAATTTAATTTAATGTTTAATTTAATTTAACTTAATTTTTGCAAATAAAATACAAATGTTTTCCTCAAATCTTGTTGATAGAGCTTTAATTTAAATTTTATTTTATTTTGCAATGTTTGCAAAATGTTTGCAGGTAAGTAGACCAAATATTCATAACTTCTTTGTCATTTTAGTTTTCATTTAATTTAATATTTTATTTTATTTTATTTTATTTTATTTTATTTTATTTTATTATTTTAGATGAATAGTTTTATTGAGCAACTTTATTTTTTTTTTATTTAATTTTTAATTTCATTTAATTTAATTTTTTTTATAAATTTAATTTAACTTAATTATTGTCAATAAAATACCATATATTTTCCACAAATCCTGTTGATTAGAGGTTTAATTTACTTTAGTATTTTGTTATTTTGCATTGTTTGGCCAAAGTCCAGGACCAAATATTCATAAATATACCAAATAATAACTTCTTTGTCATTTTAGTTTTAATTACTTTACTTTACTTTAATATATTTTTTTTATTATTCAAATTAATACTTTTATTGAGCAAGGCATTATGCATTAAATTGTTCAAAAGTGTCAGGTGTTATATTCAAGTATATTCAAATAGAAAACAGAAATTTTAAATTGTAATAATATTTCACATTTTTACTGTATTTTTGATCAAATAAATGCAGCCTTGGTGAGCACATCTTTGACATTAGTTCTAAATGATCAGAATAAAATCAATGAAGCATTAAAGTACAATTTTCACAAGTAGCAAGCAAGCAAAAATGACGGGTCATGTAAAATCTCTTAATTGGCAAAATGTCCCTCAAGGAAGAAGCTGAAGTGTTTTCTTGCCACTTTACCGCTCGTAGCCTGCTAGCGGTGTCAGTTTCGGTACAACCCGTGCACGTTTATTCGAGTCATATTCATTCCAAATGTCCTTCTCTCCCGCCTTTTCATTCAGCTTTCACACGCTAGGAGCCAAAGCCTCATGAATGTGACCCAAGCGGTCCGTGGAGCCGTGACGTCGGTCTCCCCGCGCGCCCACATCCTGCTCGGGCAGCCGGCGTGCGGATCTCCTACCTGTTTACAGGGAAAGGTTGGATTGAGCTGGCCGGATGTAAAGAGGGGGCTTGTCCTGCTTCCCCTCAACAAAATCCTCTTCACACTCTCCTCCGCCATCTGGAGAGGATGCCAGTCGCTGAATTTAGACGCGTGAACCGGGAGCCGTGCCAGTTCAAGGGGATGCACTCGGAGTTTGGCTTGACAGTATGGTGGGTCAGGCTAATTGAGAGAGATATTGTCTGTCTTGGACGTTCAGAACATTTTTAAAGCTTAGAAAAGAGTGCTGGAAAAGAAACCTGCGTATTAAGACTAGTGATGGGAAGTTCGGATCATTTTACCGACTCGGTCCTTTGAGTCTCGTTCAGCAAAATGAACGAATCTTTTTTCGAGTCATTTCGTTCATTTTGTTCATTTTAGCAAAATATAATTAAAATGTCACGTTTTACTTCCCTAACACATCTACTGCTTACACAAACGTTGATCACACTACAAACAAAACAAAACTATAATGCTATAAGAAACAGAAAATATTAATTCATTGTTTACCTGTGTCTTTAGTCTATGATTCGCTCACCTCACCTCTTATCTGACAAGATTTCGGTTTGAGTCGTTCGTTCATCACCTGACAGCCCAATTAGCTTAACCAACGCAGCCTGAGCCGGAAAGAGAATTGATTAGTTCATTTCTCGAGTCCTCGGGTTTGAGTCGTTCGTTCATCACGTGACATCCCCGTAATGTTAACCCATGCAGCCTGAGCCGGAAAGAGAATTGATTAGTTCATCTTTTGAGTCTTCGGGTTTGAGTCGTTCGTTCATCACGTGACAGCCCCGTAATGTTAACCTATGCAGCCTGAGCCGGAAAGAGAATTGATTAGTTCATCTTTTGAGTCTTCGGGTTTGAGTCGTTCGTTCATCACGTGACAGCCCCATAAGGTGAACGAACGACTCTAAAACAGGTGAACTATTTCCAGTACAGGACCTAATAGGATGTTGCGCATGCGCGACTGAACGAATCACTCGCCGAGACGACTCGTTCGTCCCGAGTCACATTAAAGATTCGTTCAAAATGAACGAATCGTTCAAGAACGACCCATCACTAATTAAGACTCACAAAACAGTGTTTTCAAGCAAGCGGAGCTTTAACAGCATGTATTATGAATGAAATCAATCGAGTGGTTTAATGTGCTCGCTCTAATGTCTTCTAATTTGAATCAGTGCTGTAATTTGTAAACAGAAAAAGTAAGTATCTCACAGCAGGAGAACTGACCAATGAGATTTCACAGTGGGCGGAGCCAAATCCTGTTTTTTCCCTTCTGAACATGTTTTGTACATTCAGAATTACTGAGGCATGTGAGTTTCTTTTAACTATTTAACTATTTTAAAATTGTTGTTTAGCAGATTTAAATATTACATTTTGTCGTTAGATTGAGATGAATTGTCCATTTAAAAAAAAAAAAAAAAAAAATATATATATATATATATATATATATATATATATATTTAATATGCAGGTCTGCAAAAAGTTTTTGTGCTCAGCATATACACTATTCTTCAAATCTTTTTCAAGTCTCTTATGTTCTCCAAGGCTGTAGTTATTTGATCAAAAACACAGTTAAAAACATTAAAGATGTGAAATGTTACAACTTAAAAGAATTGCTTTTTATTCTAATATATTTTAAAATGTAATTTAATCCTGTGACTCAAAACTGAATTTTGTCACATTATCCTTCAGAAATCATACTAATATGCTGATTTGTTGCTCAAGAAACATTTTTTTAAATAATTTTTTTTGTTAACCTTTTTTATTATCGATGTTGCTGCTAAATATTTTAGTGGAAACAGTGCTACATTTTATTTTATTTTATTTTATTTTATTTTAGGTGTTCATTTTATCAGGTTGTTTTTTTTTTTTTTAGAGGAATAACTTCTTTTTTTTATTTAGTTGTCATCTGTTTATTTTAGCTCACTTTATTTTTACCTTTATACCACCACAGTATAGCTTTCTCATTTTATTTTATTTTATTTTATTTTATTTTATTTTATTTTATAAAAAAATATATTATTATATTATACTGTTGATATTATTATGTTATATCAACAGTTGACAAATAATTTTGAAAAAGATTTTTATTTTATTTTATTTATTTAATAGAGCTTTTATTTTTCCATTTTGTTTGTTCATTATTTTATTTTATTTTATTTTTATTTTTATTAATTTCATTTCATTATTATTAATAAAACACAATGTATTTTTCCACAAATCCTGTTGGTAGAGCTTTTATTTTTGATTTTATTTTGCAATGTTTGGCCAAAGTCCAGGAAAATAGACCAAATATTCATAGCTTGTGTATTTTATTTTATATTAATTCAATTTCATTTAATTTTTTTCAATAAAATACAATATATTTTTCCTACAAATACTGTTGATGGAACTTTTATTTTTATTTTTTCGTTTTATTTTGAATGCTCATTTTCTGTTAAGTTTTCTGATGGGTTTTCTGAAAGGTTTTTTAGAGGATAAGTAACTTCACATAACGTCAGTTTAAAAAAAAAAGTAGTTATCATCTGTTTATTTTATTTTGCTTTATTTTCATTTATTTTGCTCAATTTAGTGCATCCTTGCTGAATAAAAGTAGTTCATTTATTTATTTTCTTAAATCTTACTGACCCTAATCTTTTGAATGGTAGTGTAGATGACCTTGAAGTTAATAAAAATGGCCTGAAAGCCACAAGAAAATATAGGTTTTATTATTTTCCCAGTTTTTACAATAGCTTAGAAAATTGAACTAGACTCTGTATAAAAGTGTTTTTGCGAAAACATGTTGGAAAAAAAATCATGTTTGGTGTGAATTGGCTGTATTTATGTTTTGTTTGTGTCTGGTTAGCTGGTAGAGCTGGCGCGCTTCCACTGTCTTATGTGATCGGTGAGGTATTGTGGCAGATTTAATGGGAGCGTGCCATGTACCTGCAGCCTCGCTGTCTAATGAGCGTCACGAAGCCCAAAACACTCGCGAGTTTGTGTGTGCATTTTAACACGTGCGTGTGCTTGTTAGGAAACGGCTAAAGGTGCAGTTGCAGATCTAGTGGTGCGAAGAGGGATTGTAATGTCAGTTCTACGTATATGTTTACACATGCGTGTGTGTGTGTGTGTGTGTGTGTGTGTTTGTGAGTATGTGTTTGTCTGAAAATACCTGGAGGTGCTGTTTCAAACCTCCTGGAGTGTAGAGGGAACGTTATCTCCAAGTGTATGTGTGTGTTGGATCAGGTGAAATCCCTGTGGTGAGAAATGTGTGTGTGTTCCAGCATTTTATTGATATTTATTATCTGTGAGTGTGTTCAAATGCTCCCACCGACCCCCTTCGCCACTGGTTTGATCATCCTCAGACGTTCAGCCATCATGAAAACACTCGTAACTGTATTCCAACCACATGCTGACATGTTAGGTCTCATGATGCACAATAATCTGTGTTGAACCTATTGGAAAGATGTTTTATTAGGATTCACAACGTGAGAGTTTTGCTGGGATTCTGGGTAGCTTATATTTGTTTTTCTCTACTATGTAGGTGTGTGTAAAGTCCTTGTGGGAGCCGATGAACATACGCTCACATGCTTAAAGGAACAGTTCGCCCAAAAATAGTGTTTTGAAAGATTTTAAATTCAGGACAGGTATGGAGTCAGGCTAAAGCATTACGTGACATTTTAAAAGGCAAGTTATAGTTGTAAGCGCTTGTTAAAATGCATATATACTACGCCAGAGACTGTCAAGCTCTGAACAGGACAAGAAGGAACCGTGAAATTGTTTGGAACAACATGAGGGAAAATAAATGATTGCAGAACTGTAATTTTTGGGTGAACTATTTCTTTAAAGTCAACTAACAGCCAGAGGTCTTGTCCAAAAGACCCCATCTTAGATACGTTTCTGATGGATGTCTTCCTGTCTGTAATCCACAGCTGTACCTCCTTTGCCTTGACAAATGATGAAAAGTCTGAGGAAGAGCATCATGCCTGAAATATTACCACCAATCCTGTTAAGTGCTCTTGAGGAGTGCAGTTCTTCTCTATTTCATTTGTTTTTGGATCAGACACATATAATTTTGTGTAGAGTAGTGTAATATTACATAAAAATTGTAGTATTAGAATTAGTATTATAAATTTCTAAATTATATTAGATAAAACATATAAATTATATAAAAAATTAAATAATAAATGTGCATTTATTATTAAAGTTTATTGTATATTATATAAATATATCAATTATTAAATAATAAAAAATAATTAAGTAATACAGTTTAATTTATATTTATACAATATTATTATTAGTATTATTATTAGTATTGTTAATTACTATATTAGATAAAATATATACACACTTAAAAATAATATAAAAATAAACACATATATATATATATATATATATATATATATATATATATATATATATATATATATATATATATATATATATATAATATATTATAATCATATACTTAAAGTTACTATATTATAAAATAGTGAAAGTTAAAAATAATAAAATTTGATTTATATTTATATTGTATTTATACATACATTTAAAAATAAAATGAAAAAAATGTTAATACATTTATGCATTCTGTGTTATTATGATTTATTTATATTTATAAATTTAATGTTTGTATATATTAAAAAGTTACTATATTATAAAAATAATGAAAGTTAAAAATAATATAAGTAGATTTATTTATATTTATAAATTACATAGACATACTTTTAAAAATAAATAATTAATAATTAATACACATTATATTATATGGTATTACAATTTATTTATACTTATAAATGTATTACACATTTATATATTGTATTGTATTATATTATATGTATTTGTATTTATATTTATGTATTATGTATTTATAACGTCTGTCTATCTATCTATCTATATATATATATATATATATATATATATATATATATATATATATATATATATATATATATATATATATATATACACACAAAAATGAGAGATGTATTAAAAAGTTGCTATATTATAAAAATAATGAAAGTTAATAATAATAAATTCAGATTTATTTATGAAATAAATGTGTATGTGTGTGTATATAAATATAAATGATATAAGAAGTTACTAATTTATAAAAATGAAAGTTAAAAATAATTAAATTAGATGTATTTATATTTATAATTTTATAAACACTTTAGATGAATACCTTTATTATACATTTATACATTCCATTTTATATTATATTATGATTTATAAATTTATTATGTATTTATACATTCCTATTAATACATTTATTATGCATTTATACAGTCTATTTTATATTATGATTTATTTTATATTTATAAATTGATTATGCATTTATACATTCTATATTATATTATATGGAGCTTGCCTTATCAGTCTATAGCTTGTACGTTCCATTATATCATAGATCATTCATAACTGTTTTTCAATTTCTGCTAGTACATTTGCATAAGGACTCTCAATTAATCTGATTTCCTTGGAGTGGATTTATGTGAAAAATATCACATTTTGAAATATCCAATCCATATGCCGTTCCTCATTAATTTCCCTATTTCTGAAGCTGATCCAGAGGTTAAGTCCGTGTTTTCATTCATTGAGTGTGTCTAAACTGGAATCTCATTCAGCCTGTTATCTGCGGACGTTTCTCTTTAGTGGACGTTTTGGACCCGTAAACGCTCCACCTACACAGTGTTTGGAGGTGTTTGTGCTACACGAGGCACTTTTGCTGTGCGTTTTCCACCTTTCTCTCTCTCCGTTTTTCGCTCTTTCTCTCTCTCTCTGGCTGTATGAATGGGTCTGTGGGCGTTTCTCCCTGTTGTGCGAGCGTTGCCGGTGGAACGGGACAAGGACCAAATTAACAGAAGGGAGAGAACAGCCCTCGTACGCACAACGAGCATGTGCGATATGTGTTTGTTTCTGTTGCTTTTGTGTGTGAGGTTGAATACTACACCGTCTGTTTTATGTAACCAGCATGCAACTTGAATGAACGACAGGGTTCTGTCTTTCCTTGTCATTGTGTTTGAAACAAGAATTTTGTACTTTTAGTGTAAGTATAGAGCGAGTTTTTACTTCTGACAGCTTTAACACCCCGTGTAATATTTTCAGTGTTAAAATACTTTCTCCTGGGAATAGCAGGCTTCCTTTGGAGTGCACTAGGGAGATGAATGATTGAGTCACAACCATAGAAACAGAGAGAGTGGGCAACATCATAGCAACCAGAAAGAACACTGTCTCAACTGCTTTACAACCACTAAAACATCATAGAACACATCTAACAAAGCACTAGTAACGATCTTACAATGACCTAGTGACCACCTAAAATACCAAAGCAACCATCACAGAACTGTAGAAACCATCAAACACACATTAGCAATCTTAGAGACCACCTAGAATCGTAAAATGCCCCAGAACACCCTAGCAACAGTATAGTAAACCCTTAGCAACCATCAAGAACTCATTGGAAACAGTCTAGCAACACCCTAGAGACCATATTGAATTGTATAACACCTAAACAGCAGCCTAGTAATTCCAAACCAACCATCAAGAAAACATTTGTAGCAGTCCAGCAAAACCCCAGAACACCAAATCAACAGCCTAGTAAAGCCATAGCAACCATGAAGAACATATCAGCAACACTCTAACAACAACCTTGAGACCATCTAGAATCTTTGTATCACCCCAGAACACCCTAACAATAGCCTGGCAACACCCTAGAGACCACTTAGAATTACATAACTCCATAGAACATCCTCAGATTGCCTAGCAACACCCTAGAGACCACCTAGAATTGCATAAATCCTTAGAACACCCTACTGATAGTCTAGCAACACCCTAGAGACCACCTAGAATCTATAATGCCCCAGAACACCCTAACGATAGTCTAGCAACACCCTAGAAACCACCTAGAGTCAAATAATGCCCCAGAACACCCTAATGATAGTCTAGCAACACCCTAGAAACCACCTAGAATCACATAATGCCCCAGAACACCCTAATGATAGTCTAGCAACACCCTAGAAACCACCTAGAATCACATAATGCCCCAGAACACCCTAATGATAGTCTAGCAACACCCTAGAGACCACCTAGAGTTGCATAAGTCCCCAGAACACCCTACCAACAGCCTAGAAATGCCATTGCAACCATTAAGAACACATTAACAAGAGCTTAGCAACACCCTAGAGGCCATATTGAATCATATAACGCTCCAGAACACCCTGCTGATAGCCTAGCAACACCTTAGAGACCACCTAGAATCACATAATGCCCCAGAACATTGTACCAACTTTATAGCGATGCCATAGAAAACATTAAGAACACATAAGCAACAAACTAGCAACACCCTAAAGACCATCATATGATGTTTTAATCATATGATGTTCCAGAACATGTTACCGATAGCATAGCAACACCCTAGAGACCGCCTAGAATCGCATAATGCCCCAGAACAACCTTCCAGCAGCCTAGCAATGCCATAGAAACCTTTAATAACACATAGGCAACAGCCTCGCAACACCCTAGAAACTGCCTAGGATCACATAACGCCCCAGAACACCCTACCGATAGCCTAGCAACACCCTAGAGACCACCTAGAATTGCATAACGCCCCAGAACAACCTTCCAACAGCCTAGCAATGCCATAGAAACCTTTAATAACACATTAGCAACAGCCTAGCAACACCCTAGAGCCCACCTAGGATCACATAACACCCCAGAACAACCTTCCAACAGCCTAGCAATGCCATAGAAACCTTTAATAACACATTAGCAACAGCCTAGCAACACCCTAGAGCTCACCTAGGATCACATAACACCCCAGAACAACCTT
The DNA here is from genome assembly GCA_036247105.1 of Cirrhinus mrigala. Taxonomy (NCBI): domain Eukaryota; kingdom Metazoa; phylum Chordata; class Actinopteri; order Cypriniformes; family Cyprinidae; genus Cirrhinus; species Cirrhinus mrigala. Next base: position 4,723,449 of record CM070030.1, read on the forward strand.
CCAACAGCCTAGCAATGCCATAGAAACCTTTAATAACACATAGGCAACAGCCTCGCAACACCCTAGAAACTGCCTAGGATCACATAACGCCCCAGAACACCCTACCGATAGCCTAGCAGCACCCTAGAGACCACCTAGAATTGCATAACGCCCCAGAACAACCTTCCAACAGCCTAGCAATGCCATAGAAACCTTTAATAACACATTAGCAACAGCCTAGCAACACCCTAGAGCCCACCTAAGATCACATAACACCCCAGAACAACCTTCCAACAGCCTAGCAATGCCATAGAAACCTTTAATAACACATTAGCAACAGCCTAGCAACACCCTAGAGCTCACCTAGGATCACATAACACCCCAGAACAACCTTCCAACAGCCTAGCAATGCCATAGAAACCTTTAATATCACATTGGCAACAGCCTAGCAACACTTTAGAGACCATCTAGTATTGCACAATGCCCTAGAACACCCTACCAACTTTATAGCGATGCCATAGCAACCATTAAGAACACATTAGCAATGGCCTAGCAACACCCTAAAGACCACCTAGGATCACATAACACCCCGGAACACCCTACCGATAGCCTAGCAACACCCTAGAGACCACCTAGAATTGCATAACACCCAATCAGCAGCATAGCAACGCCTTAGCAACCACCCTAGCAACCATAAGAACACATTGCAACAGCCTAGCAACACCCTGGAGACCACCTTGGATCGCATAACACCCCAGAACATCCTACCAACATTCTAGCAATGCCATAGCAACCATTAAGAACACATTAGCAACACCCTAGAGACTATACTGAATCATATAACACCCAGAACGCCCTACTGATAGCCTAGCAACACCCTAGAGATCACCTAGAAACACATAACTCCTCAGAACACCCAACCAACAGCCTAGCAATGCCATAGCGACCATAAGAACACATTAGCAACAGTCTAACGCCCTAGAGGCCACCTTGGAACAGCAATTATTATTCTTGTTTAATGTAGTTGTTTTTGCAGTTCTGGCTGGTGACAGTAGTGGTGCAGAAATTGCAGACTTCAGCTTTATGGAAATGAGTTGCATGTTAATGGAAATGGCCAATTAATGTCGAGATAGATTGTGCTGTTGTGCGTGTATTTTTGGCTTTGTGGTTTTGTTATGTATTTTAGGTTTATTATAGATTTTTGTTTTCATACAGTCAGCCTTAATGCTATTTGGATGGAAATGAAGTGCAGGTCTTGAATAGGAGCCTCAGTTGTTGAATTCGCAAAATGCGAGGAGAAAAAAAAATCAATAGTGTTCTAATCTTGTCACATCTGAAGTCATTTCAGCATCTCCCTCCTGATGAGAGAGGAGCGTACGCTCGCCCCTCGGAAAGAACAGAGGAAAAGAAATTAGACAAATAAATAAATAAAGCTGCATTTTTTTCCCACTTTCAACAGACAGGAGCACGTTGTGTTTCCAAGGCAACAGTCTGCCTGCTGCAGAACAAGAGAAGAGGGAGTGTGTGGGCAGGAGGCAGGCGCATAGACGCATGCACGCATTCAAACTCTCTCTCTCCCTCTCTTTCGCATTCACACACTCACTCGCTGCAGCCACGGCTCGTGACAGAGTTCAAAGGCCAGTAGGATCCAACTGACAAGTTGTTGCAAGCTTGTTCATCAAAAAAGAGCAAGACGCTGGCGGTGCACTGGGAAAAACATCACCTCATCCGATGAATAAAGACCTCTGCCTCTGTAGCTCATGCCAAGGCTGTTCGATTAAAACCAAACGCTTAGATCTTAGCCATCGCTTACTTTAAATGAATGCTTCAGGTTCAATACAAGTTAAACTCAGTTGGCAGCATTTGTGGCATAATGTCGATTTTCCACAAGAATAATTACCTTATACTTGTACTTTTGTTTGTTTTTTTTATTTCTTACTTAGAAATTAAATAGGGTTTAAAGGGATGGTTCACCCAAAAATCAAAACTGTGTCATTAATTACTCACTGTCATGTCATTCCAAACCCATAGGACTTTGGTCATTTTCAAAACACATATTAAGATATTTTTAATGAAACCCGAGAGCTGTCGGATTAAAAAAAAATATCTTAATTTATGTTCCAAAGATGAATGAAGGTCTTACAATTTGGAACGACATGACGGTGAGTAATTAGTGACAGGATTTTCATTTTTGGGTGAACTATGCCTTTAAAAGCAGAAATGTGAAGCTTGTATTTTTGCATTTGCATGATTTCAAATGTGTTTGAGCTGTACAGTGTTCAAAATGGTCTTTTTTGAAATAGGACTGCATTTTTAGGTGGAGGCACTTTTTTATGCATAACTGATGTGATTCCAGTGAATTTTTTCCACATAAACGACCCCTTTTTGGTATTCTGGCTCATATCCTGTGAAGTTACTAGGATTATCGGCTTTACCAGCATGGTCATGACAAGGTCAAGGTCAGTAAGCATCTGCTACCACACTAGTCTTAATGTTTCAGACTACCTTGAAAGCTTACTTTTTAAACTTGACCATATTTGTCAGATAAATCTGTCTGTATGCTGATTTTTTTTTTTTTAAATAATGTCAAAATGACTTTCTGTGATAACTGACTTAATGCCACAAATGCTTTTAAAGGTGCAATAGGAAATCTTGGAAAATGCTAACTTTAGCCTGATAGCACTGAAAGCGAACGTCCCACACTCCCAGCAAATCGCCGTCCAAAGCCACGCCTCCTGAATGCATGAACGCACACAGACTAGGCGACCAGAGATAGCATTACTACGGTACATTGTAACACCGAGTTGAAATGTTCAACAGCCCAAATAATAAAACTGTGTGGTGCTAATATTGCACGGGAGACGAGAAGATGGCGGATTTTCCCCGAATTAATAAAATGCCTCACACGGCCACATACATGGGGATTGCGTAAGGAAAAATGTACACAAGCATGCTTTCAACTCAGGTCACAAACAGAAAGGAAATATATAAAATAAAGAGAGACAGATGCCAGTAGAGCAAGTCATCTCTTCACCTTTTCAGAACGTACAGACACCCGTTATGCACATGCGCAGTTGTCAGTCTGCCACAAAACTACCATGAATGCTCTAGTGGCCGTTACAGCATCACGTATCATTAACTGTGAGAACACTTTATAGTACAGTTAGTAAAAGTATTTAATACCAGGACGGAGAATCGGGTTGTTGACGCTTACCTGCCATTTGCGCTTCGTCTGCAAAGCGTTCGTGAACGCGCTGATGACGTATCCTGTCTGCGCGAACAGGGTGCTCAGAGGTATGCAAATACATATTTGACAGGCAGGTAGGAAAACCATTCAAAACACTCGAACCGAGCGTTTTGAATGCTTTCCACAGAATATATAAATAAAGTGAAGAGACTTTCAATCAGCATTACAAAAAATGTTTCTGAAGACAATCACCTATTCCACCTTTAACAGTTTAACATGTACTGGGCCTGGAAAATTAATTTAAAGGGATAGTGCACCCCAAAATACATTTATCATTGCATTTGAACTCCTATGCTATGTTCCAAATTTTTTAGATTTGACAAAGTTTTATGTACTACATTTATGGTTTTGTGGTATCATTTTAAAACCTGCCAATTACAGTCCCCATTTACTTCCATTGTACAGAACACAGCAGCTTTTCTTTTGTATTAGATCTATTCAGGGCTACTTTTAAACATTTTTCTGTTTATATATAATAAGTATACTACTACTACTACTACTACTACTATACAGCCCCCCCCCCCAATTATTGGTGAAGAGTACAGATGCAAAACCAGCTAAAAGCCATTGGTCAAAAAAGAGAAAATGACACTGAGTAAATGCTCTCGACACATATTATACGTCCATCAAATACTTTTTCTTCAAACTCGCTAAAATACCAGCCTCAGGCCAATCAGAAGAACCAGTACTTACATAGAAACCTATACATCTGAGCCTGATAAAAATGCATTTTTTAAAGAAAGACATCAGATGGATTTAGCTGGTTTTACATCTGAGCTCTTCATGTATTACTCTCTCTCTCTCTCTCTCTCTCTCTCTCTCTCTCATTTATTTTGTAATGTACAAATGTAAAAACATATAAAAAATTAAAAAAAAAGGTTATTGCATCTTTTTATCTCACAATTTTGACTTTTTTTCTTAGAATTGCCTGTTTATAACTCACAATTGCGAGTTACTGCGAGTTTGTATCTCGCAATTCTGACTTTTTTCCCGCTGTTCTGCAAGTTATAAAGTCCAATTTTTAGGGGAAAAAAAGGACTGGTATATTCTGATAAGTTTATATCTTACAATTCTGACTTAATAACTCCCAATTGTGTGTTATTAAGTCGGAATTGCAAGATATAAACTTGCAATTCGGGGGAAAAAGACAGAAGATTTGGAATGTATAGTATCAAAGATTTAATGTGTTATGTTTATATTTTTGGTACTTTTTGAAACTTGGCAGCCCCAGTCCCCATTTACTTCCACTGTATAGGAAGGAACATCTTGAACATCATCTTCTGTGTTCCATGGAGTAAATAAGGACAGAATATGAGTGTTTGGTTGAACTCTTCTTTTAAGGTGTAGTGTTTGGAGTGGGCGGACGCGGGACGGTATTAGGACTCAAACTGTACGAGGTGTTCTGGATTCCTCCTCCTCCACACATCAGTAGTGATTTAGGGTGATTGAGGAACCGGGTTGTCAGAGATGGATTAAACCTAGTCTCGGATTATAAAATATATTGGACAGCGAATCAAAACAGACTGTGAAAATAAGTTCACTAGTCCTCTTAAATCGCAAAAACAACCCTGAGATTTGGTTGCCACAAGCTTAGCCTGAGTGACAGACCGAGACGAAGTACTTCACTTTGAATTTGGCTGCTTTGGTTTCAAATATCTAGAAAATACAGGTACACCCTTCCGTGGTGTTTTATAAAGTATAGGGGTTTGAATAGCCATTAGAGTAATGCAATCCACTTCTGAATCGACGTTGTCCCAGCTTCCCCTTTAACAAACCCCGACTGAGCCTTTCAAGCCAAGTTTCCCAGTGTCGCTTGAGTCCGAGGGCCGGAGTGTAATCCAGCGAGCTTTGTCAGGGCATTCGAGCTGCTGTTGTCAACAAATGTCCGCTTTGTTTTACGAGCAACTCGTAAACTCCTCCCCATCTGTCAAGGCTGAGATGTCACGCAACAAATGGAGTTGGATAAAAGTGGAGATTTTTGTGTGGTGAGGACACATTGCATGCTCTTCGTGTTTTGTTAAAATGTGAATGAGCAACAAAAGCGTCTTTGAGGCTTTTAAAGGAGAGCCTTTACAATCACTGTACTATTAGGCCAAGAGCTACTTGTGTTGGATGTTTGTTTCAAGTGTAAGAGAACTGTGGGTGGAGATGAGTGTGATGACCAATCACTCTGTGGAAATAAAGAGTCATTTTTAAAGAAATTAAAACTAGATTTTACGTTTTTTTTTCCTTTTTCTTTTTTAAATTCTGTGCAGATGTGATGGCCACGTTTTATAATTACTGATGTAATATTATAAAAAAGTATTATGAGACAATAATATTATAAATGTTATTCTTACATCTGTTATTGTAATGATCTAATATCATTAAAAATGATCTAATATTGCAATATTTCAATTATTTTGTAGATACATATACACACACGTGTATATATGTATGTGTATATATATATATATATATAATGTATGTATGTATATGTGTGTGTGTATATGTATAAATATATATATATATATATATATATATATATATATATATATATATATATATATATATATACATACACACACACACACACACATATATATGTATATATATATATATATATATATATATATACACATGTATGTATGTATATGTGTGTGTGTATATGTATAATATATATATATATATATATATATATATATATATATATATATATATATATACATACACACACACACACACACATATATATGTATATATATATATATATATATATATATATATATATACACATATATATACACACACGCACATATGTATGATTTCAAGAAAATATCCAAAATGTAAAAATTTAAAAAATTATTTATCTATTTATTTATTTATTTAAAAGGTTCATTTTAGTCTATGTATGTAAATAGTAGTAGTAGTAGTAGTAGTATTAGTATTAGTATTAGTAGTAGTAGTAGTAATAATAATAATAATAATAATAATAATAATAATAATAATAATAATAATAATAAAATATGTGATTAAAAATAAAAATATCTCAAATGTAAAAATGTATTTATTTGTTTAAAATATTTATTTTAGTCTGTGTATGTAAATAATAATAATAATAATAATAAAATTAAATGTGATTCATTAAAAATAGAAATATCCCAAATGTAAAAATTTATTTAATTGTTTAAAATAAATATTTATTTTAGTCTATGTATGTAAATAATCGTAGTAGTAGTAGTAGTAATAATTAATAATAAATGTGATTTTCAAGAAAATATCCTACATGTAAAAATTATTTATTTATTTATTTATTTAAAAGGTTCATTTTAGTCTATGTATGTAAAAAAGTAGTAGTAGTATTAATAGTAGTAGTAATAATAATAAAATATGTGATTTAAAAATAAAAATATCTCATGTGAATATTTATTTATTTAAAATATTTATTTTAGTTTGTGTATGTAAATAATAATAATAATAATAATAATAATAATAATAATAATGTACCATTTACACATATCCTAAATTATAAAAAATTAATTGATTTATTTATTTTGTAATATATAAATGTAAATCTGTATGTATATGAATGTTAATAATAATAATGATAATAATAATATACCATTAAAAAATATCCTTAATGATAAAAAATTAATTGATTTATTTTGTAATATATATATGTATATGAATGTTAATACTACTACTACTACTAAAAATAATAATATCCAATTAAAAACGTCCCAAATGTAAACACATTTTTTTTTATTTTGTAATGTATAAATGTAAATAAGTATATGTCTGTTAATAATAATAATATGCATGTGTTAATAATAATAATAATAATAATAATAATAATAATAATAATAATAATAATAATAATATGCAATTTAAAAATATATCCCAAATTAAAAAAATATTTATTTATGCAATATATTAATGTAAATATATATGTATGTAGGTATGTGTTAATAATAATAATACTAATATACAGAATATCCCAAATTGCATGTTTTTTTAATAGAAAAAAGCTAATGTCATTTAATAAGTGTCAGTCTGGTTGTTAAGGAGTTTGCAGTGAATTGTAGCAAGTTGTTTTGCGTTTGCTAGGGTGTTGCATACCAGCTCATGACATTTAGCTCTGAAAATCCCAGCTTCAATGTAAATCTAAGGGATTTTTTTTTTTCCATTTTCTTCATCATCATCATCATCATCCGCTAGTCAAACATGGTTGCTTAGAAAACCAATAGCACTCCTCTTTAAAGAAGGCAGCTCATTTTTAAGCTATCATTCACAACAGTAGTACAAAAGTAGCATGCTAAAGCTTAATACTCAGTGCTGGTGCTTCATTCATGCTTCATTCAAATGCCAAATCTGAAGAATGAGTAATAATGGTGACGCTTGCCTTAGTAAGAATCCCAAAATCGCTAGTTAAACTTTCTCAAACTTTCTACATGTGGTGTTGAATGGCAGGAGCCTGTTAGGTTGGCAGGGCATCCTCCACGCTGTTTTGCTTACGTAACGTAGTGCCACACACACAGAGACACAGTAGTAATACACTCTGACAAGGTGTTTGTGGTTTATGGTCAATGCTTTGTGCTTGTTTATGAGGAATAAGTGACCAAAGGAATTTATTTTAGTTTATCCACTGTATTAAGATGAATTATCTTTGTCTTTTCAGTGACAAATTTTTTTTAGAGATTAAACCCGAAACATTCCCTTCGAATCGTGAGCAAAACAAACCTTGCAGTTTGAGGACTGCCATATGTTACTGGCTGCAAACAACAGAATCAATATCTCAAAATAAAAGTTGTTTGAAGCTGGTGTTGCGATGAGGATCACAACGTTTTCTGCTGCTTGTTCGCACGATCAGACAAATCCAATCTTCTTTTGTAAACCGTGTGATGTCTGCACAGAGATTCATCAACAAATCTGATGCCAGTGCCACAGAATCAGATAAAATGCTTTCATTGCGAACGCCGAAATGAGAGAGCAGCGTGAACTTGCCCCTCGGTGAGCGAAAACACGCCGTGCAGAAGCGGCTTTTAGCGGATTTGAGTCAAAATATGTCAAGTCATTGTGCAATCTAATATGTAAATGCATGTCATTATAAGCTAACACATGCTTTTACAGGAATTCACTGTAAATGAATTAATGTGCTGTCAGTGCAAACCAGACTTTAGAAGAAAACGGGAAGCTTTCGTATGCAAAAGTTTTCTGGGTTGCTAAATTGTAAAGAGTTATGCTCTGAAATTTGATAGGCGTTTGTCTTGCAATATTACAGTGAAGAAAATGCGTCATAAAACAATAAGTAACAGAAGATGCATGTACACAAAAGAGCGCATTCATCATATCCAGCTTTAGTGTAGCACCTTCTAAACTTTAGACGGATCTAATTTGATTACGGACTCAATTTTCAGCTAAAGCGCTTTTTCCATCTGGAGGCTTGAAACTGATTCAGATTCTATATTCTGGAGAATTCTTCACCTTGGCTAAATCGTATTTTTGTGATCTGCCTTATCATATAGTCATATTTTTAAACCTCGACTCGGAGGTTGAATGTGTTCCAGCTCTCGGCAGTAACAACGGCCCCTGCAGGAGCGGAGGCAGGCAGGCTTACCGTCTTTCCTCAGGGAAATATCTGTCATTCTAAGGCTTGTCTTAATTTGTAAAGGTTCCAGGGGAAATTTGTGCAGCGCTGCTGAAGTCTATCAGCTCCTGTGGGTCAGAATTTCAGGCAGAATCCATTATTACTGTTTACTCGTAACAATACCCAGTCAAGGTACCGATAATTTCTGTAAAAGTGTAGCACATTGTATTTTTCTGACCTTCAGATCCTCACATTTGTACCATCATTTGCATAATTATTATGCCATTGTTAATGCACTATTGCTCAATTATTATGTACCATTACTCAGAGGACTTAAAATTAAAGATAAAATATAAAAATTCTAGACCGCATGTTTGATTATCAGTAAATGTTATCTCTTTAGTTTTCATGAATCCCATAAGAGCCCCATTAAATTGATTGCAGTTATTAGTGGTGTTTGCTAAAGCATGCATCACTAAACTGTTGCATATCATTTTTATTATAAAATGATTTAGTCATTTGTTTATTCACTATATTGTTTTATATGTTTATATTATAGAATTTTAATTTGGATTTATAATTACACTGTATTATTTTATTCATATTATTTAATCATTTAATAGGTATTTGCCAATATTTTATTTATTTATTATATTATTTATATTATTTTTAAGTAATTTCGTTTATTTATTGTGTATGTTTAATCTATATTGATATTTTTTATATTGTTTTATTTAACTTTTTAATATTATTTTTTTATTTTGGCAATGGGCCATATCATGATAGTTCAAGCTGGTGTTTACCTGGTTTAGTTGGTTTCTCGGGCTGGTCAAGCTGGTGTTTACCTGGTTTAAGTGGTTTCCCAGACTAGTCAAACTAGTGTTTACCTGGTTTAGTTAATTTCCCAAACTGGTCAAGCTGGCGTTTACCTGTTTTAGCTGGTTTCCCAGACTGGTCAAGCTTGTGTTTACCTGGTTTAGTTAATTCCCAAACTGATCAACTAGTGTTTACATGGTCTTCTAGCCTGGTCAAACTGGCGTTTACCTGTTTTAGTTGGTTTCCCAGACTGGTTAAGCTGGTGTTTACCTGGTTTAAGTGGTTTCCCAGACTAGTCAAAGTAGTGTTTACGTGGTTCAGTTGGTTTCCCAGCCTTTTCAGGCTAGTTTTAACCTATTGTAGTTGGTCTCTTAGCTTGTTTAAGCTGGTGATCACCTGGTTTAATTGGTTTCCCAACCTGTTCTAGTTTTAACCTGGTGTAGCTGGTCTCTTAGCTTGTACAAGCTGGTGATTACCTGGTTTAGTTGGTTTCCCAGATTAGTCAAACTGGTGTTTACCTGGCCTCCTAGCCTGGTCAAGCTGGCATTTACCTGCTTTAATTGGTTTCCCAGACTAGTCAAACTGGTGTTTACCTGGTTTAGGTAATTTCCCAGTCTGTTCTGGTTTTAACCTTGTGTAGTTGGTCTCTTAGCTTGTTCAAGCTGGTAATTATCTGGTTAAATTGACTTCCCAAATTGGTCAAAGTGGTGTTTACCTGGTTAAGTTGGTCTTCTAGCCTAGTCAAACCAGTGTTTACCTGGTTTAGTTCGTTTTCCAGCCTGGTTGAATACATTTATTGATTGATTGTGTATATTCAATTTTATTTATTTTAATTACGATTTATTATTTTATTTTTAATCTGTATTGGCCAGTATTGAATTTATTATTATTATTTTTTAATTATTATTATTATAGTAGTAGTAATATTAGTACTATTGTTATTATTATTAATATTATTATTTTAGTTTATATAAAATAAAAACAATTATTTCATGTATACAATTATTTCATGTATATGTGATGGTAAGTTTTGCATGGTTAGGCACCACTGTACTACTTAGTTACCTAGTGTTTTTTGTTGTTGTTGTTGTTTTTGATCCCCATGAATACCTTATTTACCAGTATGACTGTTTTCACACATTAGTAGTGAGTGCTTTTGTATAAATACAGTTGTGTGTCAATACAGATTTGCAGTGTATGTAGTGTGGCACAAATAGATGATCTCTTCTGTCGAGCGGCTGATGTGTTGTACGTAGGTAGAGCTTATGTTGGGATTTAGCCCAGCATCCCCCGCGTTTACTGCCAAAGTGCAGCTCAAACACAGACTAAACTTACGCATGCGAAGCTCATACCTTCATGTGCTCGTTTTATCTCACGAGGCTGGCGGATCATTGTTTTCCTTCTCGAATCTCTCCGTCTCGACCATCAAAGGGCAGTTTGTTGTGCTGGCATGTTTCTCACTTATCACCTCGGCATCTTGAGCAACTTGCCCCTCCGGGTTCATTTTGAGCTCCGAACAAATGAGTTTTGATGTTGTCTGCACAAGCAGTCTCAAAAAAGCCAATGTCACTGCTCAATGAATGTCAATAAGCCATTACCTTTTAGAGCAGCTTGCGCTAATTAACTCGTGGTTTTGAAAGGAATCGTGTCCAAAACAGACATGTATTTAATTGTTTCATGTACCTTATTGGATGTACCTGTGCTAAACAATGGCCATTGACTTCTTTCTCTGCAGGTTCGGTGGCATGGAGACTCCTGGTGTGTGTGATTGTTTAAATTTAGCCGGTACGCCGTGGAGGTTGGTAATGAGGAATGGTGCTTGTGCCAGACTCGTGACTTTCCACCTTCAGAGAAGTGTGCGGGTAGTCCCAGCGCCTGGTGATTGAATTAATGAGGTCTGGCTTTACCTGCCTCTATTTATAGGCCGATAAGGTATGACAGTGTTAGAATGAGGTGGGGGGCTAATCTGATTGTAGCCAATTTCTGAGAAACGTGATGGAGGCTGAGGTTGTAATGTGGTACAAAAATGAAGGTGACGAGGTGATTTAGCCTGATAATAGGGAGGGAGTATTATTTGAAGGGATTTAAATGGATCATAATTATCTCGACAGGACTGGAAACATATCCCTGCTGGAAAAAAACATGCTAGTCTAGCTTAAGGTGGTCTTAGCTTGTTTAAACTTGGTCAAGTTTGAATTTACATGGTTTAGTTGGTTTCCCAGCCTGTTCAAGCTGGTGTTTACCTTGTTAAGTTGGTTTCCCAGCCTGGTCAAGCTAGTGTTAGATGGTTTAGTTGGTCTACCAACCTGTTCAGGCTGGTGTTTACCTGGTTTAGTTGGTTTCCCAGAATGGTCAAGCTGATGTTTACCTGGTTTAGATGGCCTCCCAACCTATTCAGGCTGGTGTTTAACTGGTTTAGTTTATTTCCCAACCTGTTCAAGCTGGTGTTTACCAGGTTTAGTTGGTTTCCCAGACTGGTCAAACTGGTGTTTACCTGGTTTGGTTGAACTCTCAACCTGTTCTGGGTGGTGTTAACCTGTTTTAGTTGGTCTCCCAGCCGATTCAGGCTAGTGTTTAACTGGTTAAGTTGGTTTCCCAGCCTGGTCAAGCTAGTGTTTAGATGGTTTAGTTGGTCTCCCAACCTGTTCAAGCTGATGTTTACCTGGTTTAGTTGGCCTCCCAACCATTCAGGCTGGTGTTTAACTGGTTTCCTAACCTGGTCTAGCTGGTGTTTAGATGGTTTAGTTGGTCCCCCAACCTGTTCAAGCTGGTGTTTACCAGATTTAGTTTATTACCTAACCTGTTCAGGCTGGTGTTTACCAGTTTTAGTTGGTTTCCTAGACTGGTCAAACTGGTGTTTAACTGGTTTAGTTGGTCTCTCAGCTTGTTCCAGCTGGTGTTTACCTGGTTTAATTAGTCTCCCAACCTGTTCAGGCTGGTATTTACCTGGTTTAGGTAGTTTTGCATCTGTTTAAATTTGTGTTAACTTGGTTTAGTTGGTTTCCCAGCCTGGTCAAGCTAGATGGTTTAGTTTAGATAGTTTGGATGGTTTAGTTGGTCTCCCAAGCAGTTCAGGTTGGTATTACCTGGTTCATTTGGTTTCTCAGCCTGTTCCAGCTGGTTTTTGAGTGGTTTAGTTGGTTTCCAGTCTTGGTCAAGCTGGTGTTTACCAGGTTTAGTTGGTTTCCCAGACTGGTTAAGATTGTATTTACCTAGTTTAGTTGGTCTTCTAGTCTGTTCAGGCTGGTGTTTACCTGGTTTACGTGCTCTCACAGCTTGTTTCAGCTGGTGTTTACCAGGTTTAGTTGGTTTCCCAGACTGGTTAAGGTCGTATTTACCTAGTTTAGTTGGTCTTCTAGTCTGTTCAGGCTGGTGTTTACCTGGTTTACATGGTCTCACAGCTTGTTCCAGCTGGTGTTTACCTGGTTTAGTTGGTCTTCCAGCCTGTTCAAGCTAGTGTTTACCTGGTTTCATTGCCTGTTTGAGTTGGTGTTTACCTGGTTTAGTTGGTTAACCAGCTGGTTTCTTAGTAAGACTGGATTAATACCCAACACCTCTCTAAAATGTGCAAACTAGCAGCTTACTGAACAACACTGTTCAAATTGGAGAAAACCTATTCATTTAAGTTGATTCTTTTCAGGGAATCAGTCAAAGTGATTCACAAATTAATCTTAATGATAGTTTGTATTTTATTGTACTTTATTCTTTTTCTGTAATCACAAACGACTGAAAAGTCATGGAAGCCAGTTATGAGACCAGTGTACCCTGTAAGGAATATAACAGATGTTGTAGTTATTTTCCTGTTTCTATACTCTTGTTTGTCAGGATTGGGCTGTAATAAGTTTTGAATGTTCATGTTTTCCAAGATTGAAACAGGAGTGTGTAGATGAAAAAGTGTGTGTGTGTGTGTGTGTGTGTGTGTGTGTGTGTTATCTGACTGTGAGTGTGTGTGTGTGGGCATGCCCTCCAGCTCTCACAAACTAAAGGAAAATGGATGAACAACAAACCAAGTTTGACAAACTAGCATTCTTAGATTTTTTTTTTTTTTTTTTTTTTTTAAGTTACTTAGTTTTTCGTCTAATACTAATATTTTATTTTATTTTACTTCAGCTTTTATTTAAATTACAGAAAAGGATTTTTAATAATTTTAGCTTTAGTTCATGAAACAGCGGCATGCACTGCCCATGATCAGTTAATCGATTTGTAACTGTATATGATTATAACACTAATATGCCTGTGTCTCACTCCAGGTATTATTAGAACTGGGCTGTTCAATAAAAAATTTCTATCTTTATCTGAAACATAATTTACATAATCAAATTAGCTATGGCACCATTTGACACCAGTTTCTCCGTTACGAAATTAGTATGCAAATAAGATCCTGTGAAAACAAGCTGCCAATTTAGACCTTTCTTATTCAATATGTGTCAGTGACAGTATTGTGGAATAAATTATATGCAAAGTCATTTCATCATTATGATTGAAGTCATTCGGCCCTGATTTCACTTCATGTGCACTCAATAGCAACTTTACAATGCACACGTTATAGATGTGCAGAGAGTGTTGTACATTGATAGTCAAATTTCATTTAACGGTTCAATGACACAAATGCATATGTAAATGTAGAAATATTTTTAAAACCATTCATTAGGTAGAAAAATGGACTGTATTGAAGTTTCCAAGCTTTTAGCTCCATTTATTTATTTTTACAGCTAGGCAACTGTCAGTATTATGTTATGCTATTAATAGGGTTCAAAATTAATTAATTAAATTAAGAACAAATACCTGCCACAATATTTATTATAAACTTTTTCTCTGTATACTGCATTTATACTGACAACACATTTTTGCATTATTTTAAAGAATACATTTTTAATGTAAAACAATGCAAAAACTTGCATTAAGCATAATGCAATAATTATTTAGCATTCTTTTACTGTATTTTTCACTTATTAAAAGAATAACATTTTTTACTATATATTGCATTTTTTTGCAAGTCAATATATTTTTGCTTTTTTTTTTAAAGAATGCATTTTTAATGTAAACCAGTGCAAAAACTTGCATTAAGCATAATGCATTAAATACTTTGCATTATTTTAATGTATTTTTGCACTTATTAAAGAATACATTTTTACTGTATATTGCATTTTTTTGCAAGACAGTACATTTTTTTATGTATGTATTTTTTTTTAAAGAATACATGTTTCATGTAAATTAATGCAAAAACTTGCATTAAGCATAATATAATAAATATTTTGTATTATTTTAGTGTTTTTGCACTTTGCATATTGTATTTTTTTGCAAGACGATACAATCTTTTTTTACAATACATTTGCATTTTTTTTAAATACATTTTTAATGCAAAACAATGCAAAAACTTGCATTAAGGATAATGCAATAAATATTTTGCATTATATAACTATTTTTGCGCTTATTAAAAGGATACTTTTTACTGTATTTTGCATTTTGTGCATTAATTTACTATTTTTGCAGTTAGGAGTACGTTTTAAATACAGAATAATGCAAAACTGTTCTTACTGTATTTTTAACTGTATTTACTGTAAAATAATATAAAACATATGCCTAATGCAATTTTGAAGTATTTTACTGTACTTTTGAACTTAAAATACATTTTAAATGTAAAAAATTTGCATTAAAGGAAGATTAACACTTTCAGTGTTTTTGCACTTATTAAACGAATAAAATTTAATGCTAAATAATCCAAAATGTTGCTTTATTATCAGTATATCACTCATTATATAAATTAAGATGTACAGTAATGACATCTTCTGAATCTCCTGATTTTAACTTTACAGGAACCACCTCAGATCCCTTTCGTGAGTCAATGCTTTATTTTGTTCTTCTGAAGTACCTCTGACGGTGGAGTGTGGGAGGAGAACGTCTTCCACTGACAACTATAAGCTCCATGGTCTGCCATTATCTTCTGAGTGTCTGTGGCTTTGGACAACCATCGCATTAGCTGACAAACGCCACCCCTAGCTGCCATTATCCCCCCTGATAACCAGAGTTTGATTACCCCCATTCAGACTCAAGCTGCAACGTGCTATTAGCTTATGATGAAGACGTTTGTGGATCCCCGATGCCGTCTGGCTCTGGATACGTGACGCATCCTGGTCCCAGACAGTGCCGAGCCGGCTGGCGTGAATGGAAGCTCTATTAAATTAGCTGACGCTGCGAGCTTAATTGAGTTTTGGTTTATTTTGCATTCTGTTGATTGGATTAGCGTGGCATTAATTGAGAACGTGCTAATTTCGAGTCTTCGTAAAATTCTCTTCAGGGCAAAAACTCGCAGGATCTGAATCAAGGTGTGGAATTAGCATGGGGCGAATGTTGAAACTCAAGCTGAGGTGCAAAATGTCTTCACTGTATGGTTATTTTGAAGGTGGTTTGTAGTGGCATTTAAAGAAGCGGTTTTGACACAGCACATAGGCCTGGAAATATTACATATCAGAGTGTGTGCTTAAATAAGCCAGCAGTAATTCAGTTTTAGTGTAGACTAAGGCCAGACACATACTTTAGGCAAGTACGCAAAGGTAAACACTTTGACAGTAGTTGGAAACTGACCGTGGAAGTTTATGCTAATGTCAGCTGGAAAGTTATTCCTTCTGTTCTGTCCTATTTTCATGCGTTTGTTTTTTCTTGCTTGCTTGCCACTTCATTTAACAAAAATAACAATAATACATTTTATTATTTTTATATTGACCTATATTGGATGACAACAACAACAACAACAACAATAAAAATCATAATAATAATAATAATAATGCATTTTATTTATTTTGTATTATGTTTATTTTTAATTGATATTGTCCCATATTGAATAATAACAATTTAAAAAAATAAATTTAATAAATTTAAAAACAATTTAAATAATAATAATTATAATAATACATTTTATTTATTTTGAATTATTTTAATCAATATTGACCCATATTGAATAGTAGTTGTAGTAATAAAAATATAACTATATATAACTATATATATATATATATATATATATATATATATATATATATATAGTTATATTTTAATTATGCTTAATAATAATAATAACAATAATAATAACACATTTGATTTATTTTGTATTATGTTTATTTTAATTAATATTGCCCCATATAGAATAATAATAGCAGCAATAATAATAATAATAATAATAATAATAAATAAATAAAATACTTCATAAAAAATGAATACATAAATAATTGAAAATAATAATAATAATAATAATAATAATAATAATAATAATAATAACGCATTTTATTTATTTTCTGTTGTATTTATTTTAATTAATATTGTCCCATATTGAATAATAATAATGATGATAATGATAATAACAATAATGATAAATAAAATATTTAATATAATAATAATAATAACAATAATAATAATAATAATAATAATAATAATAATAATAATAATAACAACAACAACAACAACAACAACAACAACAACAACAACAATAATTAATAATAATAATAATAATAATAATAATAATGCATTTTATTTATTTTGTATTATATTTATTTTAATTGATATTGGCCCATATTGAATAATAATAAAAATGTAAAAACATAAACAAGTAAATAAATAAATATAAATAAATAATACATTTTATTCATTTTGTATTATATTTGTATTATATTATATCATATCAAATAATAATAATAATAATAATAATAATAATGAATTAGATGTATATTATTATTATTATTATTATTATTATTATTATTATTGTTGTTAATATTAATATTCTTATTTTTTATTATTTATTAGCACTGTTTCCGCCAGCTCCAGGTTACTTCACATTAGAAATTTATTAATGAGTTTATTTGTTTATACTTCCTTCTAGATTTTGTTTTCTTCCTTGTTTGTTTGATTCTTGC
>CM070030.1:4743460-4748460 GCA_036247105.1 Cirrhinus mrigala
ATGTGTTGGCTGTCACACCTGTCTTTCTCCCACTGGCCACTGTTGGCCAAATATAGTCTGGTCCTGTGGAGAAAAGCACTATGGGATAGCTCTGGCATAGTAATAATAATACATGTTCGGGAATGCCTATAGACGTGTTTTCTCGTCCCGATGACCTCGCTCTGCGTTTGGATTCTGTCCTTGTCCTCGTTTTGGCCCGTCTAAATAGCGTAGCAGATGTTTTTTGTTTACAAGTAGTCGAGGGAGTGTTGGGAACGGAGCCACTGAAGCTCGTCGGTCCCTGAACGTGCTTCGTCCCTGGACGAGAGGGTAATTTGATCTTTTGCATTTAAAACTTCGAGACTATAAAAGGACACAAAGTACTCGAGCGTTCCCAGGAATCCTCCTGTGAAGTGCAGCGAGGAAACGCGGAAAAGCGCTTATCGCAAACACGCACGCGATCAAGCTTTCCTTCAAAGTGTCATTTTGTCCAGTTTGATGTGCAGTAATGAGCCAAAGTGGCTTGCGTTTGGATGTTTTTTTTATTAATACATGTGTGATGCAGCAGTGTGAGGAGGACGCTGCGTTCTTGCTTTCTTTTATGTCTTTTAGTTTTAGTTTGTCCTTCCTTCAGTCCTTTCTTTTGTTTGATCTTGCTTTTTTCAATCTTGTGTTGTTTCTTCAATGTTTGTTCATGCTTGTTTGCTTTATCTCTTGCTTTATTCTCACTTTTTTCATTTGTTCTTCCTTCCATCAGTTTATTTGTTTTTCTTGTTTGGTTTATCTCTTGTTTTATTCTCAGTTTTTCCAGTTGTTCTTTCCTTCCTTTAGTTTTTTCTGTTCTTTCTTCCTGTCATTTTTCACTTTTTGCTTTTCATTTTGTTCTTTCATTCTTGCTTTCAATCTTTCCTTCATTAGTCATTCCTTCTTTTCTTGTTTCCTTTCAGTTGTTTGTGGGGCTGCATAAGTTCAGAAAAAAAAGGTGATTTTTCTGGTAACAAATTAACAGTTGTTTATTTTTTTCTTAAAAAAAAATAAAAAAGCTCCCGGTTTGCTCAGATTCAACAACAATAATAACAACTTCATTGTCATTGTTTCTTTTTTCTTGTTTTTTTTTGTCTTGAAATTATAAAATAAGAATATGAATAAATATGAAACTATAAAACAATAGAAGCAAGTCACAGTCTTAATGAGTGAATCATTGAGTCATTTAAACAGAGTTTTTATTTTATTTTATTTTCTGTTTTTTTATATTTATTTTATTTTATTATTAATAGTTTTTATTTTACATTTATTTTATTTTACAACTGTAATTGAATCTGAAGGAGTTACCTGAATTTTATTTTATTTAATTTTTTATTGTTTTATGTTTATTTTTTGTCTTAATGTATTTAATTATAAAGCAGCTGTTGAAGTTACCTGAGCATTTATTTTAATTTTATTTACTTTTTATTTATTTATTTTTTAAATATTTATTGTATTTTATTAGTTTATTTTTATTTTATTTTGTTATTTTTTTGTATTTATTGTACTTTATTAGTTCATTAATTTTATTTATTTTTTTATTGTTTTATTATTTTTGTCTTATATATATAGCAATTTTATTTTATTTTAATATATTTAATTTGTATGTTTTGTTTTGTTGTATTTATATTTTTGTTTTTTTTAATATTTATATTCTTTTTTTAGTGTCTATTTTACGTCTATATTTTTTTTTACAACTCAGCTGTAGGAGTTACCTGAATTTTATTTATTTTTGTCTAGTATCATTTTATTATTTTATTATTATAACTTTTTATTATTTATTTTGTTTTTATTTTATTTTGTTTTACAATTTTAATTAAAACTGTAGGAGTTACCTGAATTTTCTTTTATTTCTTTATTGTTTTACAATTTTATCTTTTTTTATACATTTTCATTTTACAGTAGCTGTTGGAGTTACCTAACCTTTTTTTTTTTTTTTTTATTATTATTATTATTTAATTTGTATGTTTTTTTTTTTTGTTTGTTTGTTTTTTTTGCTTTTTATATTTATTTTATTTTATTAGTTTATTTTTATTTTATTTTATAGCTTTTTGTTTTGTTTTTTTAGAATTTGTTTTTTATATTTACTTTATTTTATTAGTTTCTAATTTAGTATTTAGTATTTAGTATCTTAATGAGTGAGTCATTAAGTTTGTTCAACCGATTCGTTCAAATGTTTGATTCACTCAGTATTGAAGCAAGTGACTTCAGGTGCAAGTGACATTAAAAAACTTTTGGTAGTGTATATATAATTGTTTTTTGCAGTACATCTGTGCAGTACATTATGCTACTTTGTAATTTGATAATTGCAATAGGCCATGTTGTGATTTTGGATTTATTATTATTAACTATGCAGTCCTGTTTGTTGTTCTTTGCTTTCATTCAATCAATCTTCTGTTCTTTCTTTCTTCCGCACTCTTGATAAACAGTGTCACTGGTTGGATGCATCTTAAGATTTCAGTTGAATTCAAATTTCTGTTTTTGAGGTTCCTGGCTGTTTGGTGTGGTTCTGCGTGTTTGTGCACGTGTCAGAGACTGATGTAGAGGTGAAGAGGAAATGAATTGGTAGTCATGTTCTCGGTAAGAGATGTTTGGATCAGACGGAAGGATACAGCTGAGCGATGACACATTAGAAACGCAGCGGTGTGTAGTCATCAACAGCATCACGACACAACAGCATCCTGCAGATTACACAGACCCAGCCTGGATGGTGCTTTATAACCTCAAAAGAGAGAAGGTTAAAGACTTGAATGCTCTTTTTTTGCTCACCAAATAACTGTTTTCTATTTGAATATATTTTAAAATATAATTTATTCCTGTGATGCAAATCTGAATTATCAGCATCATTACTCCAGTCTTCAGTGTCACATGATCCGTAATACTTTTTATTTTATTTTATTTTATTTATGTTACCTGAACTTTTTTTTTTATTTTTTTTTATTTATTTATTAGTTACCTGAACTTGGATTTTATTTTATTTTATTTTATTTTATTTTATTTTATTTCATTTCATTTCATTTCATTTCATTTCATTTCATTTCATTTCATTTTATTTTATTTTATTTTATTTTATTAGTTACCTGAACTTGGTTTTTATTTTATTTTATTTTATTTTATGTATTAGTTACCTGAACTTGTTTTGTTATTTTAATTTAATTTAATTTAATTTTATTTTATTTTATTTTATTGTTTTGCTTTTTATTTACTAGTTAGCTGAACGTTATTTTATTTTATTTTATTTTATTTTGTTCCCTGAACTTATTTTATTTTATTTTATTTTATTTTATTTTATTTTATTTTATTTTATTTTATTTTATTTTATGTATTAGTTACCTGAACTTATTTTAATTTAATTTAATTTAATTTTCTTTTATTGTTTTGCTTTTTATTTACTAGTTAGCTGAACGTTATTTTATTTTATTTTATTTTATTACCTGAACTTTTTTATTTTATTTTATTTTATTTTATTTTATTTTATTTTATTTTATTTTATTATATTTTATTATTATTTTATGTATTAGTTACCTGAACTTATTTTGTTAATTTAATTTAATTTAATTTAATTTTCTTTTATTGTTTTGCTTTTTATTTATTAGTTAGCTGAACATTATTTTATTTTATTTATTTTTTTTACCTGAACTTATTTTATTTTATTTTATTTATTAGTTACCTGAACTTATTTTTATTTTATTTTATTTTATTTCATTTTATTCCATTAGTTACCTGAACTTGTTTTTTATTTTATTTTATTTTATTTTATTTCCATAATATGATCCGTAATACTTTTTATCTGTTGCCAGGTATCTGGCCTGTTGATCTAAACTGAATGTCTGCACTAGTCTAGCCAAGCAAAGACATGAGAATTCAGCTCCGTTCACTGATTTAAGGTCATGCCATTTGATGGAAAGCCTCGATTAGCCATCTCTGTAGGAGATTTAAGGCTTTAGAGTGTTATAAGGCTGTAGAGGTAGGTAAGCGGCTGGTAAAGGGAAAGGTATTTTTTCCCACACTTTTTTCCTCTTTTTGTCGTTTTTTCTACTTTGTGGGTGCCATAAGGTGCAAATGTTTGAATAATGCATAGGACTTTTTGTTGTTGTGTGTTTTGCTGTTAACGTAGAGCTGCAGGCATGAATGATATCTCAAATTGTTGCCTTTTGGACAATACAATGGGCAAATAATAGTGTAGACCTAAAGAGATACCAAAGTCTTTTTTGTATTTCTTTCAGGAAAACTTTTGTAAGAATTATGCAATTTGTTTTGAGCGTCTAAGGAAACTTTTTAATGGTGGGTAAGAGAATAGTTGTTGAGCGCAGACAGATGCAGGGTTTACTTTGTAATGTCAGTCTGATTCATAATAACATTAGCAGTCTGTGGTGTGCTTGGCTCCTTTGGGAAATGTGATTCATTGCAGGATCATCTCAGTTGTTTTTCTTACATGGATCAGTGAGGCCTGCAGAGGTCATCTGTAAACTCAGACATGATAACTAAACATTTGTCTAGCCCTGTCAGTTCCTCTTGCCATATTTCTCTGAAAGATCTGCAAGTTACAGCACTCTTTTTACAGTGGACAGTAATTTAATTCATTTTGTAATTATTTTTTGTTTTATATTTATTTATTTATTGTTTTTATTTCATTTGTAAATTTATTTTTATTTTATTTTATTTTATTTTATTTTATTTTATTTTATTTTATTTTATTTTTTTGAAACTAAAGGAATTACCTGAATTTTTTTTTTTTTTTTTTATTGTTTTATTCTTTTTGTCTTATGTATTTCCTTTTAAAGCAGCTGTTGGAGTTACCTGAATTTTTATTTTATTTTATTTATTAGTTATCTGAACTTATTTTTATTTTATTTTATTTTATTTTATTTTATTTTATTATTTTTTGTTATTTTATTTTATTTTATTTTATTTATATTTATTGTATTTTATTATTTAATTTTTTATTGTTTTATTATTTTTGTCTTATATATTTTATTTTACAGCAGCTGCTGGAG